>VXAD01000394.1:3585862-3766533 GCA_013399195.1 Dicrurus megarhynchus | reverse complement strand
TCCACCAGCAAGGGGATTGTACCATGTGCTGGGAGAAAGCTGGCATTGCTCCCCTCCCTAAAAAAGTCCCTCAACCCAACAAGGTATATGTTCAAGAGGAAAATTATATGATGTTATTATGTGGCCTAATACTTTGGAACAGTAAAAGTAATTTAAAAAGAGAAATGAAAGAAAACATGTGGAAAAATTCATCAAAGTGATGGTTAATTGATGCTGTCCTCTAGGGAGGTCTTGTAATGCCCTGATAAGGATTCTTAGATAATTAGCTAAGCACCCGGTGAGAAAGGGTGAACCAACTGCTAGAGCTCCAGGTCAAACCTGGGGAAAACCTGCATTCAACTTCTGCATTTCCTCAACTGCCATGGGCTGCTCCTGCCCACAGTCTCTGCCTCTGCTGTCTGTCTCTATTTCAGCTGTGCCTTACATCCTGGTTAAGGGGCTCTTGTTATTAGAACAAACACAAAACTGTTGTGAGATGCTCATATTCTTGAGGGACGTGTGCTGTGTGAGTTTGAGGCCTCTTTTTTTCTCTTTTTCTCGGGATTTTCTCTATCTGTGAAGGGACTGCATCTATCTCCGAATGGGGACTACAAACATTGCCAGGAAGCAGACTTCAAAGACAGAACTAGTAGCAGAGGTATTAGCTGTGACAGGAGTTTGTAGCTGTTTTTCTGTGAGACTGAGAATAAGGCATTTGGTATTTCTTACTAATAAAACAGGAATAACAGTATTTTATCTTGTTTAAACTGCATCAACTGTAAAGGGCTTGTCTTTCACACTGTGTATGCAGTGCTCCCATCAAAATGTCCAGTGTGGAAACAGTCATCTATAGCTGTTATTGTGCTGCAAACACTGAAAGCAGGAGAAGAGTGTATTCCCCCTTTTGATTCCAGTTATTTCTCTCTGAACAATTGTTTTTTTTGCCAACATGTGAGAAGAGCCAGAAGAAAATGTAGGTGAATGTTATTCCTGTCCCTATGTATGCTCACTCATCTGGTACCTATTTATAAGGTGCATGTGTATGTATATCTGCATATGTACATGCACACACACACTTTATTAATTCTCAAATACCCATGTTTTACCTATGAACATGGACATGTTCACTAAAACTCAGAAGCACGGGTCATGCAATGTTTGTGAGGGGAAAAGCAAGGTATGCTTTGTCCAGACAGAACACATGCAGAAACACAGACTAGACTGAACTGAATTCACCAGACAGTAAATTCTCTTTCTAGCAAATGAAGCCACATGATGAAAGATCCCTCTTCTTTCATTCTGTATCAGTACTCATTGTGTTGCCCCAAAATCTTTAGCATTAGGTAACGCGATCATGCTGAAGGTAGTAAGAAATTTAATGAGGTCTTAATCTGCATGACAGGTTAAAAGCTATGAGAATTTCTAAGGCTTTATGTGGTATACATGGAGTGCAAACTAATATTGTTTGATAAGATAGGAAGAGGCCCAGCTGAAGGGAAAGCATTTCCCTACATGCTTTAGACTTTGGTTAGAAGTGAAATTGTTAAAACTGAAAAAATGCAAAGAGGAAGATAAGAAAGAATGAAAGAAGGAAAGAAGGAAAGAAGGAAAGAAGGAAAGAAAGAAAGAAGGAAAGAAAGAAAGGAAATTCAAAGAACAAAAAAAATTTCCATCATTCCAGAGCAAGCAAACAGTTTTGAAAAAAATCTATATATAGAGAAAAATGTTTAATTTGAACTTAATCCAGAAGTAGTAAGGAATTGTTTAAAAATAGTTAAGGAGTGGTAACTAAAAAGGTTAATAGTGGCTAAAAGTCGCTATTGCTACTTTTAGTGGCATGGAGGGAAATTCAGCCTGTGCAAAGAACTAGCATTAAATTTGTTCATCTTGTAAGTCCTGTCCCCTGTGTTTGACAGCCAGCAAAAGCAGCTCACAGGGCCTGAGACTTCCTTTCTGAGCTGCCAGAACTGGAAAATGGGAGGCACATTTGATTGTGCCAGCATTTGTCACACAAAAAATGTATTGCAATATGCAATGATATTCATGTCTTGTAACGGCTGCTACACTTCCCTTGAGGAGGTTCCCATCTGTGGGGGCATGAAATCACTACCCTGGGGCTCACACACTGGAAAGGTCCTACAGAAAGGACTAAGCAGGACTGGCCTGCAGGAGTTGTTTTAGCCTCACTCCCTGACGTCGGGATGGATTTAGATCCTAACCTACTGGCTGCACTCTTGACAAGTTGCGTTTTAATACGTCACTCTGCCTTCCAAAGGCCAGCCAGATAAGCCATCCATAAAATGCACTATTAGTGTTAAATTCCTCTCTTCCCAACTTGTCCCCCCACCTATGGCGTTAGCTGCTTTGGTAAATAGCACAGCAAAGGCATGGTGTCTCTCCTGCCATTGGTCTTACACGTATGAACGTAAAAAGTCTGTCACTTTGTTTGTATCCCCAGGCACCTAGAAAGCTGAGAGCACAGTGAAGTATTAATTTCATTTCTGAAATACTTGAGGTGGGAAGCAAATATATTTACTATTGATATAGACAAATATATACATTTTCAAAGTAAAGCAAAAACCAAGCACTATTTTGCTAGTATTTTTAAGGGGGTGAGCAGAATTTACAGGAAAACAAATATCTCATCTCATGACCATTTCTGATGAGTCAAGAGTTTTCCGACTTCTCCTTTTGTGGCAGATATTAGATACGCCAATGCCTTGTTCAATTAAGGACAAGTATCTGTTAAAAGAGCAATCCCCTGGAAGGGAGGAAGAGGTCAAGTAATTGTTCTTAATAACAGGAGCACAAAGCTATGAGATGGGGAAGTGGTGATTAGGCAGACTCTGTCCAATTAATATTGGATTTATAAAGCTGTGTGAAATAGCTCCAGTGAGGAAGACTGATGACAACTTGTTCTGGTCAAGGGATTCATCATGGACTGGAAGAGAAAGGAGTATATCTGGGAAAGCTTATGTATGGACGTTAGCTCTCAGTTTGGCATAAGTGCTTGTTGGCTGTACTGTGGATATTAGCTTTCTCTTTTTCCTTGACCACAAATGTGCTCATTGTCAAACAGGCTATATGTATTTGTGCAGAAATGTTTATTTTTGACAAATCAACAGTTTTTGACAACAAAATAAAACAAAAAAGCATTTTTACTGGTGAATTCTTGGGCAGCCCTCACAGTCAATGCTCCCAGAATTGCCTTTACACCGCCAAATCATTCCCACAAGCACGAATATGCAGTTCCAGCTACTTAATGGAATTTGCATGTGTATATCAAGGGGCAGAATTTGGCTCTTGGTCTAAAACACGTGGAACACTTTTTAAAGAGAAAGTCATTTTGCAGTGATGTAAGTCTTTACAGTTCCCCTGTTTTGTCTATGCAATATTCCAGTTTTATAAAATGGTATGAATACATGAAATATATTTATATTTGGCTTTTATAGCAATAGGCAACTGTCTAATTAGCCAGTCGAGAACGTCTCAGTTAGTTGATGTTTACCAAAATTGTTATCCCTCAATTGTAATCCTTTTATTCCAGTAAAAATTATTGTGATTCTCTGTACTCAGTTTTTTTTCTGATTTCACTGTTTTCTTGCCAAGGGAATTCCAGTGATTTCAGCAAAGCTACCCTGGCATACAACTCATACAGTGAAGTAGTAAATCAGACTCTGGAAGGAATCCTAGTCCTCTGAACTCGGTAGGAATTTTGTCATTGATTTACAGGGAACAACATTTCCTATAAAATAAGAACATCTCTTTGTGTAGATGTAAAATAGTAATATCAGATATGCACAGTATAAGTAGTGCTTTATTTTTCTCTATACAGAAGCAACAGACAACTTTTAATCTTGATTTTTGTTTTAATTCTCACCAGTAAGTGTATTTTGGGCTAAAAATGTATCTGGAAAAATCATCCAAAAAGGTGTAAACAAGATAGCTTGAGCATAAGTCTTATACAAGGCATGCTGAAGTCAAAGCTTGGTGTAGCTGACCTAGATATTTCTTCAAGAGGAGTGTGAAAATAAACAGTGACATGAAGTGTTTGAGTTTTACTTGTTTTTTGGCAAACAACCTGGCCCTGATTCACCTCTCACTTAATTGTATAAGTGCTATAAACGATAAAGTCAGATCTCATCATCTGGAAATAATAGAAAAATGAAAAAAATACTGTGGAAATTGTAAAGAATTCTTGACCATGAGAAGGCAAACTTGTAGTTTATCTGTTTCTGGTAGGGACTGGCCTTCTCCAAGGTAGTGTGAGTAGATCCTCTGGTGTACTTTGAACCTATCTTTTTTTTCTTACTGTCTGTGACCAGACCCACATGCAGGGAGTAAGAGCAGAGAAGAGCTCATGGAGTGATGAAGAGCTTATTGAACAACCCTACTAAAGGGCCCACTGGGAATCCTATCTTAGAAGAAGAGACCAGAAGAGCTTGGCACGGGTCAGAAACACAGTGAAACCTAAGGGAGGACAAGTTTACTTTCCACAAATACACTAAAAAGGAAGAGAAGGAGAAATAATAGGAAGAGGAGAAGTTTAAACGTGAAAAATATTGTCACATGCAGAAATAGTTTTAAATAGTCCAGGAAATAATTTAGGCTTCAAAGAAGAAGGTGGTTTCTGGGTCAGGTTTACATTAAGGCAGCAGATAAAATGGGAAGGTTCAAGGTGAAGCTGGTCAGTGTGTGTGCTGACTGTAGAAGATGGGGCTTGTGAGAATGAAGAGTCACTCTGTCGTACAGGGCAAACCTTTTAGTCTCAAGTTTCCTCTCTAAATCAGGAATAGTTCTCCTGTTTCAAAAAGCTAGTAATAAGGAAGAGTTATCATCTCCTTTCCTATGAAAAATCACTTTAGTGACTTTGCTCTGATATCTGTGTAGCCTCAGAAAACCTATCTGCCACCAGAGGGGTGAGGAATTCCTAAGGAAACAGGTATGTCCCACCCACATACATGCTCCACTCCTCTCTGTATCTGGGATGCCTCATTTAAAAAGTGTTGACAGCTGCAGTAGGGATTTTACAAGAGATTGCCATTCATATTCCACAAGGACCAAAAGATCCACATGGGAATATTTAATATAAACAGTAATAGTTTCCCACATCTTTGTTTAGAGAATAGCTTGAGGATTTCTAAACTTTAGAATCATATTTATTCCAGAAGAATGGTTTCACTTATAGCTGTATAAATCTTTCCTTTACTTAAATGTAAAGGAAAGACTGTTGCTTGAGTCTGAATATTTAAATACAATATTACAATATGTAATCATACTGCCATACTACTGCCACGTAGTACAGGTAACTTTCACCTCGTATAGTTTTACTTTATAGTGCAAGAATTGATCTGCAGGGACATTATCTGTCTACAATTACAGTGTGAGTCCTGCCAGACTTCCAGGAAACACAGGGCGGTTGTTTAATTTTCTTAATAAAACAAATAATTGGAAAATGTTTCCCTGAGATTTCAATATTGGACTTGCAAAGAAATCTAGGGCTGAAAAATGAAATTCCTGCTTCTAGCTGGGCAGGGCTTCTAATCCTGTGATCAGGCTGTGGAGCTCAGTACTCTGCAAAGCCCAGCCTTGCATTAAGTCCTAAGAAGGAGCTGTTAGATACTGAGGTCTCTGGAGTATCTGCTCTGAAGCGTCCCAAAGGCCATTTCTCTTAGCTTGCCTTTGGAATATTTCAAATGCGTTTTTGGCCTACTTAGCACTTTTAAACATTCCTAACTTCCTTAATAAAGCCTACTTCTATATCACTCTTGTCACTACTAGCCACAATCTGATATAGCACATGCAAACCATTCTTGGAATTACCAAAAGTAGGGGAGGGGAGCAAAAGCTATCTTTTTGTTAAGAGATAGAAGTACAGTATTGCTGGCTTCCAGCACTCATACGTCAGGCTCACAAATAGCTATGAGACTGGAGTACCTTTATTTCCTTCTGTTTGCCTGCTGATTTCTGAGATTTAACTAGTTGTATGTATCAGCTCTTCTCCACAGCCATGTGGACTAGAGTGCACCAGAAATTAACAGTTACTGGATAATGCAGTGCTGTGTATTACATATTCTTGAATCACTTCCCTACACTCACATATTTGTATTTTGACTTTCTATTTTCATATCTATACCCTCTAAGTTTAAAAGTGCTGATGCTCTTTCCTGGCACATTGATTGAACATTTGTGTCCTGTCGTGTTCCCGGAAACAGAAAGGATGGATGAAAAACAAAGGTCATAAACTGTTGCAAAAAGCAGTGCCTGTTCTTTCACACTATTCTTCTTCAGAAAATAACTGATACATGAGTTAAAAGTAGGAAATTTTGCTAAAATTTGCAGCCCATGAATTCTGAACACAGTATGAACTCACAGAAAATTTCAAACAAAATTAAGACATCATAACCTTAACAGCTGTATGGGCCTGGCAGGTTTTTTGTAACACATAGTGTTCCTCACATTCATTTATCACTGTTTCAAGAAAGGATTGGTGACGTAGATTGTGCCACAACAAATTTTTCCAGAGTGGCAAATGTGCATGGTATCATCCAGTTTAAGGGAGAAATGTAGAAGCAGAAGAGCCAAACACTCTTCTGTTTGTAGCTCATGAGCCCATTACAAAAATGGAGGGATCACTTGTTTGAAGTCTGAGAGAGAAGGCTCTATTACATGCTTGCTGACTGCTGGGTTTTCTTTCTGGGAGTTAATAGAAATATACTGCTCTGGGCTCAATTCTTTGATGTCAGGAGGAAGGGAACAGAGGCATTAAGACATAAAGAACCTCTTCCACTCTAGAGAACCTAGAACTACTTTCTTCCTTTCTACAGAAATGATATGCTATGTTCTCTTCAGATAGACACATGAAGGGAAAGCAGCTTAGGACAATGGGTGTCTTCCCTCACCAGTGCAGCCATTAAAGACAATTAAATATAAGTAGGTTACCTCTACTTAATGTTAAACAGTAGTTCATTCTTTACAAAGCCTCAGTTTTTGTAAAAAGGATGTTTTATATGAAGAGGATCAGAAATTTTTTCTTGAGCCTTCATACAAAGGATGCATTGATCTGATTTATCCATTTCCTTGAATACATGAAAGACAGAACAATACAGCTTTCTGGTATTTTCTAAGAGCTAGGAAAAAAAAACCCAAAATAACAAGTAATCAAAGTCTATTCAATTAGATGTTTAGATTCATTACCTAATGTCAGAGTTTGGAGAAAAGAGTTACCTTCCAATCCATTAATATTTACTATTCAATAATCAAGTGTATTATTGGTGCCAAAAGCAAAAAGCCAAAATATAAGGAAACATTCACCGGAGGGGCTACTTTGTAAAACTTTGTCAGTATTGGAAATAACTTCCATTTGTGAAGTGATTCACAGCAAGTATATTCACTTGTTCTACTTATTTCATGATCTGAAATTGTGATTTAACTGCAGTTTGCAGTGCGTAAAGTATCTATGTGTCCAAGACTACTTTTTCTTGATCATGTGCTTGACAAAAGTTTTCATAACTGAGCTTAGCTACTTTGATTGGTTTTATGCTTCCCTTTTGCAGCCTCTACCCTTATTCTGCTCTCTGGACTCTTAACAACTTTTCTTCCAAGCACACCAATATTTATGGCATGCCCTAAAGTACAGTGCCCCTTAAAAAACATATTCATATAAGTTAGTACAATCCTAAAGTACAACAAGTTCAAAAGAAAAACAATCTGGAAATGAGCTTTAAGACAAATACTTTGGAGTCGTTATCTGAGGTACACTGGCAGTCTCTAATGAGACATTTGTAATTTAATTGTGTCATGGAGAAACTATAAATTCCCCCAGAGCCCACATCCAAGTTGTTTTTATAATGAAGATAAAGTAATGCACATACCAAAAATCTTTTGAATACACTATAACTTCTTCCAAAAAGATAAAGAGAGCCTATATCCTATTTATGTCACTACACTCAATTGCATAACAGAGCTTACAACAAGTAGGATAGAGGGCAAGAGTCAGTCTATAATAATTTAATACTCCATGATTCTTTACATTTCTCTTTTAATCACATAATAATTTGGGGGAGACCAGTTCATATCAATATGAGAAAGATGAAGAAAAATAACAGGATTGCAAATGGTCATTATAAAGAATCTTTATGAGAGATTATATAGTGTTTGATACTTCCTTCAGGGAAGAAAATGTTCTAATGCTGCATGACTAAGCCACTCCTACCTCAGATTTCTATGGCTTTGGATAGACAGTTGTAAAGATTGTTATGTCTCAATTAATACCAAAGTGCTGCCTACTCACTCCAAGTTCCTAAATAAATTAGGGCAAGCTCGACTTTCAGATATGGAAATAGCTTGTGCAATTCACCCATTTGATCATTACAATGAGCCCTCTGGGTCCCTCATCTGGAATGGCGTATTTACTTCTCTTGCAGATTTAAGCAATTTTTTTATGCCATGGTTTTGTTTATTAAATTGTGCAGGAGATAATCTCCAAAGTCCCAGCTTTTTGGGACAACTTTCTCAAGCATTGAAAATGATATGAAATAGAAGCAGCTTCTAAAATCAAACTTAAAATTTAACAGATATCTAAGAATTCAAGTTTTAGGCAAAGTAGGAAATAAAACACAGGAGTGGGAGAGAGAGGAGGATGAAGAATATTTTGTGTTCTAACTCTACAACAAGTATTGCAAAAATACCGAATTCTACAAGAACCTGCTTTTGACAGTTTACCTCATTTCTCACACTCAGGCCAGATACTTGAGAACTGTGATCAAAATACAGGACAGGGAGTGATCATTCTTGTATTTCTATTCTGTCTTCAACATAAACTGTTTCTGCTTTTTAGGAAAAGATATCTCACAGTGAGATAGCTTTTCAAAAGCCAATCTGAAATTTGTCATGAAATCTGTAATGTCAGCCCAAGAATCTGAGGCTGCCACCCTCGCAGATGCTGTCCACAGTGAAAGGTCTCAGATAAAAGATATGAAACTTCTCTTCAAAAGCAACTCCAATATATATTTTTCACATTTTGGGACCATTTAAAATTTTTTTTCACTCCCAATAGATGAATCTTTTCATATACTTTCTGCCATCTGAAGCTGAGTATTTTCATCAATAAAGACCAATAATAACCAAATAATCAGAAAAATAAAATCCATCTACAATAATTTTTTATTAAAAGAAAGTTTAGCAAGATCCCTTCCAAACTCCATAAACAAACAGTATGATAATATGATTTCTCATTAATCTATTTAATTTTGTATTCCAGAGAGTATATACAGAGTGCAGTAAAACTCTACTGAAACATGAAACGAGAAAATTAAAATGTTATGTATAGAATCACAGAAACATAGAATAATTTAGGTTGGAAAAGACCTTTAAGATCATCAAGCCCATCCTTTTACACAGCACTGCCAAGCCCATCACTAAACCATGTCCCAAACTGCCACATCTACAAGTCTCTTAAATACCTTCGAGGTTGGTGACTCAACCACTTCCCTGGGCATCCTGTTCCAATTCTTTCAATGAAGGAATTTTTCATTGTATCTGATCGAAACCTCCCTTGGTGCAACTTGAGGCCGTTTCTTCTTGTCCTGTAGCTGATTACCTGGGAGAACAGACTGACCCCCACATCACTACTACCCCCTGTCCAGCAACTGTAGAGAACAATGTCTTCCCAGAGCCTCCTTTCTCTAAGCTAAACACTCCAGCCCCCTCAGCCTCTCCTTGTAAGACTTGTGCTCCAGACCCTTCACCAGCTCTGTTGCCCTTCTCTGGACTCGCTCCAGCCCCTCAATGTCTTTCTTGTGGTGAGGGGCTCAAAACTGGACACAGAACTCCAGGTGTGGCCTCACCAGTGGGACAATCACTACCCTGGTCCTGCTGGCCACAGTCTTGCTGATACAGGCCAAGATGGCACTAGCCTTCTTGGCCACCTGGGCACACTGATGGCTCATGTTCAGACAGCTGTTGACCAGCACCCTCAGGTCTCTTTCTGACAGGCGGCTTTCCAGCCACTCTGTCCCAGACTGTAGCATTGCAATGTGTTGTTGTGATCCTCTAGGGATACATGAAAACTGGTCAGGAAATACTGCAACCATTTGACCATTTTGATGTGATTCTTCAATGCCTAATACCTTGTGGAGTCATTTACAGGCCTGTATAAGGAATACGGAAGCTGGGGAATGCAATCATAACTGTATTTCATATTAACTTTTAGCGAAAATAGAAGAATATGCATTCTAGTCAGTGCAATGTATTAGGCCTCACATTGCAAAGAGCTAAATGAAATTTTAACACCTTCATTTTACAGGAAGTTAGGCTAGACAATGTAATTGCTTCTTCAGGCTTTAAAAATCTAGGGTCTGTGGAGTAAATGTCTGCACTGGGTTCAAATGAATGGAGACAAGTTCTACTGCAGCTGGAATGGATAGGAATTTGCAGGAAATACAGTCCAGTATACACCAGAAAAGGAATGGGTTGTTTCAAATAAAAGTTTGTGTGACTTGTTGCTAATTCCAAAGAAGGAGGTTACAGCTTGCAGATGAGGCATGGGCTGTAAACTATTCAGGATGACTTTCATTGCTCAGAGGGTATAATTAAAAGTGTGAAGCAAACTGCCAAAATCTACAATAGAAGTGAATAGTGTACACCAGGTCAAAAGGGATCTGGAGTCATTTCTGGAAGAAGAGACAGTACACAGCTGTTAGCTTGAGTTTTTAAGGGTGAAGATGATCAGTTACTATATGAATTGATTGGTATTTCCTGGACATGTTCTGTTAGAATTAAAAGTCTTCTCTTGGAGCTTCATGTGTCATTGTTTGTTTCTGGCAGCTGCACCCATCCAGGAGCGAATGTCTTCCATTGACTGGAAGCATATATTGATGAGTAAAATTTCTGTAGTTATCAGAGAAAATACATTGGTGCGAAGGAATTTTCCTGGTTTTTCTGGGACATAATTCAGATCAGGCAAAAAAGGATGGGTAGCTAACTCCACCATTGGGAGTCTCGCCTCCCCTTTAATCGCCATGACAGTGCCTATTTCTGGGAGCAGGGATCTAACCAATTGCATACACATGTCCATGCAAATAATACCCAAACAGTTGCACACACCTTTTAAGTCCCACTGGCTCTACAGTCTCTGTAGTGTAATGTACCACATGAAAACCAGAACAGGAGACAAATATACAGGGCTGTGGCAAATCTGATCATTGGATACTGCAACTGTACACGAATCCCATCCCAGTAACTCATTTGGCCAAACCTAAAAACACTCTGTCATCTGAAATGGATAGAGGGGGGCATAGGTAAAACTGAAGGGCTTTAGAAAATCTGAGGCTTACAAACTTGTTGTAATCCTTACAAATGTTGTAATCCTCCCAAAAGTACAGTACCACTCAGATAATTCATCATCTATAAGAGAGGGGATTACCACTTCTGTGACAATTATGAAATCACTAGAACAACTGATGTGACTTCAGAAACTGTATTTCCATACTGCTGGCACAGAAGAAGACATGCTCTCAAGGAGGAGGTACTAGGGTGAAATCAGATTGCAAGCATTTGGATTTTTTGGAATAATTCTTGGAGCCCTCTGTATTAACTGAAACACTGAGGGCTAAGAAGCCCTGCCTGCTCCATAGCATGCCCTGAGCTCCCATTTATCTGGAGCTGCAAATAACTGCGGCACCTCTTCAGCAAGGCTTTCTTCAGGAGACATTAGCAGCAGACATGGGTGAATTTGTAAGCCTGGATTACACCCACTCCTTCCACTCTCTTTAGCATGAAGCAGCAACCCGCTTTCACAGTACCAAACCAGGGAGACCAAGTGTGAAAGCTGAAGTTTTTCTGAACACTGAACAAGATACCTGGGACACAACTGCAGTCCAACACAAAATCTGCTCACACTGGAGCAGCAGCACCAAGAAGGTCCTAGGCTTTCTCTGCTCTCACTGGCACTGTCTATCCAGTGCAAAGAGGCAACAACTACTTCTGGTGTAGTCCCAAATTTACAGGGCCTTGGGAAAAAAAAGTGTGATGCAGAAACAGCTTCTGTGGCTAATCCTGGTGCCATGCAGTTGCTCTATTTTATACCTCAGAGAGGTTTGTAAAACTTAAATCATATTAGTATCCTACCTATATATGGAAAAGGCCCATGGATAACCAATTTTGCTCCTAGGCTGAGTCACCCTCTTCAGATGTAGGAACAGCAGAAATAGAAACAGAAATTCTCACTGGAATAGACCCAGGGAAATTGCCTCAGTCTTCCCTCCACTCCCTCACAGGTTTTCCTAGGCTCTCCATAAATACAGCAGGAGATTGTCCATACCCTAAAGGGGCTTTAGTCTAAATATTATCAGAGATTTAACAGAAGTACAAATGTTTCAAAATTTTCCAGCTTCACATACCACATGGATTACTAGTGGTGCAGCTCTCTTTGGAGTAACTTGAACTGCACAGGTTAAGACTTCTGTGGGGCTGGGTTACGTGTAAAACCATTGAACGCTCTTGGGGATTGATTTTTAAAGGACTGTATGATTTGTGCAAAGTGCTTCTGTCCCTATTTTCTGTCTACCAGCTCTTCAAATATACTATTACTGACTGGAAGAAGGCATCTCAGAGGGGTAAACAACACAAATTACAAATTGTGTTGTCAGTTATCAGCTGGGTGGCTGACTCATGACTGTTACTGCTGAGCCTAACACTGGCTTTTAGTGATCACAGTTGGCTTGAACCAACAAGCCTTCCCATTCTTGTCCTATTTCCAGAATAACACTTGTAAACATGACACCAAACTTTGTACGGATTTCCCTGATTTTCATTTGTTATTCCTCATGCCCAGAGGTTTAGTTAATTATCTTTTGCCTGATTAATTTATCTGACTCTTTATGAGACAGATGAAATCTAGGTTTCCCTGGAAACATCTGGCAAACTTACCACTAGCTTGAATAGAGCTGGGATCAGTTTCCCATTACTGAGATTTTGAGGATTTTTTGTTTGTATATATATTATTTGTGTTCAATATTTCCTGTTCATGGCATATCTATGGAACATTTTCTATTAAGAAAATAATGCCTTGGTATGAATCTTTTAATAAGCTTTGGTACTTAGTTTAAGCTACTGTTCCTTGTTTTCAGAAAAGTGTTCAATGGAAAACATGCAGGTTTCTCTTCTGCACTGAATTTACCAAATCAAAACACAACAAAAAAGGAAAAAAAAGAAGATAAAACACTTTAAAAAAAGAAGAGACACTAAACTACTGCAAAGAGATCGGATGTTTCTCTGGTCTTGCTTCTTAGCACTCTGGCAAATCTTGTATCTTAAACATTTGGCCCACTGCCTTGGCTGAAGAGATGTTTTTGTGTGTTAGGCCTCCATGTTAGAAAAGTTGTTTGTGTCAACACCAGGTGTCTTTGGTTGTTCACTGATCTCACAAAGAAGAGATCCTACCAAGTCCTCTAATATTTTAGAAACCTTTGCAGTGAGAGATTTTCCCAGATATGGTTAAAGCTCCTAAATTGTCACAGGGAACATCAGTACTATTTTATGGAGCTGGTATTATGTGATGGTAAAACTTTACTTACAAAGATTAAATTAATCTTCATTTGGAAGTGCTTGATTTTGGTACTCCAGTAACCAGGATTGTTAAGTGGTTTTCATTTTGTTTTGTTTTGTTTTGTTTTGCTTTGTTTTGAAATCTTCCTTGGTTACTTTGTCCCATAGTACAGAGAAATTGAATAATTCTGAAAAAGCAGTCTGGGACAACAGTCCAACTTGACAGGGCATTGAGATTGAAAGATCTACAAGAATACTCTTATTCTGAAAGGCTGATGCCACTCCTCTTTCAATTCACAGCAGTTATTTACTTGTCCATTTTAACCATAACCAGGACATCTATATTCCTACATGGGATTTCCTGGTCTAGAAACCAAGTACAAAAGAACATGCTTCTCTCAGGAGATGTCTGATCTGAAGGTAGACTGCATACATGCATTAAATTTGAGGCTTTCAAAGTATGCCAGATTTTGTGCCTAAGTGTAAATGAGCCCTATAGATCAAGTGCAATTAAACTGGTACTGCCGAGGGTTGTTGGAGTCACTGGGAGGACTGGTACAGCCAATCTGCTCTTGCATGGCCAAGGAGGCCCAAGGCTCTGAAGCACGAAGCACTTAGGTAGGAGGGAGCATGGATCTGATTCCCTTGGCCTGACAGATGCCCAGGAATCCTGAACAAGTCCAAAGTTCACTACTATTTTTCCTAGACAACACTTCTGAGTGAATTTTCATGGTGGCCTTGCTTGCTGCAGTGCTCAGAGTCTCCTCGCTGGGCTGATGTTTCTGGGGACCTGTGAGGCTGTGCCTCATCTCCTGAACTGGTTCTGAGTAAGTGCGGTTCACAGATTTCTGATCCTGTGAGACAATGTCAGCTGAAGCTCATGGTCACTCCCCAGTTGTTTCTCTGGACTGGAGATGAGGCTTGTTGTCTTCAGCATGGGAGTTTGTCTATTTGTCAAGAGCCCAGGAGTGCTGCAGGAGGAAAAGAGTGGAGCTAATGCATGCTGCTCCTTTTCTGTGTTTCTTCCACATGATTGCTGGCAGATGTGACTCGTGACAAATCCTTGAAATATGGCTGTGCAGACAGAGATGGGACAGATCCAAGGGTAAAAAGCCTGTGCTTGGGAGATGCTGTGCTGTGACAGATTGCATGAGTTCAGATGTATCTCTCTCCCATCTCATGTTTGCCATTGCTTATTTAGAGGAAAGCAGAACTGCCGAAGAGGACGGCTGGGCAGGATTCATTTCCTTACTCCCAAAACCTATGGAGAGGGGAAACACATGCTACTCCAAACACTAAAGCTCTCCTAACAATATGGATCATTTGAGACTGAGGAGTGGAGCTGAAATGACAGAGATAGTTTGTGCCAGAAGTGCATTTTTCATGAATGCTGAAATCCTGACATTCCTGGCTAGCCCAGTATAAATATGGCCACCCAAGTGCTGTGCCATTACTTGAGTTCATCTGTGGAATAGCTGTTATGTGGTTTCTTTGGCAGCCTAGTGATTCCTTGAACTGAAAGAAAACTGTGGCTTCATTCTCTGTGGCTGTTGTGTGGGGGCCAGCATTATGAAAAAACCCAAACACGCCATGACCCTGTGAGAGCACATGGGCCCGCACATCCCGGTCAGCGAGCGGCAATACCAGTGCTTGAAGATTTCCTGCACTGGAGCTGGCCTCTGTCCTCCCTGTCTGCAGGGCTATAGCGAGACCTGACCTGGGAACTGATTTCCCTGTCCCTCCTCTTAAAACACAAACAATTTCTCACAAGTGTAACGAGAGGAAGAGGCAGCACTTTTATATTAACCTTGCACTTGGTTGGGTGTGTTTATGCTTTGTTTCTGAAGACTGGACTGGGCACATTAGTAACTAGGGCAGGACAAAGTTCAGTTTGTATGATGCCAAGAGGACTGTGGGGGAAGATGACCTGGAGTTTGATACTGAGGCTCCTCCCTGGGAATTTTATTTTTTTTAATATTTGCTGTTTGTTGTAATCTCGTCCCTCCCAAGGGAAATAATTTGCTCCACTCAAGACATTTCATAAGACCCAAAGAGAAGTTCTTGCTTTGCTGAGAGACAACAGAGAGCAATAAACACAATATCCCGTAACAGCAAAGAAAACGTCATAAATTTTTGTTCAGATCCAAGGTAGGATTTTTTCAAGAGAAAGAGGAAGCCTCCTCTCTATTAAGCTCTGGCAAAAGAAAATGCCAACACCCTTGTTTGAACTGAAAAGAAAAAAATCAGCAGAAAAACAGTGGAGCCTGTGTACTGGGAACTCATGGGGTCCAGCCCTCCTTCAGGTGCTTGCCTAAGCTTTTCACACTGCTCGAGAGCATTTTAGTGTCTTCAGCCATGATATAGGAGTCAAATATCAGCCCACACTGGTTTTATGGTTAATGGATTGCACTGCTGCACTGTCAAACCTCAGGGGTTTATTAAACCTAAAGCAGTGTGGGAACAGGGGAGTGAAGGGAGTTTTACTGTCTCAGCCTAGTAAAAAGGCAAAATTTCAAGATTATCAAAAGTATTTAGAAACGTAACCTTCATTTATTTAGTGCCAAGTTCATTAACCTGAAATGATCACTACGTCCTTGACACTAAGCCAATATAGGGATAAAAAAAAAAAAATTAACCATAGTTTAGGTGTCGGGACTGCAGCATGACATTCAGAGGTACAAATCACCCTTTGTGATTGGGGCTGACACTTCTGAGCTGCTTGGGCACAAATTAAGTCTGTTACTCAGCTAGCACGTACTTGGGATGGAGGACAGATGACACCTCACCTTAAAGTCTCCACAGGCAAGATGGGATGCTAGCTGGGGCTTCTGTCCATTCTCACAACTTCCCTGGCTGGAGGAGGGCCAGCCTTTCTGACCTCTGACTACCTTCTTCAGCCCAATCACACAGCACTTTCTGTTTGTTTAATTCTGTGCAGCAGCCTTGAGATAATGGAGATGTTGCCAGAGAGAACAGGGGCAGCTCAGGGCCTACGTTGTGGTTCTTCAGCACCAAATTCACTGCCCAGGGGTCCTTCAAACACTGCTCTCCAAGTGGACCATGTTGTCCAATGCCAGGGTGTCAGGACTTGACTGCAGGTTGCTTTTGGAGCTCTGAGACTCCTGCTCACCACCTAGTCATCAGCAAACTCTGGCCTAATATGACCACCTCAGTCATGTCCTCACCTCTGAGATCCCAGTCAGCGTAGAAAATGCTCTTGTCCCAAAAAGAAATGAACACAAGCATGTAAAAAATATCACATCTACACAAGGAGTCATGCATGTATCTAAGGATATGTATAAACTTTCTCTTTGGGAGCTGTTTCAGGGATGGAGAAGTTTGCAGGCCCTGCAATGGAGCAGTGCTGTCAGGCGAGAGGAAAATAGGAAAGTACAGCAGCTGCAAATCCTCATACAACATCTCACTTAAAATGTCATGTGTGCTACTTGGTTTAAATTGTCACCCCTCCAGCAACCACAAACAATGCAGAAACAGCAGATGTGTTTTCTATTTAGAATTAAACAGTTTATTTCAACCACTGTCATTGTTACAGAGGGAAAATAAATAAATATCCATGTTAATGTAAACTTCAAAAGGTACTTTCTGGCATGAATGGCTATTCTGAATCAAGATTTCACTGAGAAAACTAGGATTTGACCATAGATTTATATTGAATTTTTTTTTTATTTTTCTAATAGGGATGCTGGCAGCTCAGCACGTAGTAAAACTTAGACTGGTCAAAAAGATTTTTTGGCCAGATATAGCATCCAATAAGTCATGTCATTTGGACTTAATGGTCCAGAAAATTTAAGTAAACATCATAAATGTCTTTTGTTATTAAACTTTCCATTGAAACATTTTGTTTAACTCTTTCTTAATGGAAAGTAAAGATGACATTTGGAGTGTATATTTACCTACATGATAATCCTAGAGTCACCTCTTTGAAATTTAAAAATTAGCCATATTCTCAACCGAGTCCAGAACTCAGCAATTAAAATGATAGCTGGTGTGAGCATGTTTTCCAGAGAAGTTAAACTAATTATGAATTTGACCTTTAGAGGTCAAGGTCAATTTAGCATTCAACTCTTAGTACTATAGGTCTACCACTTTGTCCTTTGTAGGGGCAAGAAGCATCTGAAGCAAAAGTGACCATATGAATACTATTAGATCTTTTTTTATTTTTAAGAGGAGACACTCTTTGTAAGGGCTGTTGTTGAGTAATGTGGTTGGTATAGGCCTTAGGAAAATACAGTCATTTTGTACAAAAAGCAAAGGTACAGTTTCATATAGTCATCAATGCCCTCTTGTATCGATGCTTACATTTAAGATACAAAAACAAAGCAGAACTCTGTCTAGTTGTGAATATATTTTGTCTAAATGAAGCTTGATTTGTTTCTACAGCCCAAGGAAGGTTCCAAACCTGAGTATCACTGTGTTCCTCTGTGTGTGACACGGCCTTCACCAATACCTTTCTTGTGTTTGATTTGCAGCCAATATTTTAAGTCCTCGGCAGCCAGCTTGTTTCCAGATTTTATATTTTCACAAAGAGTTTTTTGTCTTTAAGCAACCAAAAACACAAACTGGGACCAGTGGAGTGTTGTAAGAGGATTCCTTCCTCACGTCTCTGAGCAATTGCCTCTAAAATTGAGATTAAATTGCATCTCTTGATTACTTTAATATAATAGTCAATAGAATTTCTTTGTGTGAGGTAAAAGACTTTACCTTCCCATCTGCCTCTTTTAGCTATCCTGAGGAGAGGTAACGTGCAAGTAGGCAAGGGCAGAGCTGGTTTCAAGGAAGCATAGTTCTGATCTCATCACTGGTACAAGTTCACTGAAATAAATCTGCAAAAATGATTGAAATCCTTTGGAATCAAAGCATCAAGGCTTGGCTGTGCTTTGGGCATCTCTGTTAGTGATCTTCTGTCAGCCCAGCCAATTTGTCTGTCTTGACTCCTTTTCTGGTTTATGTGACCTGAATATAGATCAGAAGGACTTTTCTGAATGTGATATTGCACCTAAACAGTCCTTCTGAAGGAAAATATCTGGATCAAGATTCCTGAATAATCTATAGGCAGACGATCTCAATGTGCAACAACAATATCTACAGGTGGAATTACACAGAAATAGGTAATGTTTAGTTTCTCGCCTGCATTTGTGCCAAGCTAATTTTCGAGTGTAAATGATTGCTAAGAGGTTACATACTTACCCAGAGCAGGAAATACACTCCTTTATTAGAAGACTGAACTGCACAATTGAAGAAACTTGTAATACAAATGGAATGGATAGAAATCTGTTACTAAATGGAGCTGAGGAACTTAATTAGGTGTATCACTGAACAACTAAGGTCTTTAGTTCTTAATATCAGCTTAACTGCTCGTACTCATGAGCATCCATAAAGTCTTTAGGACTTGGACTGTATGTTTGCATATAAATCCTGCTTGTCTCTGTATTAATATTATTCTGCCTTCCAGCATTTGGTTGGCTAAAGTTTGAGTGAAGGCTGACGGGGAAAATTACAGCCAAAGAGGCAATGTATTTTTTATATGCTTCTGCACAATTTAAAATTGATTTGCAGCAACCTAGAAACTTGAGCAGATAAATCTGAAGCCAGTATAATTTTCTTATTGTTATCTTTTCTTTTCATTAAGACTTATTTGAAATAATTTTAGGCCATCACTCTTCAGGGATCTTGAGGTCAGACGAAGGCACCTTCCAAAGCAATATGAAGTTCATACTAAAACAATGTTATCAGACAGAAAAGCCAAATGCTAATGTTATCTACATTTCAGAGAGTATGGATAAACTCTTACAGCATTTCTATGGCAAAATGGATTTGCTTCCTTACTACGGAAGCCATGCTGTTGCTATTGGTCTCAAAAGAAACAAAACCAGATTCTGACTCAACTATTTCTGTTTCATAAAATGAAAAAAGCCTTTTAAGATCTAGAGAATAAGTAAATGCAAATATCTGATTTGGTTCTTTTACTTTTTGTGAGCTGCCTAGGAAAGCAAATTATTTGCTGAGGCTATTTTATTTTCTTAGCTTGTTTGCTACATTGAATTATGCAATTATTTATGCCTCTTCTAGAGATGCTTTGGCATATTTAACTGTGCAATAACATTTAGTCTAACAGAGATCATACCAAAGTTTGGCAGTCTTGATTTGATGAATAACTCTGAGACTCCTGTTCCCAAGATCGACTCCATTAAATATGCAGTGTAGTTGATTATTTTATGATATCAAATAAAACATCAAATATTGCCTTTGCATCCTTTTCTCAGTGAACATGGATGGTGGCAAACTTATTCAGCAGAAAAAGAACTGTGACCATAAAGTTGGCCAAACAATCTCAAATTTATTCTTTTTTTTTAAGTGTGTACTAAAGCAAAATAATTGGTAATAAGTCTGTAGCTTCAGGTAGTACTCCCTCTGTCTCAACACAGGGCACTTGCATCTATGCAGGTCAATCACAGTTTGTTGAAATCATGTCAAATAGATAAAGGTATCTGTGAGGCAGCCTTTAGGGGTAAGACTGCTTTATTCAATGTAATCTTTTTTTAAATTTTATTTTAATAATTTTATCACTATTCTGAGACAGATATAAGTATTAGGGTTACCCAAATGCCTTCTCCAAGGTGGTTTTCTTTGTGAGGAGTGACTGTCTTAAAATAAGGGCAAGAACTGCTTCACCACTTCAGTGTTATTTCTCAGGAATCAGAGGATGAAACCTTTGCTTTCCACCTGGGAAGACAGGCTCTTCAGCTTCACACCAATACTGAAATAACTGCTTAAAATTCTGCTTTCTTCTGAACTCTGAATCCTGACTCATCTTGCATCATTCCTAGTATCAGCCTTCTGTATCTTCCTTTTAGGGACTACGAGCATCCATCCCTGGCAGGGCTGACAACAGCCATCACACTCCTCACTTGCTTCTCACATTCACAGGAGCTCTGCTCAAGAACAGAAATTTCCCTTCGGTTGAAATGAGTGCCCAGACAGGCCAGAGAGAGCAGAGCCCTATGCATCTCCTGGAAGTGAGGCAGGATAGCAGGAATTCAGAAGCAATGGTCACAACTTATAATATACTGGATATCTACTCCCTCCTCAAAAAAAAAAAAATAGAGAACATAATTTGGTTCTGATTTCCTTTACAGGCAATTTTAAGTAAATTAATCCAGATATCTTAAGACATCTTTTTCCTCAGCTGATGATGAGAAACAAAAGTTTCTTGACCATTTATGTCTAACCACATGACCTTATCACAGTAAAATTACTGGGTTTGCAATGGAGGAAAATGTTCTTTTTGAGAAAAGAGAAGATGAAGCTGGGGGAGAGGAAAGCAGGAACAAGGAGGAAAAAATGAAAAAGACTTCAAAAACTAACATTTAAAAAGTGTTTAGTGTAGGAAGTGAAAACAAGGGATGATGCATATGATGATATTACTTGTCACCATTTGAATTATGCATGGTTATAAAATGGTTTTGTTATCAAATGATCAAATTAATTAAACTCTAGTGTGACACAGTGATACTACTGGGATGGTTGTATTCTGTGACTTTGGCAGCTCAGGGTCATTAAGAACCCCAAGGCAACACCTATATTTTCCTAAGAATTTCTTTCACTAATGGGCAAACTATTTTGGCTGCTAAAATTGAAAATAAAAGAATTGTTGTCAAGACTGAACTATCACGTCTTTCAGAATGAGGGTAAGCTGTGCTCAAATGTCTTTCAAAATATGGATGGAAAGGGAAGGAAGCTCTAGGTGTGAACAGTGTAAAAAGGAGCTGTGTCAGATCTCATTCAAGAAAGAAAAGGGTTGCCCTCTCTGCCTGGCTTCCTGGTGGCTGCTGTGGGTGACTGGGGGTTTGTTTGACATTAACTGCTTGTAGTTTGCCATGGGGGTTTCTCATTGATTTGTTGTTCCCAAGCTTTTTAATGTTATTTTTATATATATATATATATATATATATATACACACACATATATACATATATATATATACATATATACATATATATATGTGTGTGTGTGTGTATATACACACACAAAAATATATATATATGTAAGTACAGCTTAGTTTATGTTCTGACTGTGCTTTTGTTTCTCAGCATCTGGCAAGCCATCGTCACTCCAGGAAACATTAGCAACACCCACACCACCCACATCAGTCATGACAGATTAGGCACGGTGTTAGGATGGTGTTCGTTGTGTCTCGTTTGTCAGGAAAGTTGGCCTCAAACTGGGCTTGGGAATACATGCAACTAATGAGCATGCCAGTGCAATGAAGCATTTAGACTGGCTGGCCTGACTGGAATTTTTTTCCTTAATGCAATGAATATTTTGGGTTTTGTGCCATTTTCACCTGCTCCATTCAGGGTATGACCATGTCACTTACTGTATTTTCGATTGGCATTGTGCAACAGACTGTGGGGTCTCAGGTATCTCTGAACCAAGTCAAAGTAGGCATCCTTGCAGTGACTTCTCTTGGACATTGTCCTGGTCTGAAAAATGCTGTTCTTGTTTTTAACATAAAGATGCTCTCATTAGAGCTAGTAAAATCTTGGAACAGTGAAAAAAGTGTTAATTCCCGACTTGATTACCTCTTCAGCTTTAAGATGGAGCACTCTATCTGGGGTGAAAGGCCTGTTCAGTGTCCTGTGTTCAGAGCTTACTGGAACCTGTTCAGTTTTTTAAAAGCTCAAGGAAAAATACTGTTTCATTTGCAAAGTAGACCACTGAGGGACACAAAAATGATAAGATGAACTTCTGACTTTGACTGAACTTGGAATACTGATCTCCCACACCTCTATTAATTTCCATATGTTATTTTTCATTTCACCATTTCTTTATATACATATCGTTGAACACTAGGTAGAATCATTAATTAAAAACTAATGAAACCAATTACATTTTGTACTTTGCACGCAGTTATTTGTGGAAGAATGACTTGCTATTTCTTTGTGCATACGAAATACAAATAATTTTTCCATCTGGGTAAAACAGTCAGGGACAAGAGATCCTTGAATTGGCATGTAAAATGAAAAGGAAGGGGAGAGAAGCCGGAGGAAGTAGTCCGGTATTGTTTAGTCACAGAGGCAGCAGCCATCCCACAGGAAGCATCTCTAGCCAAAAGGGAGAGGGGTGGTCCCCCTTCCAGTGCTCTGACCCTTGCAGTGCTGCAGAGCTGTCTGCAAGGTGTTGGAGCCAAGGAATATGCTGCTCAGGAAAGCCTGAGACAATGGAGCAAAGCAGCGAATCGCAAACTGTGACTGCATTTGCACAGGGTAGCAAAATCCTGCAGGCTTGATGCTGTCTTTGAGGGGACTGACACGATGCAGGTGGGCAGTAAGCAAAGAGCTTTCAAAAGCCTGATGGCAGCCAGCACTGAAAACTTCACTGCTTCTTCAGTTCACCAGGATTTCTTCGCTGCTGCCCTCCTTTTGATGCACTCAGATACCGTATGCCAATCAAACAAAGAATTTCCGCTTATCGCTTACTAACACAGACGATGTTAGACACAACAGTCAGCCAGATACAGATGTCTGCTTCCAGCTAAACTGGAACATGGGCTTTGCCCCACACTTAGAAGGAGGAGGATTCTTCAGTAATGTAACAGGGCCAAACTGAGTCTGTGTTTGGTTTCTAAAAAGAAAGCAAAATTATGCAGATGTAGAATTTTGTGAAACCAGATGGATTGTATCTGGAAGTGTTTATCATTTTTAATATTTTGAAACCAGATGTTGATGCGCAGACATTGCTGGTTGCAGCCATAGGAAGCTGTGTTAGAAGGACACTCTCTAACCTTTGTTAAGAAATTACAATGTTTTGATCCAGTTAAGATCAACTATTAGTACAGAATTGGCCAACCACTGCTGTAAACTGTTAAAAAAATAGGAAACAGATGCTCAATAGAAAGAAAGCTATCAGCCAGAGCATTCCTGATCTTTTTATAAAACATAAACTTAAATACTTTACGTGTCCTTTAATGAACTGCTATAGAACAACTTTAGTAATCAAAACATTTCACAAGATTACACAAATGCAATTTGTCATTTATTAATATTTCCACAGAAGTGGTGTCCCTGGGAAAAAGGGCACAGAGGTGGCACATGCCAGGTGATAAATGTAAAGTGTTTCTGTGACTAGAACTCTGCGCAGATCTGATACACGTAAGACTGATGGCATTTTGATTGTAGGAAAGCAGCAGCTTTTATCACTCAAATAGACTGTGTCTGTGTCTGTGTCTGCGGGGGAAGGAGCAGCCATATCTACATTATGTGGCAACATCTACAAATGTTAACAAGTATATGTTAATTGATCATATTTGCAGGAAGGATGACTGCAGCAGTGCTCAGAAATCATGAATGGAGTAGAGATTTTTCCGTGGAAGCCCACTCTGCTGCTACATTGAAGAATTAACTCTGCTTTTCAGATTTTTTTTTTTGCTGATTGCAAAACTGAGTGATCTGGTCCTGCCCTGTTTTCCTAGATGAGACTGGTGATGAGTGGCAGGCTTATGCTAGTGCAATGCCTGCCGCCCTCCTCAGAGCTGTGACTTCTGTGCCAGAGAAAGAATGGAGCTGGATGAAGACCTTGGAGTAAGAAAATTGTGTGAGTTCCCCAGGTCTTCATTTCTTCCTGTAAAATGGGAATAATAATGCTGTTTATCTCCTGCCTTTTTAAAAATCTAATATAAACCAATAATGATAATTATTGTCTAGTTGTTTTGAAATTTAATCTAGTCAGAATCCTTTCCCTCAAACCACTTTATGCAGATTGACTTGATGCTTTGAGCAAATTGAACAGCTGGGTCCTACCTTCATGGGGAAAACACAAGCAAGTTAAAAATGGAAAAATATCTTGAAGGTATTTCTTAATGTGTTCTGGAAACCAAGTCAGAAGGATCCTTCCGTACAGCAGGGCTCTTTTGCAAAACATTTCTGGAGAGGCATTCAAATTGCTGCCTCTCTTGCCCGTGTTCTTGCACAGCTCTCGTACTGGAGCGAAGCAGCGAATCACAAACTGTGCCTGCATTTGCACTGGCTAGCAATCCTGGAGGCTTGGTGCTGTCTTTGAGAGGACTGACACTCTGTGTCAGCCCGTGCTCTTGCAGGCTGGGGAACAGCTGCAAGCAGGCAATGGGATGGACAAGGCAATCTGATCTACATAGTGCTCCTAGGTTTCCTTCATCATCTAAATGGCTCGAGGAGAAAGGTAAACTCAACAGTCATAGACATGACTGCACATAGTATAAAGTGATTTGAGATAGGTTTAGATTAAATACCAGTAGAAGGAAGTTCAGAATAAGATTATTTGTTCTCTTTCTTGGCACATAGGTTGGACTCAGTTACTGTAGTCCTTGGTAATTTGTACCTTAGGTGATTAGTCCCAAGGTAACTTGAGCTGTCCATCCCACAGCATAATCATGGAAGGGAGTGATCATCCATGTACCATATACTTCATGGAGGGGCTGTCAGAACTGCTCTCTTGTTGTGAATTGTCCCAGTTGATTCACATTTTAAAAATGCAGTTTCTCAAACACAGCAGCAGTAGTTTGTTAAAAACATCGGACTCAATTGCTGCCCAACAAAAATAACACCCTCCAAGCTCTCCTCCCCATTTAGTGTGGTCTCCAGTGTTTATCAAATGAATTCAGCACAACCACAAACTGGATTATTTTTTTTTCCTTTGTCTTTTTCCCAGATTAGATGTGATTTGCACATGGGGCAAAGGGAAGGGATACCTCCTTTGCGTATATTTTAGCAACCAAATAGTTTAGTCTTTTGTTCATAAACAAGCTGCTGCTTCTCTTCTCCCTGTCCTTGCTTTTGGAGGCTATCCCAGATCTCAGCTCATGCTAACCAGAGCTATATTACATCTGGCACTGTCCCTGTAATTGCTCAGGCAGCTGGAACAAGTTAGATTGCATTGTTTCCTATGACTTCCCTTTGCATATCTGTTGCCATTACTCCACCTCTGCTGGAGCACTCTTCCATCTATGTTCTCTCCTTCTGTTCTGTTCAAACTGCCAGAAGTTTTCACAGTTTCTTCATTTCCACTGTTAAGAACTGAGAAGAACAAACACCCAAAAGCAGATGCTAAGGAAAATGCAGTAGAGGCTTTTGACCAAAGCAATACAGATTGCAACAAATGCTTCTGTCCTACTGCATTTTGGCCTGTCCCTGTTCAATATGGGCACTTCTCTTTCCTGAGGGAGGACAACGTGAGATGCTTTTCAATCATTCTTTTATTTAGTTTACAATTCTGGACACTTCCACTGGCGTAAACCCCAGGTCATGTAAAACAGCAGTGATGTTAGCAGGAAGACTTTGGCAGGCAATATTTTGCAAGGGGAAGCTCCATGAGACTGTTGCATATACAAAGTGCTCATTCTCTTGAGAGTGCTGATGTGAACCTGTATCCATGTAAATCCAGCCTGGGTAAGCCACCAGAATTCTCTGTCTTCCCTGAGAGCTGGGAGTGAATCAGACATGGATTAATTTCCATGATAAGACACAGTCACTAATTTATATTTCCCTTGTGCCATCATTTACAGCTTGCTCCTTCCCAGCTATGTGTGGCTGATGGTCAGAGACTTGGCCTCTTCCCAGGTGAGCTTTGCAGCAGGTGCTGTCATGGTTCAATTTATTGTTTCTCTGTGACAATGCCATTGTCTAAAAACCATTTCATCCCTCCAAATCACACCTCTGGATTATCCTTCACACCACGTGAAGGATGTTGTTTTTCCCTAGCAACCCCATGAGCTGTGGGTTGGATTTTATATTTTCTAATTGCAATCATGTATGGTTACAAAAGAAAGAAGGCATTGCACTTGACGTAGCATGGGTAATGTGGAAGACGTATACATTTTTTATAAAGTACAGATACAGTCTAGCCATTAATTTCTGGTCCAGCTTTGGATTACCATTGTTTATTTGTTAAGTGCCAACTATGTGCTCAGAGCTGTGGAAGACTCAAAATGAAGACAATCCCAGCCCTTAAAAACTTGGATCTGAAATTCTCCAAAAGTCAAAAGAGGGTTTAGATCAGGTGTTCCAGTTCAGGCTCATCCTCATTATGAAGTGGTGCTGAAAAAATCCAGATGCTTAATAAAGAATTGCTGCATTTTCTTGTAAAAATGTAACATTTATTGTAAATGACTAATTTTTCTAATGAATATTTTGGAAGTGATGTTCATGTAGAGAAACTATAAACTGCAATAAATTGCATAGGGGTTGCCTGATGTTTCTGGAGACTCAGGAGACTGGAAACTCTTGGCTAAGATGATGAAAAACTTTCAGACAAGACAGGGAGTGAGTGCCGACATGGTGTAATCTTAGGCATCCATTAAGGACTTGAGGCTATATTATCTGTGTAAGTGCTGGACAGACATGGACTGAGGTACCAGAGCCTGTTGTAGCAAATAAATGTTCAGGCTGTGAGAACAGCAAAACTCATATGTTGATATGCACTGGGAAACTAAGTGCATATCTCTTTTTCTCGTGATTCTTCCTTGGGGAAAAAGTAGTCTATGAGAAGAGTGACCTACCTTTTCTTGGAGTGGGTAAGTGAAGTACAGAGGAAGGTCAGGAAGGAAGGGGTTAAATATCTGGTGGGTATGGCTGGCTTAACACTCAGTTCTTTGCCCAAAGCACACCAGTCCTGTGTACTGCATTGTTCATGTATGAGATGAAACACTAAATCATAGAAAAGTGGCACAAACTGTGTTTGTGTGTGTAGCTTTTACCTTCCCCTAAACCTGCACCTCTGTTTCTGTGGGATTGTGGGCCTTAAACACCTCACATTTAACATGGAAAACACTCACAGTAGTTGACAGGAGGTACACATTTTTCACAAGTGTAACCTGCTTTAACTAGAAGCAAAGCCCTAGGTATTCTAGCCTCAAACAATCTATTCCTCATTACTACTCACACGACAAATAAATCCAGCTGACATGTTGGACATGATCTAAAGCCTAGGGAAAGTTCCCATTAATTATCAGGCCTTTTGGATCAAACCACCACCAGCTAAAGAAATACTTAAATTTTTAAAAAGAATTATTGGTTAAAAAAAAAAAATCACTTTTTTTTTGGGGTGTCAGGGGAGAAAGCAAGCACCTGTTCTTGGTGATTTTATTCCACATTTGGGTGAACATTTTGTTCAGATTATTTTTCCTCCTGTATTCCCATCTCATTTCCCCAAATTGGTCACCTCTGAAGTTGCATTAACATAACTTAACTCTGTGTGGAAAAATTCCATTCCGTTGCAGATGTCTCTAGCCTGAAGCAGGGTGAGTGACACACCTGTGTACTAGACCTACTGCGTTGTTTAGCACGATAATGAATGAGTGGATGTGATTTGTTCAAGGAATGTGTACAATTACAGGCAAATACTGTAAACCATTCAAAAGCCTTTCCACCGGGATAGATCCTCCTGTCTTTACTCAGACAATATTCCCACCACTTTCCTGTCTAAACACAACCTTATTTGCAGTTCACGTTTATCGTAGGCAGTCGGAAGGGAGAGGGAAAGGGGAGAGGTGTTTGCTAGTGCTTGTGTGATGAGAAGCTGATTTAAGGCGGAGATAGAGAGTGGAGTGACCCCTGGTGCTTTTGCTGGGAATTACTGGCCTTCAGTTTTGCATGGAACTGCACTTCTAGCGGCGTCCCACAGGCGGTCCGGTGTGCTGGAGCAGCGACAGGCACAGCGGCTGGACGCGTTTTCCCAGTTCTGGCTCCCAAGCTTTCGTTTCCTTCAGTGGGGATGGTATTTGTAATAGCTAAACCTACAGGTGCATGAATTTCTGCTGATTTCCAGCACGTCAGTGTCTTTTTGGAGCGTAAAATTACGCTTTTGCTTCCTTTAAATGCATTCTCCTTCGGGAAGGAGGATCAGGTGCAGTGAGAGGGTGGGCAGGGAGAGGCACACGGAATTTATTTATTCCTGTCTACCCTGCTGCTAATGATGGTGCCGGGTATGGCGTGTGACATCCCGCTCAGTTCTCAGCTTCCCGCACTTCTGTGTGCCTCCCAAGCTCCTGCTGCACTGGCGCTTATGTCCCTGCGCCACCTCCGTCTCACTGTGCCCACTCCAGCACCACTCGCGGCCCGGAGCCTGCCCTCCTGCTGCTGTTTGCGGACAGGTCTGCAAACCCGTCCTGAACCCAGAACATGAGTGAACAAGCCCCGGGCCCCCAGGCGCCTCATCCCGCGCTGCTTTCCCCGCAGCATCCCTAGGGAAGGCGGGTGCAGAGCGCTCCGTCAGCCGGAGCCCGGCGTCGGGAGATGGCAGTGTCTCCCCGCCGACGAGCGGCCGGCAGCACAAACCACAACCACAGCGAGGGATCGTCTCCTTCTCCCCTGAAATACCCTCAGCTCCACGCTTGTACAGCTCCTTCTAGATAAGATGGCGCTGACGGAGAAACTTGATAGCTGGAGGCTGGGGAGCAGCATTGGAACCAGCCTGAGGCATCAGCTGAGTCGTGGTGATCCGTCGGTGCTTTGCCAAGCAACGGAGCATCTCTCCCGCTTCTCCAGCCGTCAGACTGCCTGCCCGCCCTGCTGCCACTCCCTGCTCCTCACTCTTCGGGGTCTGGACCTACACAGGCCCCAAAGAAGGCTGAAATTACTCCTTCTGAGCTCTGTGCTGGTGACACAGAAGAATGAAAAGCTGGCTCAAAGCAGCACTATCTGCTTGAGATCAACCTATACGAAAAAAATAGGGGAAATAGACTGCAAACATTCATAGGCTTCACTATTCCAGGCAGGAACAATCACATCGCTGTTCACCTGTCACCCATGGTGGTTCGTTTCTGCTACCAGGGGCTGAGTGACAGGAGAAATAACTCATGTTTTTCTGGGGGGGTTCCGTGTGAAGCAGAAAGGGAGGCTGACATTATCCATCTCAGCACCAGCCCATGGCTGGAGAAGACAACTTCTTTTAAGCATCACAGATGTTCAGGAACTCATACCCCAACTATGCTCAGCTCAACCCCAATGGCTGCTGCAAAAAATGACTATATGGATCTCAAGGCCTGATCTGTACCAACCCCCAGCCCTGTCCCAAGTCCACTCTGTGCTTTTTCCATCCCAGTTTCATCCCCATAGCTCTTTGTGCCTCTGATTCAATTTGGCAGGAAGGAGGGGCCACATTTCCCAAACTCTTCTCCATTAGCAGGTCCGATGTCACATCCCCAAGTCCCAGGAATTCACGGGGTGAAAGTGGGTTGGTCCCTGGGACCCTCTAGTTTATCTTTTCTTGAAGAGCAATAACAATAACAACAGGTTTTTGCAAAGGTTTTTCCTTCCTTCCTGAAATTGTGTTTCAAAAGCAAGAAATTAATCTCTGGATTTGTCTTCTTTAATCAGTTCCTTTACTTGTCTTAGACATCTCTGGACTCTTAGCTTAGCTGGTCAGAGCATGGTGCTGAAAATGCCAAGGTTGTAGGTTTGATCCTTGTATGGGCCGTTCACTGAAAAGCTGGACTCAGTGACCCTTCTGGGTCCCTTCCAACTCAATATTCTGTGATGCCACAGGTAGTCCAAGTCACCTTTGAGAAACAGAACTGGCATTTTTCTCACCAGTGTCAGTAACGTGTCTATCTGAGGCTACTAGTCTGCCCAGAAAGTGAATGGCTGCATTAGTCTGTGCTTTCACTATTATTTGTTTGATGTCTAAGCTGGCAAAGCATTTTGCAAAATTCTGTGCTTGAGCATCATGATATTAAGATCAATTCTCCTTCCACAATGAAAAGGTGTAATCTGTTTTCCTTTTGTGTCAATGTGTTTGTGTAATAGACTGCACAGTGGTGAGGCCAGAGGATCTAGGGACTTATAAAACATTCTTCCAAAACTTGTATGGATGTCTTCTGTTGAGACAGTTGTTCAAAAAATTTGTTATATCCTACAAGTACAAATTTCATTCACTGTTTCAGAACACCTTGGTGTCTGCTACTACCAGTAATTTTCAGTCAGCTTCCAAAATAGAATGGGAAACGGAAAAACATGGCAACAACTGTGAATTTTGTAAAGTAACCCCAGAAGGATTGCCATTGAGACACTGCAGCTCACATCAGTTTGCTCTTCTTTCCACTAGTTTTACCAAAATGCTGAGTAGTAGAGAAGACTTCAAGAAGCCACTATAGCTAGAAAACTTTGGAGAAGGGAGGCATTCAGTACAATCCTATTTTTCAGGAGACACCTGAATGGCCTCCCATGTCTCCTCAGCCCAACAGATGCTCTCAATCAATTGAACTGAAGTTTGCTGAAAGATGCACAAGCACTGGCAAAGTCTTTTGGAGACCATCAACATCTGTAAATAATGCTATGAATAAGCCTATTTAAATTGTGGAGGTCCAAGGAATTCAAGGGTACCAGATACCTATGAGATTATCCTACCAACTCCATTTCACTTGTTTCTTCCAGAAAGAATCCATACAGAGAAAATTTGTGACCCCAAAAAGGTGTATAAAAAAAGACAGGGCCACAGCTTGCTTAAGGTTGCTTGCAATCTGTTTTGCACAAAGTCTCTCTGCAGGAAGAACATGGGAATGCTGGCTCTTTTTATTAAGCCAGGGAGAGTGCAGGGACATTTTGCAGATAGCTGAATTACCCACTCTCAATATGCTATGACCTCAGTAGAAAGGAAACTCATTCATGGAAAATACTGTGTTTTAATCTTGGCTTCTTTGAAAATCCGGTCCTGGCTCCAGGGAGCTTATGGAATGTCTCCTGGCATTGTCTCTATGGCCAAATCTTTGCCTTGTTAAGAACGGGGTGGTAAAGTTGCAGAGATCCCAATCTGTCCATTTATCTCTGCCTGTTCTAATGCTGAGAGCTGGAAAAGCCACACACACTGCACTGCAAACCCTTTGGCCCACACTCCTGCCATCTCTGAAGGGTCTCTTCTGTAGGCAACAATAGGTCTGGTCTGGTTTGCTGATAAATTATGCAATTTGTCTGAGACATAAATTTGGCTTGCAGTGGAAGCATTTGCCTGGCCGAGAGGCGTACTGTATCAACAAATGTACTTATTGGATTGTCTGCCATCACTGAAGTCATCGTCTTGCAGCCGAGGCCAAATGTTACAGTGCATGTCTTCCCTCATCTCTCAAACAAATCACAAGACTGCTGAAACAACTCTGAGAAACTTTCACTGCAGACAGCATGCTATGGAGCTGACACTTGGGTAACGTTACACATGTGTAATCTCAGTTTATTGGATGACCATCAGCTGTAGAGATAGCAATTCCAGGAGGTTTTCTCAAGTAACTCTCAGACACTTGCTACCTCTCAGTTAAGGGGTCAAGCAGCACAATCTTCTTTTCAAATGGCCTCCAAAACATTATTCCCACATCCTAGGGTGATGCCTGAGTAGTCCTAAAGGTGGGCTAATCCTGAGACAAAATGGATCTTTACTCCCTTGTCATGGTGTAACCCCAGCCAGCAGCTAAGCCCCACACAGCCACACACTCATTCCCCCACCAGCTGGATTGGGGAGAGAATCAGAAGGGTAAAAGCTGGAGAACTCGTGGGTTGTGATAAAGACAGGTTAATAGGGAAAGCAAAAGCTGTGCACACAAGCAAAGCAAAACAAGGCACTAATTCCCTGTTTCCCATGGGCCGGCAGGTGTTCAGCCTTCTCCAGGAGAGCAGGGCCCCATCATGTGCAATGGTTACTTGGGAAGTCAAACACCATCAGTCCAAATATCCCCTCCTTCCTCCTTCTTCCTGCCACTTTAATTCTGAGCATGATGTCATATGGTCTGAAATATCCCTGTGGTCAGTAAGGGTCACCTGTCCTGGCTGTGTCTATTCCCAATTTCCCATAAACCCCCAGCCCCCTGCCTGTGTGTCAGTACAAAAGGAGAAAGAAAAGGCCTTGGCTCTGTGTGAGCCCTGCTCAGCAATAACAAAAAACATCTCTGTATTATCAGCCCTGTGTTCAGCACAAATCCAAAACACAGCCCCATACCAGCCACTGTGAAAAAAATTAACTCTACCTCAGCCAAAACCAGAACATCTCTTGACCACTAAAGTTGCTGAATCGTTATGAAAAGGTTATTCTTTGGCATCCCTTAAACTCAGACTGCAAGGGCCATCATAAGATAGCTGAAAATCTGTCTGAACACCTGGATCCAATGTTCTCTGTTGGCTGGAAGCAGCTAGCACACTCATCCATAGAAAGAAATGTTTAACATTGGTTTTAAAATAAAAACAATAATCCTGAAATAATGCAAATGCTTGATTATAATGAAGATAATTTAAAATGCAAAACAGTTACAAAGCAGACTAGGAAGTGCATTAGGAACTAGTCTGAAAATAAATTGTAAAAATGCTGTATGAACAGAGATACTCCATCCGCAAATGGCAAGAAAGGGTGAAATATCTAAATGTTTATTTCAGCTATCCCAGGCATCTTTGCTGAATGCACAGCTATTCACTACAGAATATTCAAGACAATTAATTTCACGAAAGGTGGGAGTAGGAAGAAGGGACCAGGAAAAATACACTGTCATTGCCAAGTACAATTACCCCTTTCTGACATGCCACTTGATATAGTAGACAGGCTAGATCTCCTGGATGGTTGATCTAATCAGATCTGATATGGACAGTAGAAGGGGAGATAGGTTTATCTGAAGAAATTATTGCAAGCAGGCAAGTGGAGAGTAATCTTTCCCACAGCTACAACTTTGGAACTCCTGACGGTGCTCCAAGCATCTGCTTACATCTGTAGAAAATAAGGCAGTCATCTTTTCTTTGGTCAGCCTTTTTACACTGAAGAAACCAAACATAAATGACTCCTACGGCTTTTCCAAACCAGGCATTAGTGTTACATAGTACTAAGCTGCTGTGAAGGGGGAAGTAGCTATCAGCTGTGGAATTGTAAGCTGGACCATGAGAAAAGCTCTGCACTGGGGAGTCATCTGCACACTGAAAACCACCGAGGAACTCTGGAGTAAGTACAAAGGTGGAGAAACTGGAAAGAAACATGTCAGCCAGGATTACACTACAGAGTCTGCTCTGTTATTCAGTTTGCTGTTTTCAACAAAGCAAATATCAACACATTTGTTTTGTACTTTATTGTTCTAATAAATCCAACAGTGTGACAGGAGTTCTGGCTTCTTCTATTAGTTATGTTATCCTGAAATCCGTAATGATAAAAACTCTGAAAACATCACCTCTCCAGATGACAAAACATTGTGGAGACAGATTGTCAGTTTACTGCTGTGGCAGTCAAGAAAGACTTCCAGTTACAAGGCTAGGAGTATAAAGTGATGATTATTTATGACAATATTTTTCTTGTAATACATCCCAATATTGAAATCCATGGTTACCAGAGATAAAGAGGTTCACCCTCTTTTAATTCAGAAGTATGCCAAAACAATGTCATCCACTTCTTTTGTGCACCTCATCTTAAAACCATTTAAAAGGAACTATTGTCCCAGAGCCCAGTGGCTGCTTTCTGTAGCCAAATGTTTTGTTCTGTGGTGCTATTGTATCACCACAGAGCTCACTGCTATTGCATCACGGCAGAGATCACTACCACAATGTCTCCTTAGCAGAGACAAGATTCCTTTACTAACCCCAATGGTTAATTTGAGTGCCAAGTGTCTGTAGATTTGCATACTTGAATGAAGGACCTGCTGGGTCTGAGATCTACAGGTGCAAGAAAAGATATTTAAGCTCACAACTACCACTGGAATCACAAGGAAGATTGAAATTCAGTAAAGACAGCCAGCTGAAGAAAGTAAGGAACCACATGTTCTCCAGATGTTTTCTAGCATAAAACCACAGAGTAGAGTCTGATTGTTGTTCAATGGGGGTGAGGACAAGAGATAGCTACCAATTAATTATATGTTCTACCCACCTCTATGAAAGTGGTTGAAATACTAGATAGAAATTCAGTATCTCCCTCATTTATATGTAAGGGGCGTTATTTCCTCTTAAAATCCAAAACCCTTTCATTATAGACTTACACCAATCTCTGCATATGCAGCAGAATGGAAAATTTCAACAAGGATTAAAGAAGTCTTATGGGGGCCTGGCCAGAGAAGAATAGATACTGGATTTATCAACAGGTAAGGGCAAAGGGTTTAGATTACTTTCAGATGTGTGACTCGTATCCTGCCATGATGTGTCAACAAAAATCACTTAGTGCCTCAGTTACCTGCGTGTTAGAGCAAAGTAACCGCATCTTTCCACTCAACAGGGAAGAAGAAAACTGCGCCTGTCTCCCCAAAAGCTCTCACCTAGGCTTGCTCGGTGGTACAACCTTACAGCTCCTGATGGGGGGTAGTGGGACAAGTAGCACAAATGGGATTTACCTGAGAAGCAGAAGGGGGATGGTAGCAGCAGTACCCACCTGCCGCTGCGTTTCCTCTGCTCCATCCTCACTGCCACATGCCTGGGGAATGGCTCTTTCCCTACATGTGCCCCACTGCAGCAGTTGCCAGCAGCAAAGGGAGAGGCCACTGCAGTACATGATTTATGGTGAATTTGCACTTAGTATTGCATGGCATTGAAGCACACAGAGTCCACAACATTTTGTGAGGACATCGCTGGGTGATGAATAGGCTGAGAAAGGCCAGGCAAACAGTATTATAGTAACACTACATAAATACGTTTTTTTTTTCATTTAACATTAAAACACCTGATTTCCTTTAGCATTGTAATCATGTCACTTTATTAGGTCTGGGAGAGCTGATGAATTTAAAGTCATTTTCAGCAAACAAGTGGCAGCCTTTCTGCTTTTTGGATGGAGGTGAAGGAAAGAAATGTTTATCATGAAAACATTTGAAACAACAAAAGGGACAGGAGGAAGCTGTTGCCTGCACTGAAGTTTAGAGAAGAGCCACCCAGGTGGTATTAGTGGAAAACTGTTAGGAAACAGAGGAAAGACAGAACATAATCTCCTTGAAACAGCTGGCACAGTCTCAATGTTTTGTAGCTAATAAATTTAGCTTTCAGGAGGAAGTTCAAATAAGCTGCATTTACTAGTTTTTAAGAATGAAAACGAATACATTAATTATGTACAATGTTACCGTCTGCTAAATGAGGTAATTTTGGCCAGGGCTTGGCAATTTCTTTGCAGACACAAAGTTTAACCCAAGGCTTTTCAACCGTAAAATTACTGCCCTGTAAAAGGACAGATAAATGTCTAAGCAAGTGCCTCATTACTGTCAGAGCAATGATTTGTTGTTTCATTTTACTGTTGTGTTTTCCTGGTTATTAGAGTGAAGGTTGAGTCAGCCTTTCCATTATAAGTAAACTTTCTTTAAGGAGCTGCAGTTAACCAGAGAAGAAAACTCACTGTACCCATTTAGGTAAAGAGGAAAAATAAAAACACTGACAAGTGCTTGGATACCCTTTGGGGTGAGCAGTTCTTGACCTCTTGAGGCCCCAAATTAGCTGCTTCTTTTCCTCTGTGAATAGATGCCTCCCAGCTAGGATACCTGCACCACCGAGAACCAACTTAGTTTAAGGAGGATATAAAAACAACTCAGAGAGAATCAGCAAAGCACTGAGAGCTGCACCTCTTGCTCCCTGGGGGTGATGCTGTCTGGGTCATTGCCCTCTCCCAACTGTAATGGTGGCAGGCAAGGTTGTGGTGGGCAAGGTGAGGGGCCAGGTGAGTGGGGTGAATGCCCACCTTGAGAAGGGACCTGTGCAGAATTGGCTCTTTCCCCTTTCAACTGGTCATGGGTGGCTACACTGCCTCTCTTCTGGCCACCAGGCAGCTCCATGTTGGATATGACTATATTCCTCATCAAGACTACTCGGAGCTTGTGATAAATTCCTCATTTAAATCTCAGTGAGTAGCTGGAGAAGTTGGGCTTTGCTAATTACCCTACCTCCATCAGCTGCCATGATCAGCGGCCTGTGGTGATTATTGAGAATAGGACTGCATTTCATAAATCATTATGTATATGCCATTGGACTGAAGGAGCCCTCCACACTTGGGTCTGTTTTTCTACCTCCCCCATTTTTTTTTCCTCCTTGTTTTGTTTTGCTTTTAAACATGAGCGATCATGAGGCACAGATCTCATTAAGGGTTTCTGGTTTGCATGAGCTGCAGAAGTATAACATGTTCTCCAGTCATGGCTTGTACCATAAAACCAAATCAAACTAAAAGCTTTCTGTGTGAGAAGGATAGCATTTGAGGCTGATGCATCCTTATAAAAATAACATTATAGGCTGCTCATGGGATATGCTGGTGAGATACAGGCAGAGGCCTCCCCCAGCACCAGACATCCCCAGCACAGAGCAGTCCCTAAGAGAATGGCTGGGTGGGAGTCTGGCTGCCAGCCAAGGCTACCCCAACACCACCCCCAAAAAAACCCTGCGAAGAAGTCCTACTGCTAAGTGCCAGGGGTTTGCTCCACTACCCAGGAGGCTCACAGTACGAGACATGATCTTCTTATGCTTATTTTTTTTTCTTTTCTTCTTCCCTTCCCTTATCTGTCCCTCACTTTTTTTTTTCATTTATTTTTTTTTCTGATCTTAGAAACATTACTCTTCCCAATTGGACCAAATTAGAACTTTTTTAGTCAGAAAGCTCAAAACCAAGACCCTAATCCAGACAAGTTGAAAACAAAGACCAGGGGCTTGATATGTCAGTTGAGAGCCACAGTCACCAGACTCCTGCAGTGGCTCAGACTGTTTTACTGGCTGATGTGGTGGGCCCCTGATTCACTCTTTCTCTAAATAGGACTAGAAGTGTTTCGTTCATTGACATTGGTGTGTGCACTCCCAAAACAAATTTTGGTTTCAGTGAGTCAACAATTTCTAATATTTTCCAAATAGCTCCAGTTGTTTTTGTTTTTTTCATGTAGAAGAAGTGTGTGCTTCCTGGTGAAGGGCACAGTAGATTCCCACAGCAGTGTGGGAAACATGAATCACTTTCCATTTGCCTCTCTGCCACGCTCCAGTCTCCCAGACACTGTGAGCAAGGCAGAAAAATTGAATCTAATTAAGCTCCATTCTAAGCCTGACTCCTTCATATAATTCCTATAAAACCTGTCCTTCATACTTCTCTGCTCTCTTCCTTCATGTTTACTGGAGTGCATATGTGAATTTCTAATAGCCCATGTTTAGATGGATGTTTGATGCCTAAATTACCCAGAAAATTTGAGAAACATTTCTTTGTGCAACAAAGGAGTTTCTTTGCTTGTCCACTGAAAAAATCTATTTCTGAGACTTTTTGGTGTTTTCTTCTTTTCTATCTTCACTTCCCAACCAGAAAAAAATTCTTAGTTTTTTAAACTTAAAGTAAATTCTTACTTTATCTAAGTAAGATATTCAGTTCTTTGAAAATCATGCCTTGAAATTTGTAGAGAAACTAACATGGAAAAACAAACTATTGTGATGTTTTGACTTTCTCAGCATTCCTGCTACTGCCTGGGCTTTTGGAAAATGCAAAAAATTCTCCCAAATTTATAAACATTTCAAAAATGTTTCAGAATCCACTATTTGTTTGAAAAAAGAAAAGAAAATTAATCAAACAAGTCAACCCTAAAGCGCATTTTTCTTGAGGAGTCTTAGAGGTAATGGATAATGATGAAGAAGTAATTTTGCACCCAAATGAGGAAGAGTCCACCCATAAATGCTCTCAGCATGATATTTTTGCTTTAGATCATCACTGTGAACATCATGTGCAGGGCACAATGACAGCCATTTAGAGCCATGAGTTTCCAGCAATGAGAAATGAAGGTAATGTGCTATCACCCATTTTCTGACTACCTCACTCTTCTGAAACGGTACTGAATGGCTCTTCTCTGGAGTCACATGCAAACCCATTTGGGAGCCACACTGTAAAACTACTGTCTGCTATGGGTCTGTCTGCTCAGTAGATGGGATTTCTTTGTATTTTGTGCACTTGATTTTTGATAGATCTTCCTTTTTGTTCCTAAAACTGAGAAGGGGGCAGATGTACCTACAGAACAGCTGTGTTTGTAAGAGATATTCTTTAATCTAACCCCTCGGAAAGAAGTCCACTACTTACAAGCTGCTTCTTGTGGCTGAATCACTGTGGCTACCAAGGCTCTTCCACTTGCCATGTAGCTCCCAAAATCATAATGTCACATCTAAATGTGCTGACAATTCTGTGATCCCTCTTCGGCCTCTTCTAGCAGCCTGTGGAGGGACTGCTTCCTTCAAACGAAATTCAGTTCCTCACTAAAAAAATTAAGTACTGCTCCCAAAACATTTAGAGCTTCATAAGGGTAATCTTTAACTGGAAAGGCTACTTGCCCCTCAGTAGCCCAGTCTGTCTCCTGAACAACCCATGACCATAAAGGTGTTTGCAAAGCATTAGTGAGTGAACTGGTGTGGGGATTTAAATGCATGCACTGTGTGTCTACATTATCAAATTGGTTCGTTCTGTATTTTGTCTCAAGGACACTGCAACAGAGCTGCTAATTATCTCTCAGGCTGCATGTGGAGCAAGGCACCAGGTGTTCTTGGTGAGGAAGCCTTGGTGCAGAGCAGGGGGAGATTGTCTCTACAGGCTACACCCCACAAACAGTTCACAGGTGAGCCAGTCTCTACCAGACCCCATACTGGGAGTATGGGGGTGGAAGTCCTGGGCTCAGGACTTCTCCAGGCATGAACAACAAGGGCAGCATGGATGTCAGAGTCCCAACTCACACTCAGATCCTGTAAGAGACACTGTGTCTTTGAACCACAAACCAAACAACTTACAACATTGTATAGTGCAGAAAATGACACTTCCAAGTGTATTTATTGAGAAATAGTAAAGATGTACATAATTTTACAAGCTTTTAACTTTAATTTACATTTTTCTTAAATTAGGTAGGCCCTAATAAACTATAATCTGCTAATACATGACAGAGACCCTTGGCTTCAAATCTCCAAAATTCTGCTATTTCTGGGATTTTGGCTTATGTCACTTCAGCTCCTCTTCAGAGATACTAAATACCATATTCATTTGCAGCATATGCCTGGTGTCAAACCTATAAAGCAGAGATGACTTTTGAACTGAAACCCTGGATCTGGATACAACTTCACCGCTAAAACCTAGTCTTCCTATCGTGGGTCAAGTCAATATTCTCCATAAACTCTGCAGTTCCTATGGGATGCAAAATTTCATCTGCCCCCAGATGAAGCGTGCTTGTATAGAGGACTTTGATTTGGCCTCATCTCCCTTGTCAATGCTTACACTGGAACACACTCCACATCTGCTTCAGATGCAGACACTGCTACTCGCACTGGATTCTAATGCAAACAGATCTGGGAGCTTGCTGCTACCTATATCTTTGTGCCCAATCTCCACAGGCATCTAAAAACAAGCATACTTTTTAGGTTTTTTCTGCCCTCTTTTACTGAACTGCGCAGAGTTATGTCTAAGATACTATCCCATGACTGCAATCACACAATATTTGTATTTTGCAAGCTGACCACTCAAATGCTTAATGAACGTTCAGGTTCTGTCCTGAGAACAGCTCAACTGAGTATCAGCAAAAGGCATTTTATTCTATATTTCATTTCTCCAAAATACTGGCAAATGTGACCTTGTGCTCAATCTTGGTTGTTGAGGAGAGGCTGAAGGGAAGGTAGTTTCTGATTAATATGCTTCTGAATTAAAATGCACTCAATGTCAAAGTGACCAACCTTGAGTTTAATCTTCTTAGGCCCATCTGGAACAGTCTGGCGTGACTGTCTCTTGCCTTGGTTATTTTCTCCTCTGTATTTTTCATGCAGGAAAATATATCAGACTAATTTCTCTCTACAAGGCAGGCATTTACTACACACTTTTATTTAAAGATATACAGCAGTTTTTGCTTAGCAAGAGACTATTCATGCTCTGAAATTTTGTTTTAGAGTTTTAATAATGCAAAGGCTTTTGAGCTGCATCCTTGAATTTCCTTTGGATGCATGTTTTTGTGGATTACTTGTTTTAACAATTAACTTCCGGTATGGTAGCACACAGAACCTTGTTGTGCTCTGTAAAACTTCCCTCCTTTTGCCTCCATCTCCTCTCTAGAAGTCCATATATTAATTGAGCCGTATCTGCCACAGAAAGCTAAGCACAACTCCAATGAAGGCACTGCAAACCTTTAATAAGAACCAACGGTTGTTGCTGGGCTTCTTTTTGTTCTTACATCGGATTAGGAAAAGAACACTGAAAAGCTGAACAAATAACTTGAGAAATAATATTGCTTCATGCATTTAAATAACACTATGACATGTCAAAAAGAAAAAAACAAAGAGAAAAAAAGCTAATTAACCATACAAATTTTTTGTTTTATCATGTCTTTTACATTGAGATTTTTATGCAATGCTGGAACTTGAGAAGGGCTTCAAAATTCTTTCCCATTCCAGTAGAAGCACTTTTTTTCCCACCTGAAAAACTACAAAAAGCTACTACAACTTTTTATGACATGTATTTCCAGGTACTGAAAATATAAAGAAGGTATGCATAATTTTTACTTTTTGGACACACAAATCTATCACCCAAATATCTGCCTAGTCTACAGTGATCTCATATGTGGCAAGCCACATGTGATGGCTTTAAACTGCCTGGTGATAAAAAATTATTGTTAGTTTGTTCTGTGGTGACTTGTATATCCAATTCCAACACAGCAAAGAAATCCATTTTTGTGAATTTATAGAGGAGTTTCACCTAGGACTTGTAGTGGCTCCAGGCTTTCACCTACCAAGTAATTTTATTAAAACCTCAAAAAAGTTTAAACGAACAAAGTTACTGCCTGGTAACTATGACATATGATGGCTTCAGAGCACAGAGAGGGAAGATTTTCACCTCAGTGCTGACTACTGTACTTGTGCAGACATCCTGGAGCTTGCCTTTAACATCTTCTCTTGCAAATACCTCTTCACACAATCAGTGCACATGCAACCTCAGGTGTCTCCACATACAGTGTTAAAAATTGAAAAAGTAGTTTCCATCTTCTGCCATGAGAGACAAACCACTTGCTGTTGTTTCAGAGTGCTCAAGCTGCACATGGAGCGTTAAGGGCTCTGTGTGCAATATGGATCTTGCTCATTTTCCATAGCTGAAAGGTAGCATGTTCAAAACTTGCAAGATAATTATTGCCGTATGGACCATAACTTTTAATAGAAATTATGAAAGTTAAGGTGATATATTTCTGAATGTTTCTTCCTGAAAATCACCTCCTTATCCTCTCCTTAGATGCCTGACATTCTAGGGTTGTCCCTCTGTAATATTGTTGAGCAATCAAAAATGGATGAGAAAAATCATGCTGACCCAACCCAAAATACATGAAAATGTGGAACAGAATGGAAAAGCTACCAAAATGCTGTTTTCTTTACCAAAGTAGACTATTCTCCTGAAACAGCCAATGTCATCAAGCCAGCAATTTCAGCAGCTTCTGTTGATCCTGAGCATGCTAAATGTAGCATCATTTCCACATCTGACTGCTGACAGCTTCTTTAGCAATCTTTAATTCCTAAGGAACTTGTGTTTTATTCCCCATCTGGGATTAACTCCACATTTTCACCTTCTGGTAATGCCACCTGAACACTTTGCCTGCTGGGTGGAACTCTTGTTCTTTTATACACAGCAGATGCACTCACTGTATGGCTTTCAGTGGACTCAGTAATTAATGAATATGGCTCTTAGTTCTCTTGTTGGAGAATCAAGAAATGATGCTGAAGGTGTTAAACACTAGTTCTTTTACCATTCAAGGTAGCGGTCCCCAGTATCAACCTCCGAATATATTCTTAACTTTTCTCAAAAAATCAGTGGAATTATTCAGAATCCAAATAAAAACACAAACTTTCCTTTATTATTTTTTCTTACTGCAACAAATACTTAAATTCTTTGGTGCAGCCCTGCTCTTTGATTTCTTTGAATTTCAAATTTGGTCATGTCAAAAATTATCACAAAGGTTTTTTTGTTTATCTACATAGTTTTTAACCAAAATTACATTATAACACACGAACACAGTCTTCTCTTTAAGGCACAACATATCATTATGCACATTCTGTTTGCCAAACTTATAAAAGAGACAATATTATATAACCCTTTCCCTCCCTTGCCCCCCCCCACAAAAAGAAAGAAAAATTGCATCCACTTCCAAAATCAGCTGCTAATAAAGTCACAGTAAATTATTTTCATCAATAATTTACACAAATTACAGGTCTAGACAGGATTGTCATTATACAGTCTGAGTGCATTCCAATTCAGATTCTCTGGGTTAGGTAGGCTAAAGTCTGGTTCAAACCTCAGTGCTGAGAATATATCCCATTTTGAGGAATGTTGTTGAACACCACCTTGTTGGCTGGAAAATGAGTTTTGGTGCTTTGCCAGTTCGAGTCCTTTGTTCACTCCTGTCAGGGCTCACTTGGTGTGTACCAGCAACCTCCACAGTTTTAATTCATTTAAAAATGTTGCATATATAAGACCATAGAGCTTCCTTACGTAGCACTAATGTTTTAACTTCATTCAGCAATCTGAATTCTTCAATTTGGAATTTTAAATTCCAAATATTTCTTCCCTTCTTAAGACAATTCATATGTGTAAAGCCAGAGGCATTGAATCACACATAAAAATTCAGTGTACTTGAAATATATATATATAAAAAAAGGATTGCCAGCTTTAGAACACAGTTACAAATACTCTAGTTCCAGTGCTTGATGCAGAGCCAAGAGGTCCGAATGACTGGATATCCTCCAGAAAGGCATGTTGTGCTGTGTTTGTTAGAGGAGGGAAAAGGTCAGGAAAGATGAACACCGCGACACAGGGCGGTACGCGACACACGAGGACAGTTAGAGATTACCAGCACCTATTTTACACCACTGTGTTTCTGGATTGACTTTTGCTGTTAAAGTACTGGCAAAAATCAGACCAAAATAGATCTGAGCTCAATAGCTCAACTGAAGTTAAAATAAGTAGATTACAGCCTTTCTTAATAGTTTCTTTGGAAAATGCCTGTTACTTAGTAAGAGCTACTTGCTTATTGTTAGCATGCAAGCCCATACAAGGGAACAATAGGAAATCCTTTGCTGCTCCACCTATTTGACTGCAAAACACTGAATATCATTTAAAGGGCTTTAACACTTCCATGAAAAGACACTTCTCACTCAACACTTCAAAACAGAGTTGAATTGCATTTTTTCTCTATCCAGAGGGAAATAGAAGTCTCTTTGGATAAGAAAGTAACACATTTCTACTTTAAGAATAGATAATTTGTGTTGCAGAAAGCATCAGTGTCTGGGAGAGATGCAGGTATATGCACTATTCTCCTTCAATAATTCATCAGAATAGAAAAAAACCCACACTTCCATGTGGAATTCCATTGTAATGTGCTATATTCATCCATCTCTCTGAATTCTACATCTATCCATGCAATGTAGCCAATGTTAAGGAAAAAGCATGCCAAACCAGAAAGCACACAATCCAACCACCACTGTTTAGCAAAAATTATAAAAAAATTATAAAGGACCCATCACCGGTACTGTACCTATATTAAAGAACCATTTGGAATGAGCATTTTGGTTATTTTCATTTTGTTTCCACTCCAACTACAATGTTAAGAGAGTGCTTTATTTTGCTAGTCCTAGCACAACAAGATTTACATAACATGCCCTGTGCACTGTGAAGCAAAAAAATTCAATTTCTGCACACTTCCAGGGGTTTTACTGGGAAGTATGGCACAAATTACTAATTTGATCTCTTTCTGAACATTAAAAACTTTTCTGCTGAAATTAGACTTGAATTATCATCATGAAGAAACTACGAAACAGTTCTTTTTTGGAAACACAGATTTGGTGCACAATCTCTATGTCGTGTTCTTTTTCCTTTAGCAGATATGCCTTTCCTGAAGAAAATTATATTTTTATCATATTTGCTCCAGTAAACTATGGATCTTGATCTATCTTAGCAAAAAAATTTGCACAGTCCTTTGGATGTTTTCCACATTTCCTGTAACGTTTCTCTTGAAACACCCCCAATTTCAGCCTTTAAAGAAAAACACCACCAAGCCATCATATCAGAGCCCTTTCTATCTCTTCTGTTTAACTTTTAATTTGCTTGAAGTTTGTCAGACATTTTTGCTGCGTTATTTTTCCATCTGTTTTAAAAATAATTTTGTGCTTTTTTTTTTTTTTCAAAGTGAAGTGAAGCAAATGCTAGAATCCAAATGGTTCATTTTGCTCTAAGTGTTGATCTCATCATGCTCTTGTTGTCTTGCATCTGTGGACTGAAATTATTTGTCATTCTGTGCAACACTGACAGAAATGCAAACAGAAAGGCTTGCATTAGTAGCTATGTATCACACCAACATTTCAGAAGACAGGTTACCTTTTTTGCTGCCTGTTCTTCTTCTACACCATCCCCAATTACAACATATACTACTTTTCTGCCAAACCTTTGCATTATTCGTTCAAAGCAACTTTCTTTTCCTGGAAGATAAATGAGATAAGAGTTCAGAGTGAAGTTACCTGATTAGCTGCATGTTCCTCATCTCGGCCATCTCCAATCACAACATAAGTTATGTTAGTGCCAAATCTGGACACTATACGCTCAAAACAGCTCTCTTTGCCTGAAAAACAATGCACTATTTATTCAAGCTATCAAGTGAGTTATGGTGAAGCCTTACAAAGGATTTTTGCAGTGGTAAGACATTGCTACTACTATTTTTGAAAAGTTCTCAGCCTCGAGATTTAGAGCCAAATCTGGTAAAAAGCAATGGATTCCTTTAGTGACACTAAGATGTTTCAGGTAAAACTAGATCTCTTAATCATTACAGGAAAGCCACTGAGATAAAGGAATTAGCAGCACTCCAAAAATGAATAGGTTAGTGAATGAATAGTTGAATTTAAATATTTCCTTATGATTGTAATATTATTCTTACAAGGAAAGTAGAAATTTTAATTCTAATGTATCTGCAACAATGAGTGATGTAGCAATGAAAAAAATTAATTAAATGATGACTGAGGTAATAGATTTTCCTGACACTACTAAAACACGCACTGCTTCTTCCCTTGTGAAAATAATTTAGGAAACATATTGCAATGCTTTTGTCAATGAAATGACACATTCCATGCTATAAAAGTTGTCACAGGTATAGAAATGAAGCATCCCTGAATTGATGATTGGTAAAATCTGCAAAATTATTGGTCATTGTATGCTGCATCACATTTCACAGGAGTGGCAGCTCTCTTGGTTTACCGTTTTGGATGCAATTTCCAGAAACCATACATTTCCAAACCATAACACATAAAAGGCACACAGTTATGAACAGAAGTGCCCTTTTGTTATTCAGCAACACAGGTTCTGTTAGTAACATTTGTCATTCCCATCACTGACATACTATGCCTTGGGAAAAGGTTTGTGAAGCTGCGGCCTGGCTTGCATAGAGCTGAAGGTCAGAGCAGAGGCTATTTAAGAAGTTCTGCTCAGATTTGAATTCACAAAACACTTTTCTTCATTCTTTTCTGCAAGTTTTTTGTTTTCTGCACCATACTGATGAGTTTCTGAGTCTTTTAATCAGCATCTTTATTCCTTTAGGCACCACTGAAAATAAGGTGAATTTGGAATTCTTTGACATAAACACATCTGAACACATGAAATGCCTAAATCTTATAACTAAAACTGCTAAGTGTCAGGGAAGTGTTTTGGAATCCATCCATTACTGGCAAAAAAAAAAAAAAAATTGATAATGCAGTGTAGTCAGAATGGATGAAAGAATAATTTTCTTACCTATTTTGGTTGCACTGTAAATATTTTCAATAGGAAAAGCTCCTCCTAAACTGTATAGTAGAACTTTTGCAAGTGCTGGGATAAGCTGGGTTGTTGTTACCAACACATTTACACAATTACTCCTGAAATGAGAGAAAGAGTTTAAGTTTAAATACTTTTAAAACAGTACCCAAATGCTAATGCGGTGAACCAGCTGTGGACAGCATATTAAGGATTTCTCAACATTTACTTTCACTCACACAGTAGAGCCGCTCAGCACCATCACTTACAGAAAATGTACATAAAACCTCTGGCAAAATCCTTTAAAAATATGTAGGCCTGATTTGTAGGAAATATTCCACACTGATTTATACAAACCAGGTCCTTGAAGATGGGTCTACTAAAATACAGACATTTAAGGCTACTAACTACCTCCAAAAGAAGGCATTTGAATCCTTTGAAAGCATAATTTTCATGCTGGCAATTAATTGTCAGTAGCTACTGGCCAAATAAAAGAGTTAAGAGATTACAAAAACATAATTTGTTACTCTTTTATCTGGGGGAAATAAACAGCCGATACATTTCTCCACAATGGCACCACTTTCTTCATGTTCCAGGAGTAAGAATATTTCTGAAAAGAGGGATGTTATTAATCTAGCATTGAATGGTGAGGATGAGAACTTGAATGGAGAAGTTGTGCCGGCCAGAGAACTCAGAGCTGAGCTACCTTCGGCATTGACAGGCTGGAACATGCGCATGACCATGATGTGAACATGGAGTTGAGAGCAAACAGTTGTGATTTTTCCTTCTGGAAAAGACCTTAGGCTACATTTTCACCTTAATGTGTCCCAATTTCTGGACAGTAACATAACAGTAATGTTTAGCTGACTCACAGGTAGCTTCTGAAGATTTATAGTTGTAGAGTTCTCTGAAGACATGACAAAATACTATTATTTAACAATCCCAAGTGAATGGTATCAGTTTTCTAGACTCATCCACCAATGCTCAATGGGACTTCATTGCCAAAAGTCTCTTTGAAGACTAACAACTCAGAAAGAAATGCAGAACTAAACACAACAGTTTACACAAATTTGTTACTTTTTTTCTCCTGAAGTGCTTCACACACTGTTAAATAAACAAATTAAGAGATAAGCATATTGCAAAAGTTGTTATGTTGAAATTAAGGTTTTCATGTCTTTCCAAGTTTGTTCTTTCCACTTGACACTGAGTCTTTTCCCAGACACGTTCAGAAAGCAAGATGACTTAATGTTGTTCTTTTTTGTGGTTTAAAACCAGGGTTTTTTAGGACTTCTGGTAATATATATATTGCATGGCTGACTAAGTAGCAGCAGGGCTCACAGTTTTATTGTTTCTGAGGAACAATGCATTTTATGTCTCAATATTGGGAACCCAGACTTTTAACTCCATTGAAAGAGATTTTTGCTCTTCTGAAAGACTAAGATATATACTAAGATATATACTAAGATATACTGGTTTGTTTGGAAGGACAGAAGAAAAATGTCCTTATGTTCTGGTATCTGTACAGTATTTAGATAGCACTGTGAATAGGCAGAAACATTGAAGGACAGAACAGAGAGCTGTGGAGTTCAGAGAATGCTGTCCACAGGATAATAAATTAAAGTCTGTCTCAGAATTCTACAATACCCTTTCAATATACGCACATTTGAGAAGACATTTCATACTATCTTTACTAAATGCTGGAATCCCTGAAAACAAAACCATTTTCCACTTTTCCTGTGTCCTATTCAAAAGTCATATTAGACCGGTTTGGTTCTTTAGAGGCACTAATTTATTGTAACCTAAAATGTAAAAAATATCCATTACATGTCCAAAACTAGAAACTTTTTTTTACAGCAGACTCAGATACATACCTTGTGCTGATAATTGATAATGATTTAAGTGCATTTGTTAGCCAGGAGTCTGTCAGAGCTTCAATCTCTGCTCTTAATTGCAACCATGCATCTCTTTTAGCAGGACCCAGGAGTCCTTTTATATAAAAAAAGTGAGAAAAATACAATTAAATTCTGTATTAGATGGGATGTAATAGGGTTTATGGTCATTTTTTTCTATTTTAAAATCCACTACAACTTGAAGAACTATCAAAGAGAAAATCTATTGTCTTCAGCACTCAGTGTATATTTGGTTTTATTAGTACTTCACTATATCAAGCAATGACAGATATTATTTCAGACTAGTTAGATTTTTAAAATATATTAAGGCTGCTTTACTGCATTTCAAAGTATACCTTTCAGAAACACATATTTTTTAAACCAACTCCTCCCAAATACATTACTCTCAAATTATCAGAGGCAGTGACAAGGAGATCCATGCCATTGGGATCATAGGTGAAGATGGTGATGAAAGAAGATACTTTAGAATAAACTTGCCTTTGGAGCACCTGCTTATGTTTAAAACTGACCTGCTTATGACTCTGTACATAGGTGTGAACCCCAGGTTACACATACGGGAATATATTTGTTTGCTGATGGCTTGCTCTTCATGTCCTGTTGTAGTTGGTTCCTCTTACAGCATTTGCAGCCTTGAAACAGCTGCACATCTTACGTTCTCATATCTCAGTTAGTCCTTAAAAGTTAGTCCTCAAAATCTCTTTTTGGGTATAAGTTGTCAGATATTTAAAAATACCCAGCCTATAAAATACTGAGACATGAATTTGTTGGAACCAAGGTATTTTAAATGCAGATTTGGTCCTGGAAGAGAAGAGAAATAGGCTTCCTGACCTTTAGTATCCCTCTTTTCTTTCACACCCTATCTCCCAACAAGTGGTGATGACTGTCTTCAAAAAGCAGAAGTGAAGTAACTAAAAAATATATGGATTAATCTTGCCTTCTGATGCCTTCTAGCAGCTATTTTGAAATAAACAGACACATTATGTGCTAAGAAGATTATTAAAAAGGCTAAAAAGTGGAGGATAAATTAAGAAACTTGCCTGCTAAGGATAGATTCTATTTCAGATGCAGGATGAGTGGGAGACAATAAAAACCTTAAGCCAGTGCACCACATATCTGCACTCTGCCTTTGCAATGCTTTGTTCCTCTCAGTGTGTTCCCCTATGCTCTGCTCTTGGACTTGTGCTCTTACCAGTGTTAAAGGTTTTATGAAATGCAGAAGCCTTAGAATCTTAGATGCATTAGGAGATACAAGAAAACCCAGTAAACTTTTGGTTAATACTGTTTAAAAAAAAATTCTATAAATATATAAAAAGTCTATTCACAACACCAATGAAGGGCAAGGCAGGGCAAGTGAAAGTCAGCCCTCTACTACCCCCCTTTGGTGCTATTGCTTCATCCTGTGGTAAGGAAAGACTGAACTACTAACAGTGAAAATACGTGACTGTAGCAATTATTGAAGACTTCTAAGTATTCCCTGCCCTCAGAGTCTGTTGTTGAGGGGATCAGTTGACACATTCCCCTCCTCAGAAGAGGGCTGTCTGTCTTTGCAAGTCACACAGGACTCTCCAGAACAGATTCTTTCGCCTCTGCTGCTTGATTACCTACAACCTGCTGGTGCAGACATGAGTGAGTCCATGAATTAAACAGTACCAGCAAAGCTCTTGTCCCAGTGAGATTTGGACTTATTGGAGACTAAACTGTGTAAGTTACAGAGTCAACAAAAGAGAATGTTGGCATGGCAGTGATAGAATTTTCTTACATCCACTGGTAAAAACAATTTAGCATGTATGCAGCAGAGAGTTTAGGAGACAGTGTTGTTACCAACCAGATCATTAAAATGTAGGATGGAAACAGCCATCCACAACCAATTTGTGCTGTGGAAACCATACAGCATCTTTCCCAGAACAACAGCAGATCTGAGGTAGAATGAGTGGTTCAACCAATCAGTAAGGTAAGAATAGCTGGGTCTGAAGGAGGAAAATGGCCTCTGTGGAAGCTAAATGGAAGCTTGCTTGGTTTTCCCAATTGTGTTTCTCCTGCACAACAGTGCGTGGCTTTGCCATTACAGTCACTAGCTTTCAACAGCCCATGGTCCAGTCACATCACTCTCCATTCCCTGGGTGGGAGTCCATCACCATGCAGCTTAGACTGACCAGCATTCGAAGTTGTTTTTGACAACTGAACTCACCTCCTATGTTGTTCTTGTAAGTATTATACAACTCTTTTACTCTTCTGTAACGGAAAGCCAGCTTCCTCATCCAGTCAACCCCTCCTCTTACACCTGTTGGCAGACAAAGGTTTGCACTACTTGCAGCTGCATGGAAGCCATCAGTTGCAAAACTGTAGGTACTGCAAACACCCAAAATACAGTAAAAATAAATACAATGTATTCCTGTAGATGCTCAAATTATTTAATCTTTAAAAAAAAAAGAAAAAAGAAAAAAACGCTGTATCTTACCTTAGGTCTTGTCCATTATCATCAGAAGAAACATCATCTATATGAACTTGATCACATTCCTGTTAGAAAAGAAAGCAAAACCCAAATGACAAATTTATCTTGTAAGAGAATGCAATCGCCATTCCTGGAAGCGTCCAAAAGGCATGTGGATGTGGTACTCAGGGACATGGTTTAGTGGTGAGCACGGTGGGCTGGGCTAATGGTTGGACTAGGTGATGTTAGAGGTCTTTTCCAACCCCAGTGATTGAGTCTGTGCCCACCACAGACTTAGTACAGATGAAGAAATGACCGGTGCAGGCCACTGACTGCACCAGAAGATGGCAGCCTGTGCATACCCACAGCTTTCTATGGCCGTCAGCATCTTTAAAACAGTATAACCTTCAACTCCTACACAGTCTAAATTACTATTTAAAATAGACCTTTAGAAAAGAAATATGAAATTTTGATGTGATTTTCGGGATTAAATTATTTTAATTATAAAGCAGCAAAAATTGCAAGTCTCATTTATTGTCTCCCTGGTATACTGACACTTAAAAATCACATAAACCTTATTTTCCCACTCCCTAAAAGCAATTAATGGTGAACCTCAACAGGCATAAAACTTATATTAAGTAGTTTGGACACTTATGAGGCTCTTCTATTAATTTATGTGAGTGCCTTTGCATGGAAAATCACATATAATCAGCAGTCCTACGGAACTTGATTATTTCCTGGCTTTGGAAAGGATGGAAGAAACTCGAGGGAACTGAGGTACATTGGAAAAATGAGTTCCCCTCCAAGATGGTTTTATAATGAGACAGCTATCAAATATCCTTATCTGCACAGTGGTTACAGCACAAAGATAAGAAATTGTGGGGAAAACAAAAGTAAATATATAAGTCAAGCCATCATGCATCATATAACTATTTTCTGTAGTTGCTTGAACTAACATCTTAATCCAAAGACACACCTGAAGTTCAGTGTCCACTTAAGTTAGCACTTAATTCAGGCTCTCTGTGGCATGCAGGAGCATGCAGTTCTAAGTTTCCAATCTTTCTCTTATAACAGTGCTAAATTGTACAGTTAAAGGATAAATCTGAACAGAAGAGTGATTTCCAAATGTGTAAGCCACAAGTTCCTAGAGTGTGAATTTGGGGACTTGCTATTTTATCTTTCTGCTGTGTTTGCTTTGCAATGAAAAAAACTTAACAGACTTTTACTCGCATAAAGTAAGTTGTTAAAAAAAAGACAATTTTGTATAAAAAAATACATACAATTTAATTTTCAAATACATAATTTCATTGCACCATACAAACAATCATAATTTAAAATATTGGGTCAAAGCTAAAATAATGAGTTGCCAAGCTCTGCTTATGTGGCTTAATCCATTAAGACAGGATAATAGAGCTGTGTTCAAGGAATAGAAATGAAGCATTCTTCCCCTCACTGGAGAAATAAAATTTTTTAGTTCTGTCTGAGGAGATTATCTTGAGCTGTAGAATATTTTAAAGAAGCTACTTCTGAATGTAAATAGCAGATGAGGAGAGAAAGTAAAGGGGGAGTGGCAGCTGAAATAAAAGATTAATTTCTTTATCCTTATTCATTATTTAGACTCCAGAAAAAAATGCAACTATGCTTCACCCAGTGTAGGACAGGAACTCAAAAACCAGACAAAACGCCCTCCTGGGAAAAATTCTGACTCTGTATTTTGCAATATCTGGGCCATATCTGGCTTTCTAATCACCTTCACAGATTTCCCTGGAACTGGTGAAAGTGTTAAGTTTAAAAATTTAATAATAATTCCTGTGGATTTGAAGGTGTACTAATTAAATGGAGGGCACACAAAAGCCTTGATGGATAAGGAGTGTCTGCTGCTGTTTGGGTTTTGTTAAGCCTTTCAGCTACATTGTTCCAGCCTTGAAAATTCTAGGTAACTGTTCTGCTGATTATTAAGCTAAATATGAGTGGGTGGCAAAGGCTCAGCTGTTTACTTTTATTTTTTTGTCTCACAGTTGGTTCATTGTGATTCTGTGATTGACTCCAGGAACAGGATGAGGGGACCAGGCAGCTTTCTGATTACTCACCCCCTTGTCCCTGCAAGAAGGTTGTTAATATACGAGTTATTATATATGTTTTCTAGGAGATGAACCCAACAGCACTCTCCAGCTTCCTCCTTTTCTCCCTTCCTCTTCTCCTCTGGATCTATGGGTCACCTCCTCTCTACATGCTGGCAATATACATTTGCTGACCAACAAACAAGCTCATGTGCCCATCACTCCTTGTTTTCTTTTACTTCGTTTTCTTGTTTACTTGTCTATTTAAACTAAAATGTTTACCTTTTACAAATTCACTTGCAGGGTATGGAAAAAAATTGCCATAAAGAAAGAAAAAACAGTTTGGGAGGATTTTAGATAGTGCTCTACTTTTCTCAAAAGAAGCAGGAAACTGATGGCACAATACTACATCTGAGTTTGCTTTTAAATGACACCAAACAAATATGGGAAAGAAGAAAAGAGAGTAAGCTGTCTGTCACTTTAAATATTAAGGTAAAATACTCTCCACATCAGCTACAGTACTGCTTAAGCTCAAGTCACAGTGACTCACTGTCAGTGCAACGTCAAAACTCAGAAACATAAAAATACATTTCCTATTAGAGTGAATACAGGAAAGGAGTCTAAAGGTGTAATATCTACCTTTTGCTTGAAACCATACTAATTTAAATTATATCTGAGTGCAGTCAATTCTTTGCAGCAATTTTTAGAGCCTGAAAATTTGAGAGTAAAGAATCAACAAATCATCCACAAAACTTGTCATCCTGGAATGGACAGTGATTTCATTATCCAGTAAAAAGACTGCCTTACCATGCTGAACACAAAACTGTTATTAATGAGGGCATATTCAGCACTATGCTTCTTAGGCTTTACAGAAAACCTTTTTTTAATATATGTGCTTCGGTCTCTATTAACTAGTTTTACCTGCCTCCCAAATTCTGAGACCTAAATCCTATTTTTTATCTCTCATTTCTATTTAAAATGAGAAAAATAAAAAAAAAAAGACAAAATCTCCTTTAAAATATGGTAGGATAATGATAAAAATGGAAATATAATTTAGTTTGTTTGAAATGGATACTCTTTTTTTTCTTCATTGACCTGAGAGTGGAGTGGAATAATGGAGTTGGAAGATTCATGTCTGAATTACTAGAAGCAATTGGCAGAAATTGTTTTTTTAGTGTGCATAATAAGCCTTACTAACATTTCTAAATGCTGTCTTAAAATTAATGCTGAGATATGAAGAAAAACTTGATTTTATTCCTTAGCCGGTTGAAAACAGAATGCCTTAGTTTGGCTGTTATTGCAAAGCTGAGTCCCATCTCTAAGCATTGTTTAGGCACTTTTAGGAACTTTCTAGAGCACCAGACTCCTATTTTCACGGCAAAACACCAACCACCCTCCCAAGTGATACTTCTCAAGCTAGCTAAAATTTATACCCTGAGAATGCAACAGCTGGAGAACAGCCTAGCCTGAAATAAAAGTGCAGCTTGGCTGATTAGAGCATGGGTTACTGGGTCAGCAGGGAATGTCTCAGCAGATGGGAATTTCTGCATCAGCAGTCATTGCAGTGAGACAGATTTGCATAGAGGAAGGAAAACTTTATTTTTGTATGTGATAACTTCTGTAACTTGGTTATTATTATTAGAACCTGCTATGGGGTGTTTGTAACCAAGAAAGACAGGGAAGAAAAGAAAGTTTAGAGGATGTAGTGACTGGAGTAAATATTACAGGAATACAGGTTCAGTAGTACATTACAGTTGTCATGTCCAGAGCCACGAGGTTTACTGTGGGCTGAAGATGAAAGCAAGACAGAAGGTATGGGACCTGAGGGGTCACCACTAAAAAAGTGACATGGTGGATGGATAAGCAATCTATCTGCCTATCTCACTTCCTCCAGGGAGAACTGAAGGTCTCGTGTCTTGATGGCCATGATCATTGGCAGCTCAGCACTCATTTCTCCTCCCCTGGGGGAGGACAGAGAGAGGAAGACAGAGAAGGAGATATGGGGAGAGGAGGAGAGATGAGGGAGAGACCCCAAGTCAGACTCGGGGAATTCTCAGAATTCATTATACATTCATCATGCAGATACACTGTAATATTCAGTAATGGCCACGTGCTCTGCAAACAGATTTAAACAGACAGGTTTATTCATCAGCATATTAAAGGCCGTCTCTACAGACTTTGGCACTTTATCTTATTTGCTAAGAAGATAGAAAGTTGCCGGTCTTCTCGCACGTGCTGGAATGTATGCATACAACTCATTTCAGTACATGAACTTTGGAATTTTGGTAATTTTGTAAGAGAGTTGGTTTTGAGACCGAGATGAATTCTGGGCCATAAAATACTTAACTTCTCATAGAAATTGTCATTATTAAAATATATAAATTGCTTTTAATCAAATCAAACTGATTGATTTATGAGACTCTATAAGACCCCTAAGTAGTATTTTTTGGTTTATGTAAAACTGGGAACTGTTCAAGCTCTGGAATGAGCTGGCGTATGAGTTGTTGGATGGGGTATTAAAACCATCCTATGAAGATTAGCCAAAATATAATGATCCACCTATGACAGCTGAACTTGTGATCTACAGAGGAAATAAAAAATGAGAGAAAGGAATGAAGTTTTACAATGGCCATAAGCAAGAATAAAGAGGTATGGAAAGAGGGCAAAGCTCCATTTTGCTGAACTCTCCCACCTGAACTCAGCACAACATTGAAGAACAGATTCTACAGAATGGCTTAAAGTTCATTCATGCCACATAAAATCTGAACATGCAGGGGCAAAGGTCTGCTAAAAAGAAATTTAAAAAATGCTTTGAAAAATTTATTTGGAATTTCTCCCCAGTACAGGGCACCAGAAGGGACATTCGCTGGATGTACTTGCATTGTCAAGAGATGACTCCCTATGACTGCAATAAAACACACACTGGGAAAGGCATGTCCAAGGCTTTACTTTCTTAGGTTTCTGCTGCTGCAAGGAGAAAGTGCAGTTCAGGTGTGGGGTGAAGTAGATTCCAGTTTCCTGACTTAAAAAGAGCTAAGAATGTCTCTGGAGGTCTGCAAGGGATGACGAAGACAACTGCAGACTGGTACCTTCTGCTTTTCTTACTGCCCACTTGATGAAGGAACAAAAGAAAAAATCAACGTCCCAGTGGATGGAAAATTTTCACTTGTCTTTATGTTTTCTATTCACTCACCAGAGACCTTTCTCTGGGATTCTAAAGAAAACCTCAAAGTCTTACAGCTCCCATTCGTGGCAAGTATCTGTCCATGGAGGGAAGTCTGGGATCTACTCTGAGTAAGAAAACAACTGTTTTAGACCAGAAGAAGGTCTGAAAATCCCCTAGGTTAATTTAAACACTGCTTTTCACCCCATCTCTTGACACACATGGTTGTAGGCTGTCACTGTCCCTGTTAAGAGATCTGGACTCTAGAGTGAAATAAAAGCCTGTGAAGCCCAGCAGACAAGCCTGCTTCCCAGACCACTGTCCCTGCGAGAGTCCGTCCATGTGCCTCTGACAGGTGAGCTGCCCACAGAGGGCACTCCCTAGGAAGAGGTCTCTCCCTTTTCTGACCAATTTCCAAATTATACTCCCTGTGTATATTGTGGCAATACATGTTATTGCCTGGTTACCTTGGGAGGAGACATCACTAATCAGAACATCTATCACAGTCCCAGCTCTCTGATGCTGCGTTCTTTTAGGTAAATGAAGAATATTCTACATTTGAACAAGTAACAGGGGCCTGTGGCCAAAGGCTACTCAGGTATGCCAAGAGAAGAACAATCTCTTCTGGTCAGTTGAGGGCACCCACTGAAAGGGAATGAATATAGAGAACTTCAAGTGAAGAATGTGAGGCATGTATGCTGCTGTTGGGGAGATGAAAGCAGACAGCTTTACATACATGGAAACCAAAAAGATGGCTACGGGACAAAGAACAGAATGGGCAGTTTGCAGTTCTCTCTCTCACTGAGTTTCACGGAAGGACTCTGGTGCCACAGGAAGTCAGTGCCACCTGGCTGACCTCTGTCTGATTAAAGCATGACAAACACAAAGACCACATAGGCAGAAAATGTCACACACACAATAAACATTAATGCACAGTAAAGCCACTAAGTTAAAGACCAGGAATACTGGTGCTAACATTCCTTTGATCCTTACCTCTAAATCATTAAAAAATAAATGTGTGTCAGCAAGATTAAAAATCATTTCTTCCATTCGCAGTCCAAGGGTCACTGCCATGGGTGGATCCTTAAAAAACAAAAACCAAGGTTAACTAATTACATACCTCTAAGTTATATTATAATTACTTTTAAAATTGCTGTATACAAAGTGTTTTGAAACATTAACACTGTAAGAAATTTCTCTGAAATCCTTTCAGTATTAAGCTATTTTAATATAATGCTATAAGAAGAGACCGATGAACCTCTGTTTGTGAGAAAATTCAGGGAGCTATGGATGTTGAAAAATCAAATTTTTTGAAAGTCAAGCAATTTGCAGCCTGGCTGAACTGACAGGAAAAAAAACAGGTGGCAATAAAAATATACACAAATATAAACATAAACAAGTATAGAAAAGATTGAAAACAGGGAAGGGACTTTTCATAAAAGATGTCTATAGGAACATACATTCCTGCGGAAAGCATATGTAAGTTTGTTGTTTGCTACAGATCATCCCTTCATTGCTGATGAAACACAGGAATCCTGTCCCTGGATAAGAGTCATTCAAAATGTTGCATTTGTTCATAGGTCATCTTTCACACTATCAAATTGCTCTGCCTCAGCAAGACACCACAAATCTACTGATCTGCAATAACACTGTCTGAGAGCATTAAGTGTACAGCAAAGGCAAGGTAATTAATTAAACTTCTCTAAGTTTGCTGGGCGAGAGGTAAAGCAGATTTGCGTTGCCTTACATTTGGTTTAAAATCACGGTCCCTGATGCAAACTAGGTCCCTGGTACCTAGTTTGATTATTGCCTTAATCATCTGCCTGAGCTTGAGGGGTTCTGTTAACTTTTGTATGCTTAACGTACTGCAGTGCACTTTTAATACACATGCGGTCCTCTTCTCATCAAAATATGAAAAAAAAAAAAATTTCGTCATTTAAACTCTGATTGACACTAGCAAGTTTTCAGAAATCCCTTCTTAAATACCTTGAGATTTAAAGTCTAAAAGTTTACCAGCATGTAGCAACAAAATCTCACAAAACCTCAAATGACCATTTGTTAGCATTAGGATCAAAGGCTTCCCAAGCAGGATCAGACAGTCACTACTCCAGGGCTTTGCGATGACAGAATAAAAGATTGCTTCTGCACTCAAGCACTTAATAACTAATGGTACAACCTGAAACACTAACATTTTGACTCTTGCTCATGAAAAAGTCATTGAAGGGCAGAATAGGGTTTAAGAAGTTGTAATGATCCAAAGTTAGACCCAATTGCAGTGAAAGGAAATATTTTTATGTTGACCCTTGAACTAGTCCAGACTACCTTTCAGAAGCAAAAAACAAATGCAAAGAACTTCATCCGTTCTGTCTTCTGTAGTAATGTTCACTGGATTTGAAAGTCACATGGCTGAAGGCAGCACCAAGTGCAAAGGTCAGTATTCCAAGAAGATGATTAAGGAACACCATTAATAGATTAGCAAAACTCATGTTAGGCACTTAGAACACAAATCACCAAAATACCCTTGACTCAGGAGACTCCTCATCAAGCCATAATGCTTTTATCAAAATGTCATCACATATAAACATGTGTTTGTCTCTTCTTTCTTTTGCATTTCTTTTCTGTGCACAGTAAAATTTATAAAAAATTGTAAGTTTTTTCTCCCTAGATATGCTATAATAGATAGTATTTGCAATATGCTTTTTTACATCAATCCTATGAACACTAAGGCATGTGCGTAATTTGATGCACAGGTGGTAACTCATTATTATTTATGTAAGTTATTCACTGGAGTGCTTCCAAAACTGGAATCTCAGACTTTGAATTCTCAGCCTCTTTTTACCCCTTCCTGGGTAGAAGCAGACTTGAATGCGGAAATTTCCTATAACATTTTCCATTATAATCCAATTTGTTTTTACAGAAACTACCAACTATGTATGACAATTTCCTGCCTTGCCTAGTATAGTTGAAAGATGTAAATGTGACAAAGCTGTTAAGATTTTCTTATTAGTAGTAGTTTTGTAACCAATCATGCCTGATTATAACTTTTAAATTCATATTTCCTATATTCCTGTTTTGGCAGAGTCATGAGAAGGATATTGCTAGGTACTGTATGTAAAATAAAATAAAGCAAAGCAAAGGGAGTTAATGTCAGCTTAGTATAAAATCACTATGGGATCTCCCCATAACAACTTCTGCTAGGGAGAGTTGCTGGAATTGGATTCTCAAGATATGAACAATTCTTCCCTTAATAAATTGGCCAAAACTTAGCACTGCAACTGTTTAACAAGAATTAAATATCATGTTACATCCAGCTCTTGCCATGTTAAGTTCTTTCCTTCATATACAAAAATAGACAAGAAAGCAGATTTGTCAGGGTCTTGTGGTTTTATAGTGTTTGCACAATATGGAGGAACATGACAATCATCATTTTAATGTCTTTCAGCCTGAAGCAGAAGTTACAGATTCAAGCAGCACAAAGGACTGAGTGTTGAAAAGAAAGCAAAAAACTTGCAGCTGATACAGATTTTAGCATAGCAAATTGAAAAACTTAGTAAGAGGCAGACTGAACTTCTGGCAAAATTGTATTTTTTGCTACTCTGCACAAGCACACACAATAGAGGAAAAAATGATTTAAAAAAAAATCTGGAAGTTTTCCCCAGATAATTCACAGAACAAAGAACAACTCTTTGGCCCGCAGAGGTATGATGTTAGCCAGATATCATTAGTGTGCAGAAGAATCAAGACCAGCTACGACACTTCTGTACACCTAAATACAAATTATTTTAGTTACGTTAGGATGAAGGCACTAAACTGGAGCCAGACTGTCTGTCTGTGGACTTCTGTACCAGACTGGTCCATCCATTGGAATGCCTCCTGGGAGACTAGACAAAAATATCCTGGGAGGACCAATACTTCAATGTTTTGATCAAGAGGAGAGTAACTGGAGTAAAGCCCCAAAAGCTCAGTGTCCATTAGTGGGAGAAATCTATTTAATACTGTCTTGGAATGTCAGGTTTCAGCACATGTTCAAAATCATTTCATTTCTTGGGAAAAACCTGCAAACACCAAAGTGACTTTCACAAAGCTTCAGAAAACAAAGAGATAAATAGACTGTCAGGTAGATTCATTGTGACAGGCATTTGCATGCATGAAGCCTTAAAAACAGGCAAGAAAACAAGCAAAATTTTAAGAAGTGATTTTCAATGGGTGGCTGTTGTGAACAGACTTGAAACAAAACTGACCTCAGCAAAAAGTGGAAACGCTCAAGTTAAATGGCAATATTTTAACTTAAAGACACTTCCCTGTATTATGTGGGATTCTCAGACTTAAGTTCAGCACTCACTCTCTCAAAGGGGACACTTGTCCCGAGAGAGATCCGTGTGGGTGGCAATGGAGGAAGAGAACACATCTCTTCTTAATAACCGTAGCTGGTGGCTGATGAAGGAAAACTCACGTACTCCATAGGGAGTCTCTGTTCCATGCTCCCTAAGAGGCAGTAGGAAAATCAACTCAGAGGTCTCAGACAAGGAGGGAGTGAATGGAGAGGACAACTAGAGGTGATGAGAGATACACTATTAATACAGGCAGACAAGAGAATATTTATGCGTGAATTTGGGAATGTCATCATGGATGTTAATGGTGACAAAGCTTTTCTGTTTAATGACCAGACAAGCAGACAGTGAGCAGTAAAAAGCTTCTGAGCCCTTTCCAGAGAAGTGCACAACGTTAATGAGGCTTCCCTGACAACTTTCTGTCATTCTCAGTGTTATAAAAAATGGAAAAATATGATCATCAAGTGTGGATTTGTTTTGATTTTTCCCCTTGGAAATCAAATTATCCCTTTTCTAAGGTCACAAAGGAATTGTATTCTTTTTTTCAACAGTTGCACTGTAAGTCACAGCATTTATCTGGGAATCCTTGCCCTCTGGATTGACCTGGGAGAAATGAATGAAATATAAATGCTTGGAGCTAGACAAAACTCCAGCTTAATCATCCTTCAACCAGCAAGAATAACTGGAATGCAATGGAATAAAGAATACACACTGTTCACAGGGAATAAGAATGTACCTCATAAACTTTTAAGAGATGATGACATCTGCTAACATGTGTCCTGTCACATCAACAAATGCTCACTGAAGAGCTCAGCATTGTAGAGAACCATATCTGTCAACTGGTGCTCAGCTGCAAAAACTGTCTTCATCCACACAAGTCACAAAATAACAGCTCCAATGCCAGTGTTCGCAATTTGCTACTGCAGTAAGTAATTAAAAATAGAAGTGTACTGGTTTTATGAAGTACAAAGCAGATGAGCAAATGAGCTGAAAAATGAGAGGTGATCTTACTGCTGGGAGGCAGCACAGCTTCCCTGACATAGGTGTAGTGTAGTTTTTATTCTCTTTCAATGTTAGCCCAATAAAATAACCAATACACCCAAAGCCAGAGGGCAACAGCCACAGGTAGAAAACAGCAAGGCGTGGAATATTCTTCTGTGAAAGCTTTGTATTTCAAATGTAGAAGTGATACGCTGGCCAACCTCTGGCCAAATCTCTCCCAGTTCAATGGGGTTTAAAGCTGTACTCCACTGGTGCCCAGATAAGCAGCAGCGATTTGCCCCCTTTTAAAATGAGATACTTACAGCTGCATCCTTCAGCAAATCACTAATTTTAACATGGTTATTATAAAGTTTTGACATAAAATAATTATCATACCATGAAAAGTGATGAACAAGTATATGCCAAGGAGAGTGTCCATTCTCAGCTTCATGAATACTCAGGCATAACTCAGAAATCTGCTGTTCTCTTGACAAATACACAACTTGAAACTTGCCTACTGGATCAAGGCCTTCCAAATAATCTCTGCCAATGAAAGCCCTCATTGCCAAGGAGATGCTGGTTTGACTTTCCTTTTTCTCTTCTACTCCAGTCACTTGTTAAACTGTAGAAATCTTTTGAAAGTGTTTATTTCCAGATACAACAACAGCTCTCAAGTGCTCCTGCACTTACATGTGGATCCCTATGCCTGGCCATAATATGCTACACCTTCTCTCACTGTGCAGCCTGAACTGCAGCAGAATAGAGAGATTAAAAGACTAATTTCTGATTTTTTTTTTCACATGGTACTGAAAGAAACAGCCAAAAGAGGAAATGAAGAATGAAAGTTTGCATGTCAATGAGTAGATGGGAATGCCCTTGCCCATCTGTATATTCCCACTAGCTCTAAACTCAGCATCTCACTCTTTCTCATGAAATGAGGACACTTGGTATAAGAAGTTGCCTTCCCTTAAAGAAATGTTTGCATTAAAAACACACTATTCTCACTTGGAAAATTTAAATACGGGAGAAGGGAAAAATTCTGCTTGTCCTGAAAAGGTTTTTTTTTAGTGTAATTTATTTTTTTTGTGAGTAAACTGATTATTTTATACAAAATGAGCTCATGAAATATATGTGGAAGAACATGGTGTGCACAGCTGAGCATCTTGTGACATTAGATGCGTTTACTTTTTAAAATCAGGTAGCAAATCACCACAGATAAATAATTTAGTACCACTACTATTTTATACTACCCTGTTTCTTTTTCCATTGTTAGGCAACAATTTAATACCACCTTTCCAAGATTAACATCTCGCTCAATAATTTTGAAAGACTTATGTGCTAACAAGGCTTCTGCTGACAACCTGACGATTCTTGGAGTATTTACTCTCATAGCATCCCAGTTTTCGGAACAATCCAATCTTCAGTCTGGATTAAGACCTTGTATACAGATGGAAATCATATGCAGAAAAGATAAGGACCATATGTGCTAAACATGTCATGTACCAGAGACTGAGTGAAGTCTGTCTGGGAGACCTTCCCCTTCTCCCATTTCTAACCTCTTAGGCACTTAGGCTCAGACACATCCCACCTTAAATTTAGACAACACTACAATTACATGCAAAAGCTAAAATATTCTATGTAAATATGGAAATGGTGGTCACTGCAGGAAGGAAAAAGTCTACTACTGTTATTCTATGGGGTCTGGAAATAAACACCTTTCCCTACTTGTGTGGATGCCACCTATCAGTAGCAAAACAGACAAAAAAAACAAACAAAAAAACCCAAACAAAATCTAACCAAACAAACAAATAAATCCCCCCCCCCAAAAAAAAACCCCAACCACTCCCCAAACAAAACTAAACAAAAACCAGAAAAGGATTTTACTTTAAGAATTCCACAACTCTGCACCTTTTGAATCATAAATGTCCATTACATTTGTTTACTGATGTTGATCTCAGCAGTATAACTATATTAATTTCACTAACCCTTGAGATACTTTTGGTTTATATAAGACTTTATCTGCTGTCAGTACTACTGTCTGTTAATATACTATTACTAATATACCAAGAGGAATTACATTTCTGTTGCTGTTTCCAAGACTTTTTTCAAAGTTATCCACACATGTTTTGTGAGCTACAAAATGTGCTCTGATTTTTAAAACTATGTGTTACAGTTGGTTTAGGAAACATCCTAAAGGGCACAATCAAAAAAGGATGAAAGGAATGGCTTTATCACTGGGACAGTTCAGCAAGTCCTGTGGTAGTCTATGGGCCCAAAATGATGCAAAAGTTTAGGTGCAGCTAGGTTTCTCTCTTGTTTTGATAACTATTAGTAGGAAATGGTGCTGGCAAAGTCACTGTTGTTACAATGTTTGAAAAACAGCAGAAGAGGATTTTTGACAGAGTACTGAAATGTGCACAGATCTGGCACTGTGAAGCTGCAAAGCAAGGAAGGCTGTTTTTTACAAGACATGAGTAACTATCCTCATCTTAGCATTCCAGACATTCAGATTTTGCACTTGGCCTGTGACTTTTCCCGTTAACTTTCTTTTTTAGTAGCCAGAAAAGGTTGATTGTATGTAAGACTGGCCCATCTCTGGTTATAATCCACAGGTTCTGGCTTTGGACATTTCTAACCCACTGGTAGGGGAGGGGGTTGTGAAAAGCGTTTCTGTAGTGTATTGTTTCTCGCATCCTTTTCTCAAGCGTATGATTCTGGCTGAAATAAAGATGCTGAAAACATGCTAAACAAGCCCCTTGTCTCACACAGTATGGACATGGTTATGTTCTTAAAAAGAAATACCTTTGCATTAACTTCACTTGAATAAAACAGCACAGAGAAAAGTATGTATGTACATACTAACATCTCCCTTGTCCATTTTCCTCATTCCACATATTTGTTTTGATTTTTTGTTTTATCCAGGCCTTTAGCTCTACCTCTCCCATTAGTCTGCTCCTGTTGCTACACACCAGACCCTTCTCACCTTGTCCAAGCAGCCATTCCCTGGACTCCCAGCACCAGCCCTGTGGGGCTTCTGGAGCTCCTGCTCCTGCAGTCTGCCACTGCCTCTCTTTGCCTCCCTCACTCTTCTTCCTGCTCTCCCACTCATTGCTCTGTGGCCTGAACTCCTTTTGGACTCACTAAAGGGGAGAGGATGCTTAAAACTACTTGGGAGAGGGTTTCACTCCCCAGCATTACTCAGCCCAGAGCCAGCCAAGGGAACCAAAAATTCAGTGAAAAAGGTGGGGAGTCAAAGAACAACATCTCCAGCTGGCATTGAAATAAGTCAGGCTCTTACTCATCCTATTCATAGATTTCCTGGTGAATTCACCCACCAGCCCAGTTTCTTATTTCTTTCTTTACTCTTCCAGATACTGTCAGTTATTTCCATTTGTGCACTTCATCTATTATCTCCCTGCAATGTCTCTTCCAATGCACGTCAGGAGCCTCATCCTTTTTCCTCTATAAATTCTCCTCTCATTTGCAGCATCTGCTTCAGCCCTGCCTCATGTACTCTGCTTAGGGTCTGTGTCTGATTTCTCTCCTTGACTTCTTCATATTAACCCCCTGAAAATGGGGTTTCCTGTACACTTTACCTCTACCTTCACCCAAGACAAAAAGAACACAGAGGTGAAAAACATGGACATAGTCAGGCCAGATAGCTGCAGTGAATTGACACAAAGTTCACAGCTCACATACCTTGCCATACTTCTGCGCATACGATCCTGTAAGCAGCGAATGAAAAACTATGATTGTTTCATCCAAATCCCAAACAAATACACGCTGAAAACAGAATTGGGGAAAATATTATTGAACAAATAACATCATAGTCCCATCACCACACTACCCAGGGAGACTAAAAGTCAACTGAGTCTTAAAAGGTTAACCAAGTACTATTAAACGAGCAGGTTTTCTCTGAAAATCAGCAATAACAGTGTATCATGCATGGTAAAAAGTCAAAAGGCAGTAACTTTTTAACTCTTCAACTATTTCTTATTTGTTCTCTAAAAAGCTTTTCACAAAAGCCCTGTAACACAGATTTCAGAAATGTGATACGGGTCAGACATAATTGTTAAGGATAAACCGTACTTTCAGATACTTCTCGGTGAGACTTATTGATTCAAGATTCTTCTTTATTTCTACTGTATAACCAAAATCTTGGGTAAAAGTGCTATATCCCACTGCCATGTAGAATTTAAATAATACTGTGGGATAAAATGGATTATTTTAACTCCATTTAATTAATTCAATTTCACTTGTTTTCATTTTCACTGGTAAATAATAAACAAAAAAAAAAAACCAACCAAAAGGAACCCTGAAATGTAAGAAGTTAGTTTCCTCACTGGAAAAGTTAAATCCTTTGAAAAGCAAAACAATGTAAGTTTCTGTACAAAAGCAGTGTCACACACACACACAGGCACTCTGCTTCCTCTTCCTGCTCCTGCCACCACAAGGCACTGCACGGCTGGCACGGGAGTGATATCACTATAATTATTCTGCTGCTAAGAGGTCACCTCTGCTTGAAGTTGTCATCCCATAGATTAGGCAGATGTATTCCTTCGCTAAGGCACTGATGTTGCACATAAGCACAGCCACAACTTCACTGAGGTAAGCTGCCTCATGGATATCCACTGGTGTAACATACAAGCACAAGCACAAATAGGCGCCTAAATATTCAAAAGGCTATGGCCAGAGGATCCTGCATATTTACACTGCGTCCATGAATACACGTAATTAAGCTGAGTGATATATTTGAGATTTCCTATTCAAAAAGCTACAAGAAAATGTGACAATTTTGAGTACAGGTTTATGGTTCTATTGCATGAGAAACCATCAGGCACATAATCTAAGAGCTAAAAAACACAAGGCTGAATTTCCACCTTTCTGCCTAATTTTGTCATGCAGAACAGTAAAGTCTCACTGTACATGTATGTTAAAACAGCTACTACTCTCTGTTACACTCAGTGAGACTGAGTCCATGATGTCTTCTAAAATGCTTTAAGCTATTTTCACAGCTGCAGTATTCAGAATTTACACTTCATCAGAAGAAACCTTCACATTAATGTTCATCAATTACCACAGACATACCTCCAAGTCACTGTCCGGAGGGGGTGATGGATTATTCTTCCGCCCTCTACCCCGAGACTTTGACCCAGAACTCCTACATGTTCTCTCATCAAGATCTTTGATTGGCGTGGAGGGGCTCTGCACTGTGTCAAACTCCCCTGTAAAGTCAACCATTCATGTCAAAATTAGTGCTGGGGTTTTAAATAATTAACTTTTTTTTCCTGAAAGTTCAACATGTCTGTATGCAAACTCAATGACAAGAGACATATAAAAAACAAGTATAAAAAGAATGATAATGTGCCTTGTCTTATCTAGATGGAATCAGCAGATGCCATGTACACTTTTGACTTTACCAATGAAACATTATAAACCTTAGTGAAAGATTAAAATGACACATATGCATTCGCATATCCACAAATACACACAAGCCCAGGCAAAATATCCATATCTCTAAGGAAGATATATTTTAGAAGTCATACTAATGGTTTCTCAAAACATGAAGTGCTTTTTAATTAAAGTAGTTAATTTCCCAAGTTTTCAGTTCAGCTAGACTTATTTCCAAGGCCTGCTTTACTTTTACCAGAACACACTTTGGCACTCATCCATGCCCCAGAACAGCCAGACAGCTCCCAGCTTCATCTCCTCCTCCCATGTCACCTGCACATTAGTAAAGTTCACTTTTTTTCTTCACCTTACCTCAGCCCATAAATTGCCAGAGAAAAGTCTTAATATTAGATGCAATATTCCAGTTAGTACCTGAAAGAGGATGAAGTTGTACTTGCTGTGTACTGATCGTCTTTCTCTAAGTATGAGGCATTGTGGGCTGTCACAGAGATGTGCTGGAAGGGTCTCAGATCTGGTATGGCATAGCTGGTCTCAAGCACACTCCAACCTATCCCTGACTTACCCATTTAACCAGTTTTCCCTCTGGTCATAGCAAAGGGCTTTAGAGGTGATCATAAACCAGTAGCTGTGTACTTCTGTGACTGACAGAAGTAGGTATCTCCTGGGAGGATGGTGTGGAACTTCTCTTTACAAATTACTTTAATGCAACAGCTCAATAGATGGAAAATATAATTTTCTTCATAACACAGTGCCCTTTCAAAACTTCTAGCAACAAATGCAGTTTGGCTAGGTTCCTGAGTGCTGAATGACAAAAAAATCCTCCTTCATCATTTATACTATTAATAATGATTTGATTTTTCTCCACTAAAGGAGGAAAGGGTACAGCTTTGATCTGACATCTATTACAGATTTTGATTCAAGGGAGTCCTTGAGCTGCCTGTAATTGAGCATTTTTGGGCCACTGGTAATATTTGTTAAAAATGCTCATGATGGCACATCTACAGAATAAATTAACACTTGATACAAACATTTCCCAAAAGTCATCTATGATGCAAATGATTTTGAGCTGAAATCTGATTTTTTTTTTTCATTTTTATTAAAAAACATGACTGAGTGTCCATCAGATGAAGGAGATTGATTTTTCTTCTCTGTTCTGAACTTGCAAGACTACATCTGGAAAAATGCAGTTTTGGGTCCCCAGGTAGAAGGGAGATGTTGTCAAACTGGAGTCAGTCCAGGTGAGGGTCACCAGGACAGTTAAGGGAGCTGATCATGTAGTAAAAGAGGCTAAGTGACTTTTCATAGAGGTATGCAGAGAAAGGACAAGACACACAGAAATCCCTACAGAATGGAGAGAGAGGGAGTTCTTGTTGACTAATCATTTCTATTCCCAGCATGGTGTTGATGTCAGCAAGGTCACTGCAGGTAGTGAAGCAATCAATAAGGATCACATTATCTTAGCTCTTTCCCCATAAGAACAGTAAAATGTACTTTGGTAATGTACAAATGTACAAGAAGCATCCCAATCAGAATCCTTGCGCAGCAAAAACCTACAGTGGCTTTCAAAGAAGTTCTGAGTGGGCAAGAGTTCTGTACAAAAATATAGTCTCCTAGATTTTTCTGATGGAGTGGAAAAAAATGTCCCAAACCAAACCCCCACAAACAAAAAGGCAAAAACTAAGTAAGTGAAGATGAATGCTTACATTCTTACCAGAAAAGTCTTCTTATTTATAACATTTCAACACATTACAACAAAATCAAAACTCATTTCTGCAGTAATATATTAAAACATCTGTTCTCAATGACTGTGTTCATTCTAATCTACTAAAAATAAAATATAAAAAAAAGCCCTGTTCTAAATCTGCTCTGAAAGTACCCCACAACTGAAGTAAATAACTCCAATTTTCATTTAACATTAGCCATGACCAGGTGCTCCAGTCTTCTGCTTGGGTCAATGCTGTATATTATTGCATAATTATCTATTAATCAGTACTGTAACTAATCACTGTTCCTTGTAAAATCTAGATATTTAAAGCCAACTCTATTTCATTACGTTAATCTCTAAATCAGAATGAGCATCTGTCTCTTGCTTGAATGCAAGGTATGCATCTATTTTAGAACTGCAGAAGTCAGTAGTGCTTGTTTTGTTAAACAACCGTAGGTTTAATTGCTTGATTTGCTTTTTACCAACAGCAGTCTAAAGGAGAAACTACACTTTTCTTATCCTCTGTTTGCTTTACAAATGAGGTCGATGCTGATGAAATGAAAATTTATTAAAAATTCAGCCCTGTAACATAAAAGAATGTGAGAAATTCTAGTACCAAAGAGTATTGAAAACATTACTGTCATGAAGAGCCCCTACTGCAGCTCATATTAGACAGAAATTTTGATTACAATGTTTAGAATTTTTTAGCTTTTTTAATATTCAACACATGCCTAATAAATAGACCTCATAGTCTTATCCCACCAGGACCATGAGCAGCACCAGTGATCCAAGAAAACAGGAGGAAAATGTTAAAACCAGAATATGGAATGACAGCTTTATCACAGATGTTCTTACACATACTCATACACTTGTCCAATATGAAAACTTTCATGCTGTGGAGACCTTGCAGCAGCTCCAGTTAGAGGACAGGGAATTACAGCACCATGTTACAAATGGAGGTGATCTTTCATATCCAGGACATTGTTTCCCACCTCTAGTTCGATGATGTGAACATCCCCTCCTCCTTGTTAAAACACAGTTCTATGACTTAAGCAGGAGAAAAGAGTTTGTGCAGTCTGAATAAAAACCTAATGCCATCTCTCAGAGAAGTTGCAAAGGGTGACTTCTTTGTGGGTACCAAATTAAACTTTGCTGCTTCCCAGAAATGGAATGGGAGCTAATATCCTATGGTGATTCACCTCCCCTAACCCTGGATATATGATAGCAAGGTGCCTTCACATGAAGCTTTCATCCAGGCCTATATCCTCTGCTAGAGTTTTATTTGCCTTAAATTAAATGTACTCATGTATTCAACAAATATACTCAAGTGTACTTATCTCCTGAGACCTCACCTCCCAGTCCATCTGAGTTATCCCCATTTGAGATGAAGTGCCCTAGGAGATACCTATTTGTCTCACAAATACTCTGTGGTAGCAAGTGCATTTTGAAAATTCTTAATATAAGGCAGGCACAATGCAAGCTCAGAAGAGAAGTCCCTGGTTTAAAGAGCTGAGCATTACACAGATGTGGAACGGATGAATTTCTGAGCCCCTTCATACTTTCCTTATGGATTGACTTTTGTTACATATTCTTATCAGACAAAGCAGCCAGAAGACAGCTTCAACATTACAAGCCTGCTTTTTTTCTGAATTGTAGTGTGTCATTGTTTGCCATGAATAGAGAGTAGAGAGTAAAGTCTATTTCAATTTTCATGTCGTTTTCTTTATACAGTCAATAAATAAAACTGTAGCTGGTATTAGCTCTTGATGTGATGGGCCTTTATTATGAACATGAGAAATCCTATATATGTGAAGCGTACTAGAGGCTTTGATTGAATATTTGAATTAAGAGCTAGTGGAGATGCCAGAAGAATGAAGTGCCTTGTTGTGTTTAGTCTTAGGGTTTTGTTGGAGTAAGTCTTGTAAGAACTTGTTTGACAGCAAGTGAACACAGTGAGTGCTAAAGATCTGCAGTATGATCTGTGATATCTGAAATGATCTCCAAGACACTGCCCCTCACCAGTGGAAATTTATTTTTACAGTGACACAGAAGGGCACAGGCATGTCATGCATTCACAAAGTGGGCGTTTCACTCTCAGCAGAGGGTCGCATGATCACTGCAACGCTTCACAGAAATAAGGAGCAGACGGGGGCGGATTCGTTAAGTTCAGATGAACAACCTACTTAACAAGAGAACAAGTTCATATGCTTAAACAACCCACAACCAAGAAAAATCTTTACTGTTTCACAGATGTGAAGCCTTCAGTACTTTTTCTCCCTGTTCAAACTACTTAGGATTCCTTTTTTTTTTTTGCCAGTTCTATTAAATACTAATAGTACTTGTAATACATGATACATTTGCACAGCATTTCTAGGAAACACAGATACCTAGGGGAGAGACAACATGGGAAACTGTCTGATTTTCTCAAATAAGAATATGAAGGAATAACAAAGAGGCAAGGAAAAGTACACAGGACATACACAGTTATCAAAATGTAACTTTTAACTTGTGAGTACACTCCATACTCTTTTAAAAATTTATAAAAAATATGATTTGTGTCTGTTATAGATATCCTCCACCTGATGAAATTTCACTTGATTTCACATTACCTGTAGGTTCCTTTTCCTAAATTTACATTCTGAGACTACTGAATAATGTTACACTTTTCATCAAAAATCAAAGGAATGTGTATCTCCCCATCACCATTCCATATGATATCCATATCCACACTCCAAACACACTCATACAACACATGCACACTGTTACACTTTAAAAATCAGCCTGAGGAAAACATCTGTGTAGGAAAAATTTCAACTAATTTGATTAAAATTCCAGTATTTTTAGCAAATTTAAGCAGTTTATGTTATGTATGAGTCCTTGCTTATATTTTTCTACACAGTTACCTTTCCTTTGTACAAATTCATTACAATAACACTTTAGTCTTTCTACTGTATTTTTCAGTAAGATGGTGCAGTTGTTAGGAAGATTTATGCAATAAGCTGATTTTGTAACTAAAGCATAAAGTCCTCCCCTTTTCAGAGCCTAATCCAAAAGCCAGTTTGTCAGTCTTTTAAGAAATGCTCAGAGTCTGTGGGCAAGGCAGACACTGCCCATGCTGGCTGAGTGAAACCAGTGCCCCTGAAAGAGACTGCTCTGAGAGTGCTAAAGAAAAGTAAAGAACTGCCACTACCCTCCAGAGGCATCCTAGGAATACAAGTAACAGGCTGCTGTGCTGTGGTGGCTGTGCACAAGAGGGCAGGGCTGGGCAGGCAAAGGGAGCCTCCTCACGTCTCTTAATAATGTTTTCTTGCAAATTCGACTACTTCAATACAATTTTTTTTTATGGTGCTTAATAACCAATTTTTCTATTCTTGGTTACTTAAATTAGTGAATTAGCAAGCATGGCTTGTACATATTTGAAAAAAGCCCATGTGCTCTTGCTAGCATGGCTGGGGTATAATCAAATGAAAAATGTTATCTTGTTTTAAATTCTTTACAGCAATACTTCTGAAGGTGTAGGTGGAAACAGGAATGCTCCACTGCCAGTGATACTGACAACCATCTCAGTCTGCAAAAAGCTTTATTTAATTAGCAAACAACTGGACAGATTTCCTAACTAAACAGCAAAAAAGCTTATTTTGGGTGGTTTACATGATAAAGTTTTCTGCAAGGCATGAGCTTAAAATATCAATATTCAAACAGGCCATTCAATCAATACAAGTTGGATATGGAAATCCTGACTTTATACAAGTAGAGAATAAAATATAAAAATCGTTTTCACCTGAATGTAGATCTGTACCTGGTTGACTAGTCAAGCCAGGGAGAGAGTCCTGTAACTGGTAGGTTGATGATGATGAAGTGCCATCAGCCGTGTTGTTTGAGGTCATATATGCACCATATGTTGATGCTGAGTAATACTGTGCATACTGATTTTGGCCAAAAGCTGTGTATGATGGATAATCCTGAAACAGCAGATGCAGCAGAGCACTCAATTAAGCACAGTAATGAGTGAATTTTTTCCCATTAAATATTTCTAACTATACAATCATACGATTTTTACTAGTGTTTCGAAGTCTTGGTTTAGCTTTTTTTTTTAAATTTAATAATATTTAGTCTTTTTTAATTTAAAGATATTTACTAAAAGACTACAGGGAAGCTGCTGAATTATTTAAGTGCTAAAATATGTAACTGGGGTTCCAGTAGGATTTTGATCACTTTCCACAGAAAATAGCATTGAACCACAGTGAGTCTCATTCAACATAACAGATCTAAATTAAAAAAATATGCTATCACTGGAGCTATATAAGTCCTTTTATAACTGGCAAATAAAAATGGTAATATTCATACCTGTTGTGAACTACTGAAGTTTGTAGAATTTGAAACAGAATTGTTTGAATAAATAGTGGACGATGGTGTAAAACTAGAACCTGAAATTAAAAAATACAATTAACTGTGAGAACTTGTTTGTGAATCAAAATAAAAGCCTAATTAGAATATTCCATGTTAAGATGTAGATGAATCAGAACAAAAAAACAACTTTTATTTTCTGTTAGAAGTATGAAATATTGTAATGAAACTTTAAAAGAAATGAAATGTTACTTCCACGCATACAGGCATACATTCCTCTTCACACCATGCAAGGAAGATAGCAGCAGTAAGTCATCTCACCAATCTAAACAGCATTTTTCAGTCTACTGCAGTCTCACCTCTCCTCAAATACTGTTTTTCTCTTTTGCCTTCATTTCTAACACTTTGGTGTTACGTTTGAGAAAAAAAAACCTTTTCAAAAGACTGTATCTCGGGGTTTTCAATCAATCAGTAATGAGGCATGTCCTTGTTTTCAGCATAAATCAGATGATTCATATTGCAGTTTGTAATATGCAGAAGATTAAACGTTGTATAAGAAGCTTTAAAATTATCCAAATACAACAGGTTATTGATGACCAGAGGGTAATAAATGAATTATTAATGAATAGTAAATGAAAGAATAAATATCAATTAAGGAGAAGTTCTAAAAAATTACATCAATCCAAAGAGAAACGAGTATCAAATTATGTCATACTCAGAAACATGAAAACAAGGAAAAGAGACTTGTATATATTAGTAAATACAATGAATGCTTCCAGTCCTGCCACGTGATTTCACTCCACTACAAAATCCAAAAGAAGGTGCAAATAGGGACTGCATTCCATGACCAGATCTAAAGTAACAGATGATCGAAATGAATACACAGATGCTTAGTAGTACTGTAAAGAAATAATTAACTTTAAATTTTAGAGACTGCTACTCACCTGGCATCTGGTAAGAGTAGGGTGTTTGGCCTGGCTGTGGGGTGGAAAACCCTGGGCTGTAACTGAGGCACCCGCTCTGCAGGGGAGATTGGGTCTGTGAGAGCCCACTTTCCGTCTTGATGCCTGGCAACATTACACCCAAATCTGTATAAGAAATTAATTTTCAACTGATTCTTTAAAATATTTTGTTACAGTTGGGAAAACAAAAGAGAAAGCAAAAAAAAAAAAAAAAAACCCACATAAAACACCAAACCAACATTCCAATCAGCATTGCTTTTAGTTCTACGTAAAGTGAAGTAATAAGTGGTCAAATACCGTAAGTGGGTAAGCTGTAGGGCTGTCCTGTCTGTGAGTAGGCTGTATAGACCGCTGGTTGCTGCATTCCTGAATACTGGGTTTGTCCGGCATAGGCAGACATTGTTTGAGCTGCTGGTGTAGAAAGAATGTGTGGATAGGGCCTAAATATCAGGAAAAATAGCATTACTGTGGCAACAAATACTTTGTATGTTGATTCAAGCAATAAAGTAAAGAAAAAGGTTTAAAGATGTCCAAAGGCAGTTCATTATTCTGCCAACTGCTCCTCTTCTGGGATTTGTTCCATCCCCCACTGAAATAAGCTGAAAAACACTCTGTCCCACATTTCCCAAGGCACAGTGAATATTTTATGCTGTCCCACCATTATTTAATTCTTAATCTACTGTGTCCACTTTTAGGTGGGCTGTGCCACTGCTGCGTGTCTTTATATGGATTTAACCTCTTTCAGCCGAGATCACAACACTTCCATTAGAAAAGCCTCCATGCTTTTTTAATCCAGTGGAGGGAAACTTGGACTACAAGGATAAAGGAAACACAGAGGTGAATGTTGAAGCTAGTACATTATGTCATCTGTGTAGGTTCTGCTTCAACAGACATGCAGCCTCTGGCTTCAATGGGAGATGGATCCTACCCATTGAGAGCAGCACAAAAAATACTGACAGCAATACTTTGGTAACCAGATGGGCTTTAAATGTTCGGAAAATATGGGCTAGGGAAATAGAATGGAAATAAAAATGGTCTTTTACTTATGAATACTGGGGTTTTATAGAGAGATTGAATAAAATCAAGTTTAAAATTTTTGCCCTCCAGAGTTGCAAAAATATACAAAGAAACATTTTTCTTGGATTGTTTTGTAAGTCAAATAAGACTTTATGGACCAAGAGTTGAATAAACACACTGCAGAATTACGCTAAATGAAATCTGGCCATTGAAAGCCATGACTAAATTTCAGATTCTAATTTTTTAAATTTTTTTTTTCTTTCTAATTAATTCAGTACAGTTGCCAGCATTTACTATCAGAAAAGGATTATTCATTAATTTAGATGCCAAAAAATTGTAACAGTAGATTAAAAATTCTATTAAACCTTGTAATGTATTTGGCCAAAAGTATCTAATATAGTTTGCCAAAACCTGGTTTAAGTGGAAAGAGAGCTTTTACTTCAGGCACCTACTTTCTGTATTAATAAATTTTGGCTACCATCATATGAATGCAAACTTGTTAAAAAAACTTGAAAGAGGCTAATTGGCTCTTGAATCTTCAGATTTAATGTTTTCTCTGTATCAAAGTCACACCAATAGCTGTATCAAATACCTGGAAACAAAGAGATGGCATACTGGAACCAAGAACCCTTGTGCACAACACTGATTATAGGACAAGCAAACTGACAGACTGCCAACTGTAGCAGTTTCATACAACACCTTTGGTGTTCCTTCTTAAAGTTCCCACTCCTGGATTCATGTGATTGCCCAAGAGTCAGTCTCCCCCCCTGCCTCCCCCCACAAAAAAAAAGTGTGAAGAAATTTTCTATTCCTAACAACAACCGTTGGCTTAAAAATAATAAGATTAAAAGCTAATCCAATTTATTTGATTTTTAAATCTTATGATATCGGAGAGGGACAAGGAAAGGGTGGTTCATGATTGTGGAATGTTTGGAAGAATTTGGCAATGCTGGCCGTGGAAGGGTCAGGGGCAGGGTTATCCCTCAGTATGCAACTTGTGCACGCAATTGTGATTTCTATATATAAACTGACTTCTTCGAAATATATCTGTATATATTCCCTGCATATGCTGTTAACATGCTGATGTCTGAGAAGGCAATAGTCTGATTATTTTACTTCTGTTGTGTGGTGATATTCAAGGGTATTTCTTGTGCAGCAATACTGCACAAAGCAGGATCTTACTCTGCAGACACATGAGGAAAAAAAAGTTGGAGAGGGAGCCAGTACCAGAGTCAGTACTGTGGCTTAAGAATTTTCCTTTTTCTCGGTTTCTCCTGCTGAACACTTGTTTGCAACAAACCGCAAAACTGCCCACAGCCAAGGTCTATAAAAGACTAGAAGAGGTGCAGACACTAACTTGGAGGGATATATCTGTGGAGAGTACTGGTGCGCTGATCTGGGACTGTAGCCACTACTTGTTATTACTGCAAAACAGAAAACAAGAGTACAGCAGTTAGAAACACCAGGAGACCTACTCAGCCAAACAGTGTGAACTACTGCAGCAACATTAACAGAGAAGCCTATCGAAATGGACAGCTTTTCAAGGAAGCAGATGTCACCTGAACTGCAACATCTTAATACAAAAATTAAAAAACTCCCAAATCATTCATTGTTGCGCAGAACTCTTTAGTTAGCATGGGTGTGTCATGCTTTCTTAATATGACTAACACATTTCTGAGTATACTGCAGAGGCATGTATTTCATACATCAGCTGTGATCCACACACTGTTGATCTTTCAAATTTGCAAGTTGTATTAAAAGAGGTAGTTAAAAAGAATCTTGTGATTTAACATATGGTATTTGGGATTGAAATAATGTACACATACCTTTATAGTCTCACATTAACAAGTTCAATTTTAATACTGGATAGCAAAAACATGTTTTATATGGTAGTGACTAATTTTAGTTAGTGTAGGTGATGGAAGATACTGGATTGAGCACTAGAAAGCAACTACCATTCTTTATAAACAGGCCAATTAGCACATATCCCTTAACAACAGCATTTTTATTTTAAAGGATGCATAAACAGCCCTGTTCAGTAGCCATCCAAATTGTGTGTATCTATACTACTCATAGCTGCATTCTTCCAAGAAAGCTAACAGAACAATAGTCATAACCCATTAAAATTTCATCCAGAAGCTGTGCTCACACTGGATTAATTCCAAGTGTTTGGAAGTTTCCCTTTCCTTTAGCCATCTGTCTTGACTAAGACAGATGTATTCCAAATATATGTACTCTAAAGTGTTGAACCAATCCCTTCAGAGCAAATCCATACTGGGCAAACATACAGAGTGTCTTTATTAGGCCATCTGCTGTTCATTCACTTTTCAAAAGATTAAAGTAGTACACAATGAAGCACTGGAATTTCTTTGGTCTAATCAATCATAGTTGTACTTCAAAGTGTACCCTCTTCCTGAGTTATTCGTAATGGTAGTAGAAATGAACATTCAGAATTTTATAAGTGACAAATAGGTTTAGGTTCCAAACTATTTTATGAAATATGATATATTTCTACATCCAGCCCTAATTAATGTCTCTCAGATCTATTGCTTTGAACATATGCAGAACTTCATATTTTTAAAGCCAGTTTAAATGCATTTAGAATGTGTAGGACTTAAAAGGAAAATACAGTAGAAGAAAAACAATTAACTTCTTTTTAAAATGTGCAGTTAAATATGGCTTGAAAGTAAAGAAGAATTGGATAATAACTTTTAAAACATGTGCCATTAGATTTAATAGAAGAGTTGATGTTTGAAAAGATATTGGGAGTTTGCCTGTGATGGAAATCTGCTAAATTTCATTTTGTTTGGATATTGTTTTAGAGGGTTTATTGAGAATGCCTTTCCGTGGTTTAAGCTCAACCCACAGAGCAATCTGCTGCATGTGCAGGCAGCTATTCCCAGAGTCAGACAAACCTATAGCTGTTTCTATCAACATAACTGGTCCACAGAACTCTAAAGAATGCTCTTGGTTATTTAAGGCTCAATGAGTAATTAGTCTTCCCTGTTGTAGCTCTGTGACCTTTCTAAAGACAAGCAATAGCAGCAGAGTGACCTTGGTGGTTCCCAGGGGAAGGAACTTTTGTGATCCATTATCAGCTTATCGGATCATTTTTGCCATACTGCTTCACTTTTTGTCTGATCATTTGCTGGATGAGAGCTCACTTATTTAATCAGTTTGGTTAAAGCATGTTTACCATGCCACTCCACCTTATGTAAACTACAAAAAAATTAATTCCTATTCATTTAAATTACTTGGGCTATCAAAACCTAATAATTTTCAGCAAAAAACTGTCCTGCTTGCTTTATTATTCTTTCTGCATATACCTTATTTTTAAAATTCAGACAAGAAAATAAAATGCTTTTGGAACGTGTCTGGTTTTAAATTTCCTTGGCTTTTTTGCCAATTTTCCCTGATGATAATACCAGTTGTAAGGAAGAGAAAGAGGCAAGACTAAAAAATCTGTTCTTTTCACTGTTTCTCTGTAGCTTGCCCCTGCAATTTTTGCACTAGATTTTTGACTATGAGATGTTTGATAAACACAGGGTGTAAGGCCTACCATTAAAGAACATTATGACCACAGCTGTATCTCATAGATTAAACTACTAATTCTAAGGGTTATCAAACTTTAACAGCTTTGGCTGCTGGACAGCCTCCTAACTTCTTCCTTCTCTGAGGATTGTTGGCAGTGGGGGAGATGGTGGAGGCCGGTTGCTATGGGTTTTATAATTGTGGCAGTTTATTTAGGCATTTAAATGAATGGGGCTAAATGCTCTTTTGCGTTGCTTATGTTAAAAAAAATAAAATTTGTTTATTATCTGAAAAACTCAAATATTCCTAAGACTTCTCTACTTGAATTTACCAGAGGAATGCCCTCCAGGGCAGGTATAAGACCCTTGATCTCTCCAGTCCCCATTAGCATTGTTTTACAGAAGCTGACAGCCAGTTCTTACCAGTTACTCTCCCAGTTCAACTGGCCAAGGTGGTTGTGGAGGATTTAAATGACCATTAACTGTTTTAATAGCATGTGTTGGGTTCAGTATACTAATATGGGCTGGAGTTTTGTATTTTTTCATTACACATGTGGAAAATTCTGTGCAAAAATTTAGGTTAAAAGGACCTCACTTAAGTAACATCACGATCTCTATGCACAAGGGAACCCAATGTAGGTTAAGCAGCAGTGACATTCCCTAACTTCACCTTTATAGCCTTCAGAAATTGTTTTATTTATCTATAAGCTGTATTCTATATCCTGTGTGTAATAAATACTAAGTAAAAACAAGGAGAACATCAAACATCTCTCTCGCACTACTCCATTAAAATGATGAAATAGTTCTCAAATTAATCCACTATTGTAAGCAATAAATACACAATATTACAGTACCGCAGCTGCAACGAATTCACAGTGGATGAAAATCTCAGTTCAGGGCTGCACACCTCTTCCAACCCTTTGAATGCCCACCCCAGTGGGAGTGCGCTGCAGAATCACAGAGCTGCAAACTGAGTACACTGATACTAATTACCAACTATTCTTCTTTGAAGAAGGAGGAGGAGGAAGGGGGGTGCACAACATGACTCCTCACCTGGCTAACCCATGCCCAGAGGCACAGGCTCTCCCGGGGGCAGCTCTGCAGCACAGGGGAACCAGTGCCCTGAGTATGAGCTACAACACATGGGCTGCAGCCCTGAACAGGATCTTGCCTGATCCCAGTAGCCAGGGCAAGGCCACTAGGGGAACTGCTGCTCTAAATTCTAGAGATCTACGTGCTTTATCTTTTCAGATTTTCAATCAACAGTTCACAGAATCACAGTTTTCTGTGAAGTCTAATCTGTCTCACACAATCTGTTTGACCATCACTTACAGCTGGTCATTAGGGACAGAGATGACTAATTTACACCCCACAGGGCTCGTTGAACCTTCTGCTCAGCTCCAGGACAGGTCATGTGTTTTGGCTGCCCTTGGAGCATGGAAATCAATTTTAATGGGTAGAGTGTTTGAAGGAGAGGATTTCTGCATGGCAGTCTCTCAAATGGTCTCAGCACCAGGAATTCTCTTTTCATCCATGTCTCATTTCATAAAATATAGGGAAGTGCTGGCATCATGACTTTGTCCTAGCTGGGAGTAACACAGACATGCACCTCATTTTCAGGAAAAAACAAACTGTTCAGTGTTGGGCTTTGTTATGCGTATTTTCAGTTGCAGGTGGCTCATCTGAAATGACATCTGTCTACTGCTGAGCATTTACTGTCTTTGGCAACCCACTAAACTTCCCAACTAACCAGTTAGGTTAAAAATCTCAGAGAAATCCTGCTTTTGCTGAGTTTTTAGTGCTCTTTAGCACTTCTCCCACAAAACTAGGCTCAACCAAATTGTGTGATTTGGGAGTACGAGTAAAAGGCAAGCATGAAAGTGATGTATTCAATCTTCATGAAAGGCTGAGCACGTTATCAGGGCAGCTCTGCATCTCGCTCTGATGATGAAGAGTGCATGTCAGCCAGACAGGCAGACTATTGATTTCCCACTGAGAATGACTGTACTCATTTAATGCTTGAGTTTGTGCACTAAACTGAGAATCAGGTTCATATTTCTTTTGAGTATGCAGGTGGCTAACAGGCAAAAAAAGGATTATGCAAGGCTCAGATTCCTGATTTTTTTTTTTTTTTTTGGCACCAACTTTCCAAATATCCAAAGTGTAGAGATCTCAAGACTTCTTTTGAAGTCAGTGGAAACTGACGGGCGAGTGGCACCCGGGGAAATCAAGATGTTACTTAGTTATCTAAACCTGAGCTGAAGGCTGCAATTCCTGGCACTCCAATGTTGCCTTAGCCATAGAGTACAACTCAGCTGCCTTAAATACATGGCAGAAGTGGACAAAATTTCACCAACAATGAAAAAATAATATATAGGTTTGGATATTTTATGATTTGTAATCCTTACTAATAAAATTTTAGCATTGAGTAAAAACAGAGTGAAAAAGAAAAGCTAAATTTTAGCCCAGACTATTTAATTTTTTATGGAACTTTTTAGCCTTTAAGTTGACGGGGTTCCTTTCAATATAGTTATAATGAGGACAATGTTTTCATTTTTTCTAATCAGAAATAGTAAATGCTTGCTTTAAATCTCACAAAATACCTTTTCTTCAGGGATTAAATTAGTTTTAAATACTTTTCTGAATAGTCAACTTTTGGGTTTACCTGATGGCTAAAAGACAATTGCAAAAGCATACACCTGATTAAAAAAAAAAAAAAATTAATTACACAGAAACACTGTGATTTCCAAAATATTTTAAATAGGGCTTGACTACCTAAGTCTACCAAAGCAGTAGGAGCATCAGTGTGGAGTGGTGATTCTTGACTTTGGTGACATTTCAGTCAGGCCATTACTGAGCTGGTATTTCCAGATCCAAAACTTATTCACATTCCTCTCCTTGTTAATATTATTATTAGCAGGATTCAGCTTAATGGTTAGAAGGCAGATTATCTGTACTTTTCCACAGTTCATCACATTTTAATAATTCATAGGGATCTACTTAAACCGCTGTTTGTTTGAATTTTTTAAGAAGTAATTGAAGCCTACGATTATTTAAGGTAAAACTACTTTCTTGGAAAGAAAGTACCTCATCCCAGTGGAAAGAAAGTAACATGGCAATCTGGTCAGTGTTTAAACTAACACACTGCTAACAGGAGTAAAAGGATTAGCACTGAGGTATAACCCTTAAGATCTGAAACTGTTCAAATTAGCATGGCTGTGATTCTGTGATTCTGTGAAATAAGATCCCCTTTTTTTTTTCTAATATCATACGAGACTAACACTGAGAAAAAAGATCTACAGTAACAGTATTTCTTTGAGACTTTTGCATACAGCAGTGGTCTTAGGCATCATTAAATCTTCTTTAAGATCACACCTCATGTAAATTGCTGAGTTGCATTTACAAAAAAGAAAACTCTATTATTGTTTCTATTATTATTATTATTATTATTAGGTATAAAATAATATAATATTTTATAGTAGCTTTGTAAAGATTGCTTCCATGCAAATGTTCATTAGTGAAGGTTATTAAATGTTGCACTAATGTGAATCTAACAAAATGTCATCTTATTATGGCTTTACCTGACCCAGTAAAAGTGTCAAGTGATCCATCTCCAGTTGTTGTTGTTGTTTCACTGTTGTTCATGGGTTCTGTTTTGACTGCAAGAAGAGACACTACATAGAAGAATAAGTAGACATGAGATTTTACTTCTAGATTTGTACTGGAGTCCTCATGCCACCCTCACTAGTGGTAGTCCAGCTCGAACAAGCACACATGCAACAGCTTCAACCTTCACTCTAGCACCATACTGAGACAATTGGCAGGAATCTGACAGAAATGCCCATTTATCCACACATCTGTGCATTCATCTATCTATTGGTTTTAGCAACTGGAATATCTTCTGGGAAGATTTCAACCTCAATCTAATTGATTCTAACAATTCCCTAAGAGTAGCACAGAGGAAGGAAACTCTAGCTGTCAAGGGATGTAGCACATAACAAAAATAGTTTTGCCTGACAAGTAAAACAATTATAAAATGGTTTCATGCTCATACAGAAGCAAATTACTTTCACAGTGCCAGCATGTTGCCTTTCCCTTTCCCCTTTTACAGAGTCTGTGGGGGCCTTTTTGAGCTAGGTCACCAGCAAGCAATTTTCCATAAATGAAGAGAGAAGTTTGAAAGAAAAAAAAGCCAAAGAAATAGAGTAGGTCAGAAATAACAGCCACGACAAATCAGCTTCTTACTCAGAGGTTACCAAACAGTTTGGTCTACTCAGAACTCAAATTATTTCTTAGGGATCGTCATGCAGTCTTACCATCCAAGCTGAAAGCACAAAAAGCACCACAGAGGCAATAAAGACTTTATAGTCTAATTTGTTACCTGAACAGAGCATCTGGCATGGGCTTTTGTAATGGAATTTAGGAACCACCCATCCAATTGATGTGGTCAGAAGCAGCAGTAGAGAACATACTGCAGCTCCCATTAGCTGTCTGACTGGCAAAGGTGGAAGTCTCCATACATTATCACAATTTCTTCGTGAAGGTCAGTTAAGGTTGGGCACAGACATTCACCACATGCTTATGGATATCACAGGAGTGGTCGGTGTCCAGGGGCACAGAGTGAAGAGGCAATGAGGACCTGCACAGGCAACTAGCACCGTTGCATGCCAGGTATCCAAATGCCGAGGGCACAGCCTGGGATTTGTGAAGAAGCCTTTGCTGTGACAGCCAGCCTGCCAGATCCCCCCAGCAGGTCTAACATACGCCAAGGAAAAGTGTTCTCTGCCAGCTGGTTACCTGACGCCTCTGAGGGGCATCAGCTAAGCTGACCAAAGCTCTCATCTGTCAACATCACTGCATCCACGTTTGACTTCATGGGAAACAGTATGGGAAAGGGGGGAATTTCATGTTCTGAGCTGGCAATGTATATAAAAACTGTGGCTCAGATTGAAGTCACCTAAATGAAGCATATAAAAGGCGCCTACTAATCTCCCTTTATGTTTATCTGAGACAGAGAGGTACTTCCAGTGGTTGATTCAGTCCGAGTATGGCCTGAGCTGCCCTCAAGTTCACCATCCCTCATACAGTCTGCAGAGGAAAAGGCAGTGCTTGAGCTAAGTAAAGCTCATGGGGAAAAGGTCCAGAACAACACCTACAGACCCATTCTGCTATTCATCCCTGTGTCTGTGAGCGCAGTGAGCTGTTCTTTGGGAATTGCACAGCTACCAGTAAAGCTGCCTGTGATGAGCCCCGAGTGAGTTACCTCTCCTACAAAATCACATCCCATTTCCAGTCACACTGCCTAAGGTGTGCCTTCCTTACTTCAGGAAGCCACATGGGATGTCTGCAACTGTTCAAGTGACCTGCACTGAATTCAGAGGGACACCTGTTTAGATCAAGCAGGAGAGATTGGGATGCATTTGTCTCTGTGACTGGTAGAGTGCCCTGCAGCATTACCAGTGCACCAGTGCCAACCAAACCAAGTTGTACCTTCTGGTTTCAGTTATACAATTGTATCTTTCTATTTACTGTCTGAGATTAAAAAATTTTTGAATGTGTGTCTTTTGAATGCAAACTCCTTTTCATGATTGTTTCTCTTTCATAAAACTACCATGCCCAAATAGTCTCCCTGCTAGCAGCAGGATATTAATTCAATATGGAATCGTTAAGGAAGAATTTTAGCCACATTTTTTCAAGCTGTTGTGCACTCCTTCTCATTTTGCTAGCTATTATCTTCCATAAAAAAAAAAGAAAACCTGTGCCAAAAATTACCCAAAATGAAAAAAATAATTGCTAAGAGTAATCAGTCATTCCCATTTCTATAATTATTTGAGAAGGATGTGATTTTTTTTCATCAGATCAATAAAACACATATCAAGAAAAAGTTCAAGGGTCATTTGTCACAAAATGATGGCCTTCACTAAACCTCTCAGTCATGTGGAACATATAAAGCATCTAAATTAATTTATTTGCTGATTACTACATATGGATGCCTCTATGTACTCCTGGAAAGTCTGGGCATCTACCTACATGAAAAAAAGTACTTTTTTGTGTCTTTCTGTTCAAGAAGGCATTTCACTATTGTCCATGTTGAGCTACAAATGTTCAGTATTGCATCCAGGAAGACAGTATGTGCTTAACTGTTATATTGAACAGAAACTTCAGTCATGAATTGAAATGTTTACTTTAGAATTGTGTCTAGTTCTGGTTAATGCCAGCTGCAGTGCACTGCCATCAGCACAAATAGACACCATCTTTTTTCTTTCCCTGTCAAGCAAAGAATCTAATTTAAAAGAAACTCTCCTGCACTTAACTTGAGGAAAAACATTATACTGAGTTTTGTTGAAAAATATATCTAGAAAATGCTTTTAAATGTGCTTGATTTTAAGCAGTTCTACTTTTTTGCGTTCAGATTTTACGACAGTAAGGAATTCATCAAGGTCCTTCCTCAGTGTAGCTAGAGATTTTCACTATTACTTATTTTTCTTCAGGTTGTATGTCATTAAATGAAGAAGGGAAAAAGCACAAAGCTACCTTAGGAAAAACAAAAAATTCTAACATCTGTTCAAGAGAACTATTTTTTTTTCCATATCGAAAGAGTGAAAATAAAATCAAACACAATCTCTAACTGGAAATACATTTGAGTTGCAGCTGGGATAGGGAGAGCAGCTATGTGCTGCTTAGTTGCCAGCTGGGCTTAGACCGTAGCAACACACTAACAGAGTAGAGCTACCAACATCATCAGGTGCTGGGGCACATGATGTGCAAGGAGACACAAGGAGCTGGGCTTGTTCCATCCTAGGAAAAGGAGGCTGAGGGGAGAGCTAATTGCTGCCTGCAGCTATCTAATGGGAAGGTGCAAAGATGACAAAGAACAAAGGCGCACTCATCTCAAAAGGTGCCCTGGGAAACAACAGGTGGGAACAGATACAGGCTGCACTAAGGGAAAAATCCAATTAGGTGTAGGAGGAAAAGTCAGTGCTGCCTTGAGCGACATGATCTAACAGCAAAGTTGGCTCTGCTCTGAGCAGTGCTTGGCCCAAATGACCTCCAGGGATCTCGTCCAAACTTAGTTATTTTAAGGCTAACTCAGAATACGGCTCCCAACAAGCAACAGCTTCTACAAAATGCCTTCTTTACTTGATGAAAGGATGTAGCAGAGCAAAATGACTGCTACTCTGCTGACCTGTTTTTTTTTTTTTTTCTCGAAAGCATTCCTCTATGTTAAGGACTGAAAATGAATGCAGAGTTTTAGGGGCAAGAGGTGCTAATAGTATGCATGAAGGAAGACAAGCAAGTGCAACACACGTTATAGCAAACAAATCTGATTTTAAAAACTCATGTAAAACAATAAACCACACAGCTTGTCATAGAGATTTCCTGGGAATATACTCATATAGAAGCACAATTCTAAACATTCTACTGCCTATGGAAAATCAGATTTAATACAAGTAACACATTGTATTTCCTCACTACTAATAATTAGTTCTTAAACCTTCCACATTTACCTAAACATGCTGAACAGTTAAATGAGGTGACAGACTAAGTTATCTCTGTCCTTCCTTAAATTCCTGTAGTTGAGCGGGAGCATTCACATGGAACGAGTTATTCTAGTACAAATGATCTTTTGTGCTCAAGTCAGGTTTTGGGTTTTTTTTGTAAATTTTCTTTGCATATGTGTTTTACAAATGGCAAACCAATTCTGAGGGATTTTTTAAAAAGGCAAGTTTTTGAAATCTTCCTAACTTTAATCCAAACCTGCACAATTTAAGCACCTTTGTAACGAGTTGTAGAGAAACATGGTGGTGCATGTTTAAACCTATGATTAATCCCATAGGTACTGCAACGATGTCACATATAGAGTTATTATTAATCCTTACAATTTATGACAATTCATAATACATGTCAGGAAACCCAAAAACGAAAACAACAGCTTGGAAAATTTGGCCAAAATTTTTTAAAGCGGCAGGTTACATGTGGCAGCACATTAGACATAAGCTTTGATTAATAAAGTCATAGTAGGAGTAAGAACAGTACTGACAACCTTGACTTGTGCTCAGGTAATCATGCAAGGCTCTACTTAAAAATAAAAGAAAAGCAAATGGGCATTCTGTGAAAATTCCATTGGTCTGATTTCCACCAATGCTGACTACTGGCAATTCCCAGCAATGCTGAACACCACGAGACAATCCCAGTCACTCAGAGCATGTAGACAGCTAAGCTAATTATAAGCGAGTTAAATTCTCCTTGCTCATCAAATGACTTTCAAAGATTTGTAAGATAACTACTTGCTGCAACTTCCTAACAGTTTTCTGGCTGTGGGAAAAGCCTTTGAGAGAGGGTAGGAAAAAAGGCGCAGGGGTCATGGGGGAACCACACGAGAACGTTCAAACTGCGTAACAAAAGACCGGAGCAAACACAGAGAATGTCACACAGCAGTCATGGAGACACACCACACGCATGCACTGTACCAGGGTCTCTCATACTTGTTGCAGAGGAGGGAGTACTGCAACTCAGCAACCAGTCTGCAGTGTTTAACACAGTCATGTTGTCTCCTGAGAACAGGAATGGTAACAGCAGTTCATTCTCCCAATGTCTCTTCAGTGTAAATGAACAGTCTTCAGGGCAAATCAGTGTTTTAGCACTGTAAGTCAAGCCTTTTAACAGAACTGTATTGTTTTTATGGGTACTATTTTAACTGGTTTATTTATGCACATCGTGTAATATAGAGGCATCTAGTTACTAGTGCTCTTTAACAGCATGCTTGAAGTTTTCTCTTTATGCTGGAATAAGGATTCTATCTAAAAATATGGTTCAGCCCTTCTTTGCGAGCTCAGTTACCCTCGCAGGCACATCCACTTTTTATTGACATTGACAGACTTTTATTTAAATAGGATAAGTGAATAAATGCTCTACCTTGTGGCCAGAAAAACAAACAAAAAAATTTTTCTTAGTGCCAACTGTTAAAGTAGACACCAATGCATAAACTCTAAAAAAGAAGCTCTAGTTTGACTCATATCCATGATGTCACTCTCCTGGACTGCACCTCAGAATGTGGCACCTTGTCTCCCACAGGTCCAATTCAGCTACGGCAGAATTGATTTTCTGAAAGCATTGGAATATCTGTGTTGTAGCTGCATGGCAGTGCTGTCCCTGCAGTATCACCTACAGCAGTAATGACCAGCTACTGCTGAGGGAAATCTAACAATCTCTTTGTTACAAACTTTCATTGCCTCCGAAGAAATGGAATTCATGTGCAAAAAAATTACGTAAGTCTAATTTTGATGCACTTCTCTTGGCAGTGATTTTAATTTAACCTAAATGCATGTAGCTCAGGGTATAAGAGTAAATTATTACTCATCAAGTAAGTATGACAAAAAAATGCAATTTATTTTGTAAGTTACCAACAGGTATAAGCAAACATTTAACATTGTGTTGAAAACAACCATTCAAAATTTTTATTTATTTCATCTTTGCACCTTGTTTCAGTTCTGCCTCTTATTTCAATAGGTGCAAATCAAAAAAGCGATGTTGGAATTAGAAATTTACACTTGTAAGACTGCCAATTTTTCATAATTCCTGCTGGATTTATAAATGGGTATGTGGTAATTCTGGAAATTATGGTAAAAAATGCATGTGATTAAAAACTAGCCAAACTTTCTACGTGCCAGCTGTGTCTCATACTTACCTCCCGTTCCATTTGTTGTGACTGATGTGCTACTGAGATTAGGTTTATCCAGTTTGGAACTACCTGGTGCATCACTACTTCCAACAAGATTATGAGGACTTGCTAGATCCTGCATTTCCATAGACCTGTTAAAAACCAAGGTGACAGTATTAATGCATTGTGATACTATCTAAAATAATCTGCTCTTTCAGTAATAACTTTTTTTTTTTAATATGAAGAGTTTGCAATGCAGCCAGATTAACAAACCAGTACAGGTTCCTTTGACATCTTTCTTTTTCACCAAACCTAGGAAAGTATGTAACAGCAACAATGCCACTATTTTTCACTTTTCCTTTAGGTATTATGAAGTGACACAGGCTTGTGAAACTGCCACTGAAACACACCACAGAAACTGGGCATGAGGTACTGGACATACGTGGATGGACAGATGGAGAGAAAAATGAACAAATTCAGGTATATACGTATTTCTTAGAAGAAAATAGAGAAATTAGGTGAAAAGTCAGGCGTTACATAGAAAGCCGAAACAGGAACTTCTGCCTCTCATTACCAACCACCAGCAGTCACTGCATCCACACTAAATCATAGGAACAGACCATACAAGTGAATGAACAGAACTCTCATACACATCTGGAAAATTCTTCACTCCTACAAATGGGTATATTCTTCTTGGATCACTTGATATATGTTTTCTTCTGCATAATTTCTGGGAAGCTTGCAAAATTTCAAGTGGATTTAGACTGCAATGGATCCCAGCATCACAGTTACACTGGGGGCCTGTAGATGGCTTTCATGCAGTGACAACAGATCTGCCTTTCTCAGACAAAGACAGAGCAGACAAGGAGCATTTCTTAGACCGGTAATTGCAATCCAATTTGCAGTGTGTGCTCACCTATTCCTTGCTTCATTTATATATTAATTACACAGGATTTTTTTTCCCCCAGAGAAACAATTTTGCTATATATAAGCAAAGTTGCCAGCCCATCTGTAAGAGGAGAATGATTTACCATATGTATAGTCCAAAGACCAACAGAAAGATTGTCTTACAGAGCTGTAAAAGCCCCATTAGATTGTAAAAGGCTGAGATGGTGAGGAAAGAGATGAACAGTTGGAATGGTTCAGTAAGACAAGAGCTCCCAGGTATTCATATTCTGACCAGGACAATCGTTAAGGTGACACCCAACATCTTAAGTATTTATTTCAAGTTTCACTTTGAAACTGCCTATCTTCTGTTCTCCACACATCCTCCTCTGTGGAAAAACAAACAAACAAAACCAGACTACCTTTCCATCAAATATGGGTCTGCTGTCTGAATTTGGTTTTTTTCCGCTCCAGAAAATGCAATTATCTGGCATTTTGTGCTCCTAATTCTGCTAATTTCCTGGCTGCTTTATTCCCTCACATTACATTCATTTAACCCAATACACAGATTCAGAGCTTTCATGTCTTGGATATATACAAGGAAATGTTGAAAATACTACATCTCAACTGAGAAAATGAATGAAGGCCTTACCCGAAGCCACATGAAGCAAACAATCTCATTTACTCAAGTAAAGGTCTGAGTCAACCATGAGATGCACTGCTAAGCCACTGGCAGATAGCCTCCCCAGCAGCACTCTGGATGAGCAGGGAAAAACTGGCATTGCTGGAGGCCATGCATCAGCAGGTAAGAATTTTACAGCCATGTTCAAGGAAATGCAAAGGCATAAACTGCGATGTGACCTGTGTTGAACCAAATTTCTTCATCTAATTGTATATACTTTTCTACACATCTGTCAGCAGCACATTATATTTATTGTCTACTGGAAATGTGATCAGTGTTAGATGAAATGAAATGAGCTCAAGTTGTTTACAAGTCTGCCAGGTTTTGTTTAGCAGTTTCTGTACAAGGATAGCAGCTAAAGGTTAAAAAAAGTCTATGAGTTTCGGTCGTGCATGTATTTAAGGGAGCAGAAGAATGCTACACAAAACAAACAATGTGTGCTTCATTGCATATACAGTGTAATGCCCCCCACGTGTTCACTTGGCAGTTTTAAATATCATGATTTCCTGTTGAAGTATGATTAGCACACAGATACCTAATGGACAGTTCCAGCTTAGAAAGTTCACACATGTTCTTTTTTCCCTTGGTTAGCATGAAAGTTACAATAATTTCTTTTCAGACAAGCATATATCATTCCCACAGATGCAAATACTTCAGCAGCATTTCATAAACAAAATCACTGGCTCACCTACCTAGTGTATTTAAGAAGTATCCATCTTAAACACTTTTCACAGTCAAATGAATCAGGTTTTCTTAATCAAATCAGATTTTTTTAAATCAGAAAACTAGGTCCACTAAGTCTCTGCCATTTTCTTGGCGAAGAATATAAACAATCACATGTTGTGAAAGGAATACTCTTTGTCTCAAACTAGCATGAAACCTTCTGTACAGAGAAGCATTTTTATCGCCCTAATTTATTTTGTATAACAAATGGCATCCCAGTCCATAGACATGGCAAGTTAATTAACTAAAATTATTTTTTAAATAGTGCACTCACAGACAGTTTTTCTGCACAAGTAAAAGACATCTTACACATATTGCTAGTCTATTAAGAATAAAAAGGATATCCAAACCAATAAAAAGTTTCACAAAACCCTGTGTATGCATTGTATTATCCCGGGTGCTCCATCCTGTGCGAACAAGTACAGGGATTACTTTAATATATCCCTATGTGATTTATTTACAGAAGTGCATATATTACCTTCTGTGTAACACATATTATTCAATTCACTTTTCAGGATGCATTTAGTTTACCTTTAGCCTAAAAAATTCTCAGGAAGATGCAACAGACTTACTAAAATCTTATCTCTCAGTGAATGGAGGATTCAGGAAAAATGCTTAGTAAAATGGATGAAATAATTCCAACATCTTGAATTCATTTTGTCAAACTAAATGTTTATCAGAGTCCTGCTTTCACTGACTTAATCAGAAGCAGATTCAGGTTCAGTATGTGCTTTCCTGCGCTAAAAAAAGTTTAAAAGAAATCTCTGAAGGAGTAATTAATACTTCTAAGTTCATGCAGCTATTTATTAAAGACTGCTTTCTAGTAAATGCAGTGTGTTCCAATTTAGACTGAATAAAGTTTATTGTTAAAGGTGCTTAAAAAACTACACTGTACAATTTTATTTTACATATTTTGTTTCTCTGCCAGGCACATAACTGTTTGAGCTTTAGTTTTCCCCCTCCTGTGATGTCTCAGACTGCTTTTTAGAATAATTAAGTAAAATTCTACATTGTATAAAGACATAAATTTTGACAGGAAATTATTTGCTTGGTAAGAAGATGTTTTAATTATCTCTTCACTGTTTGGAGAAGGTTTGCATTATTCCCAGCTTCTGAGCAAAAACCTGAAACCTGGCAAGCCAGATTTGTCTTTTATTCTGCTTTGGCTGTGCTTAAAGGCTTTGAAAGTTGGTATTTGCACGTGCTTAGTGGGTCATTTCAGAGGCTTACTGGAAAAATCTCTAAAACATCCCATTTCACAGAACAGTCTCCCAGATCTTCAGTGGGCTTTAACTCCAACCTGTGGACAGCCCTACCCAACTGAAGACGGTTTGAATCAAAAATATGTCTGTGTGGGAATTCTGAGCCTTCCCCATTAGAGCATATTCTGTTCCCTGGCTTGACGTTACATCTTTTCAAGGGTTAGCCTATGCTCAGAAGTGGATTAAGGAACAGCATCCAAAGAGGGAAATTCCACCCTCTTCTGTCCCATCTTTACAAGTGTGGATGAACAGAACTTGTGCCCCACCCCAGACCACCTAAGTGCACAGACCAGCACCAGAACCCAACCTTGCACAGGAAGGTGTAACTAGGACTAATTATGATTGTCCCATTTGACAACTGCATCTCTGTACTTCTGTATAGCTTTCACTGTGTTGTTTTAAAGGCAAAAAGTTCAAGCCTAGCTTCTATGGTTGTGTTTTTAAAATTCCTCTTTTATTTTCTCCCTTCATTACAATCACATATCCATTTGTGCACTGCATTTTTTCAGCAGAGATAAAATTTATTTTCAGAAAATCTTGGTTGTTATAACTTTGTTATCCATCTGAATTTCCAGTGTAACTATTATGAAGATGGACTAAGAGCTGGGTCCTTCCACAGCTTGTAACTAGCTTGATTATTTACTAATTCTACTAGTAGAACATGTTTACATAATTTTCTTGAAAGAGATGATGTTTTAAAATGTAAACTTTTTGCTACATAATCCAGTTCAAATTTTTTACCAACAAGATCAAAAGCATGAAATAAATTATCAAAGATTTATAAAAGAATAAATATTCTAACATGAAAACAAAGTACTTCAAGTGCCAGCCTAACTGGACATTTTACAAATAACAATTCTGTGCAAAATTTGAAGCAAATCCAAATTACATCAGAACTGAAAGAAGGACTAGATGGAGGCTGTTTAAAATTGAATAATTTAATTTAGCTTATAAATAATCATAACAAAATTTTTTAAAGTATTTTAAATTCTTTGCTAGGAAATTTGCCACACTCGTTTCTTTAGCAGAATCTCACTAAACTTCATTGTGGCAAAAATGTATATTATTATTGTTATCGTTGCTGTTATTATTATTACTATTGTTGTTGTTATTATTTTTGTTAGGTTAGTTTCCCCCTGCTTTTCTTGTAACCCCCCCACCATGTTCTTAAACTGTCCATACTTTCTCACAGAAACCTGGAGTCTTGTCCAATTAAATATCAGCTACCCTGTTCTGAAATTAAACAAACAGGGAATTTCCCTTTGTTTAGAATCAACTTCTAGTGCAATAGGAAAGTAGGATAACAGAACTGTTCAAACTCGACTAAATCTGTTTCCTACTGTTATCAGCTCAGCTCTCAGACCAATTGCACTGTTTTGAAGACAAGTGGAGCAATCATTTTTTCCATTTCCCACATAAATTTTTTTAGGCAGATCTTCCAGCCGTGTCTTGAACAGGACTAGTGAGTTCACCTCTCTTCCATATGCAGTCTGAACTAGCTCATTAAAGCCTTTATTCTGATGAAAACAATCAAAATGGATGCGCATACACAAATGCCATTTGTTCAATCTACATAAAATCTGCAACAAAGTTTAAAACAATCAATAATTTGGATAACACCATATTTATAAAGGGCTTTTTCCTAGTGTTTTGGGGTTTTGGTTTGTTTTTTTAAAACTGTATTTTACACATTACATTCATAGTTAGGCCAGATAATTTTCATGTTTACTTGCGCCTATAAGGACTGCAAATAATGCCATTAAAAAGAAGTTACATCAACCCTTTCAAAGACTACAGTGGGCACTAAGATAGGTGAAGAGAAAGGGATTCCAGATGATGGACAAGTTTCCAAGGAATATAGAGTTGTATACAAATACATGTACACCAACACACAGATACATCCAATCTTACAATAATTCTTTGGTCCTCAATATACACACAGCCGTGTGTCTAAGTGTGTGCACAACAGAAAACTTCCCAACACCTTTCCATGGAAGATCTCCGCCAATAGTGCAACACAACACACAGCTGAAGAAAACTCCTCAAATGAGTAACATTTCCAGTCATTTCACCCAAAATAGAAGCTAGTATTTTCTTTTCCAGGTGCTTTTACACCGTATATGGCAGCTTTTGTCTTTTTTTTTTGTCACTGTAAAAGGTAAGAAAGGAAGAGCAAAACCAATGAGATAAGTTTGTTCCATTGAGACGACTGCCCCCCTTGTTTTCCCGGGCTCATCAAGCCCACCTGTAGATCTTCTTAAGCTTAGCAGATGGCCAAAATAGCAGAACTTTTGCTATTCTAGGCACAATATCGCAAAAGCTGCCCCTCCAACACACAAGTTCTGGGAGCTTGCCAGAGTTAAAAACAAATAATGGGACTGGACACTAGCAAGACCTCCTTCCTACTCTCCTTGAGGCCTCCTTTCTTAACTTGTAAAGTGATACAATGCTAAGAAGCAGTAAAATAATGTCATGTTATATTGATAAAACCAGCAAGTGCTCCTCAGAGCTTTATTTTATTACTTTTTTTTTTTTTTTTTTTAGCAGTACAGAAAACAAGTGCTAACCTTTTTGCAACCATTTGGGGATAGAAGGTGGATTACAGCTGTATAATTTCTGTTTCTTATGTGTTTGTAAGTACAGTGTCAGCATTCATATTAAAAAAGTAATGGAAAGAGGCAAAAGCAAAGTCACATTGGTATTCCAAAAATAAAAATACTTCCGTCAATCTACAACCAATGTCCGACAGAGGGTATCGAAGAGAAGGAACCTTAGTGAAACAATTAAAACATCCAAGTTTTTCTACCATGTTAAGGAATACCATGTAGGTAACAAAAATTAAAAATATCACGAGGTTGAACTTTGCAAAACTGTAAGTATAAAGTAAGGACTGTAGTAGACTCCCTATGGACTATTTAATACAAGCTGCAATATCACTATGCAGCCTCCCAGCACATGAGTTCAAGCTCACAGGGAAAGAACCCATACCCAGATATTGCAATAACTGCACTGTGGAGAGGGTCCTTCTAGTACAAAGGATCATTTGAGGAAAATTAAAAAGTGCCTGATTTTGTTTAATAGCTTTTTCGATCTCAAATAAACTGCTTGTCTTACAAAGGATGGGACTCTTTAGGTAATTCTTTGGGGCATAAAGGGGCACAGGTTGTGATTGTATCTCAGTTTTGCTTTCCTGCCTATTGTGCTTCTCTTGGCTATTCAAGCTCTAATATCAGGAGAAAAAACCCTGCTGCAGACAGTATTACTTTACAGGAGCTGTCTGACAGGCAGACAGTGTCAGTGCCTGGGATGCACTTGATGCAGAGAGCTCAGCTGAGAACGTGGGCGAGCAGGCTTGGTGACAAAGGCCGGCATTGTAGCTTGCCCCCTCACACCATTCACAACTAGAGAAAAAGACATTTATTTTAACAGCACTGCAGCTTCTTCCCCACCCCCCATTCCCATTTCCTCAGTTAAGCTTTTGATATCACCCTTCCTTTTTTGACCCTGTGCCAACTTGAGCTTCTCTGTGCTTCCTAACAATTAGGTGTAGATATTTTTCTGTCTATATTAAATCTATACTTCCCTCTTTTCTCACTGCATGAGCAACTGCCAAAGCCTGAAGCTTTTGTTAATCTAGTATATGGCTACTACTATAGTAATAAGATTATTTTTTTTTTTTAATGAAAGGGATATATGTATTTATTCTTTGTGATTCTAGTGAGAACATATGAATAAATACTGTGAAAGATAATTGCTTACAAATTCAAGTTTATTTTTGCCAGAAAGAAAAACTGGTGTTTTCTTCTTGTGCCTGAAAGTGAAAAGTTTAGGTTTGCTCTTATAATGATTAAACACACCAATGAATTTAGACAGCTTGGATTGTCCTGCTATATAATTGCTGAAAACTATGATTTGCTTAAAGGTTGGTAACTGCATGGTTTCCCTTGTTTCTGATTGACTGACACATTTTTTTTTCAGTTTAATGTCATTTAATGTGGTTTCCAGAAAACCACAGAAAACTGCCTCCTGTAGGGCAGTTCAGTTGGCCACAAATCCACATTAAATTAATTTATCACTGCTTTCACTTTTATTGGGAATGAATGTCATTTCCCTGTCACAATTAAAAGTAATGTAAATGTAAAATTAATTTGGATTTCCACACTTTTGGATAAAACATAGAATAATATCTAGGAGCCATTTCTGGATTTTCCTGTATAGTCAACTTGTCCAAAGCCAACAAGGATTAAAATAAATAAATAAAAATCAAGACAAATCAGGGGGAGTGGAACATACTAAGTTATTTACCCCAGCATAAACTTCCAGCCCGCTATCTCTATTCTCAGGAGATTGTTCAATTACAAAACACAGATTCAGAATAGGGAAACAGGCAGGCTGACACTGAAAAGGTAAGTAATGGGAGGCGTTTTTTTCCATATGCTCCTCTTCCGCCTTTCTCTCCACTCTGAAGTTTAAGATTGGTTTGAGTGGATGAAGGCAAGTGAGAGTTTTATATGGGAAACTGTTACATTGTGATATAATAAACTGATGCACACACAAAAAGCAAAGCTATGCAGTGCAATACCTTTTGGCCAGCTGGATCCCAGCCTTTGAGATCTCTTTTCTGGGCTATCCTAATGTGACAGCCACATGGGACACAATTTTAGCTCATGGTTTGCACTCCAGTCACTGAAGAAAGTATCTGGAAAGAGGCAATGTGCTGTCTGAATAGATAATTCCCATCTTCTTAAGGAAAAAGGCAGCTGTTTGGAGAAAACCACTCCAGGAGCCAGAGAGACAGCATCAAAACTAATAAGTGTCAAGGACCAGGGACTGAAAGAATGGCAGACAGAAGGGCTGGGTGCTCAATTCTCTTACTCCATGTACAGGCTGAGACCAGCCCATCCCAAACCTGGGCATGTGAAAAGAAAACACATAAAGGTACACAGGCACCTGCTACTTTAAAAAAAAAAAAAAAAAGTCTAAAGTGGGCTTTGAAGTCCTTATGTGAGTATTTAAATAAATCAAAAATGAATATGACACCACAGTTCCACAGGGAGCTTGTCAAGCATCCAACTTACATGAAATATAAACTACCAGTTTACAGATACAGAAGATCTAAATGCAAGTCTTTGGATCACAGGGCCACATTTTCAAAGAGTAATTCAACCAACAGCTTCTGATCACTTCCAGATGTGACGGGCACTTGCAAATGCTGTGGTTCTGACAACATGATGTGCTGTGTCATAAACAAATAACAAACACTTCTGTGGACATGGCTGGAATGCAAACAGCAAGCCTGTGGCCTTCCCCCCTATGCTACCACTTCTGCAGAACAACTGCTCAGAGTCACATCTGAAAAATCTGCTGGCAATTTCAGCATCCCTTCTACATCTCTGACAGATGACCTGGTTGGACATAAGGTAACAAACCCAATGACTGAAGAATCTCACAAAGTCTTTCTTTGGTGGTTTTGAGTCTGATTTGAGCAACAGAGACTGTTTCTCATATATACAGAGGAATGTGGAGATGACCAGCTCTGCCAATTACTAGCCTGTGGCTAATCTGTCCTTTGTAAAACACAGCCTTCAAAATTACACTGCTTACTGCAGTGAAAATATTATGAATTTAAATATAATAATGTCAACTGTATTCATGTCAGACAGTATTTAAGCAAATCTAAAACTGGGAAATCAGGGATGAAGGTCTGGGAATTTTGCTGTTGGCTTCAGTGTAGCCTGCATGATGTAAGTGTGAACTCATATTTTCATTAAAAAAAGAGGAAGGGGTGGATTGTGTCTGACTCACCCTAAATTGAGATGTCTGTTATATTTCAAACTAGTTATAGTAACATGGTTCTTCTTCACCAGGAAATGTCCAAAGGGAAAGAAGCTCTTTCAGGTGTGCTGTATTAAGAGTGACCATACCTCATTTCAATGTAATTTCTTTAGCCACCAGTACAGGGGCCTTGCAAGAACTTCATCAGCTTCCAGAAAGGATGAATTATGATGACAGACTAGGCAGAATACAGGAGCTGCCAAAAACTTGTCGTTTTCATTCTCTATTCATATTTGAATGCAAACATTCTGAATCTTCTCTTGGTAAATATAAAAGAGAGTTACTGGCAAGCAGTCTTAACGTGGGAAACATTAACACATCTCAATTTTAACAGTGAAGTTCCCCTTGTAAGTTAAACCTGATCTGAATCTTGGCTCCCAAGACAAATATTCTGTAGTTTACCTCATGTGGAGCACATTATGTTTGGCTCCAAAAGAGTTTGTGTCAAAAGCAATTATTTCTGTTCTCTAATCGCAGTCCCAACAATGAGTTTGGTTTAGAATATAAAACAAATATATGCAACTTGCTGACTGCCTGATGCCTTAACTGCTTCAGCATCTGATCACTGCTGTAAGGTGTAGCTGGGCACAGCAATTCTGGATGGCAAGGTACACTAGGTGTGCTGCACACATCCCTTGTCATTTTGTCCAGGGTGACCTTATTTCCTGGAAGAATCTGAAAGAACTTTCCATAACTAATTACACTCAAAACAGATTCCATTATTCTGACCAAGAGAGAGGATGATGCTCTGATAAATGCACCAATGCTGGCTGTTCTTTACAATTTATATAAAATGACTACACTTCATTTTTCTTTGTTGTTTGATTTCCCCAAGTTATTTCATAATTTGAAACTTAAAGCATACACACCTTTTTCATTTCGGGTGAAGTAGGTGACTTTTCTAAGAGTTAATAAATACGTGTCACTGAGAACTCTGGGGCACAGTTCCCCTTCCCTGAATTATCCCCTGGGGCCACAAGAAGGGGCAGGTAGCAGCTGCAAATCTGTAACACCTCCAGCTCCAGCTCAGCCTGCATGCTGATAACCCAGCCACCAGGCCAGGGCATACCCGCCTGCCTGGCCAGAGCCACAGGAGTGGAGCACCAGCAGAGCCACCGCTCCAGTCCTCACTGCCCCAGCACACACGCAGCAGCCCTGGGAACCAGCCTCTCTGCTGGTAACCCTCATTTATACCTCCCTCTGTTCAAAACACAGTTTACACCAAATGGTTGGATCCTACCAAGACTTCTGACATAATGTTTAGCCTTTTAAAATCATTAAATATCCACTTCTGTCCAAGTATTGAGGGAAAAACAAGGTAGCGGGAAACAAGCCCTACAGTGCTGTTGGTTTTTAAGTCCACCCACGTCCATATTGCAGATGTAAGACTGCAACTTTACTGCATTTAGCACAGGTTCCCCACTGGTTCCCTAAGAACCTGGTTTGTGAGACGGGGCAGGGTGCGAGATGTTCATAACAACATGGTTGCTTTTTATAATACAATTATTGTTTCTCAGCAAATGTTAAAGTATTGCTGTTGGGAAACATGGTATAATAATGAAATGCTAAGGGGGATGAATGTACTTCTCTGGTACTATTTTGAGAAAGTCATGGAAAGCACTACATCTTTGAGAGCACAGGGGTTTATTTTCTATTTAATTTAATCTACATAATTAGAAGGAAAATAAGACATAAGCCTGAAATAACATAAGAATAAAACATGATCTTATGTCTAGTCACCTGCCAATTACTTCTACACTGAAAAGCAAATAAAATCCCAAAACCCTTAAAAATTAAAGTGACAGAGATTTAGTTGTAAATTGAAACAGAACTTAAACGGAATTCACCAAACAGGATGTTCTCCCTCTCTGCCCTCTTCTGCACTCGCGCCACACAATAAATAATTCTGTTAAAAAGTTGATCCGTGGAATTGCTTTATTTATTTGGGCACTGCATATGCCTTTCTCCATAGCTCTGCCAAACATACCTTCCCACAGACTTGCTGCTTCAGTCCTGGGCCTCTCTTAAATGGCAGACACAAATCCCCTATGAATTAGATTGAGACCATCTTGCTAATTTTCACATTTAACCAAATCCAGATTTGAACTTATGTTTTCAAAGGTGGATGGCTAGTGGAAGGCAAGTATATTTCATGCTTCAAGGGGAGGTAAAGTTACTTCTGCTCTACAAATGACATTAAGAAATTCCCAGAGAAATTTGACAATAATACGAACTCAGATCACAGTAAATTACATCACTTGGCAGCTAAACTAGAGAACTAAGTCCAGAATTGCCAACAAAACTCAAGACACACGTTGGGATATATGGAAAGCTTTGCAATGACTAACAGAAAGGAGCCTGCACAGGCATCTTGCAAGACCCATAAAGAACTTTATCAGTTTGAGGTTTTTTTTAATAAAAGTGTTCAAAAGGAGAAGATAGAACAGACAGACCATCTGCAATGTAACCACATAAAAGACCCCTGGGCAAATCCAAACCCATTAGCAGAAGTGCTTGACAAATCTGCCAGAGCCAGATGCTGCTTATGGAGGAGCCTCTTTCCCTCCTTGTCATCTGGATCCTTTGACTTCTGTTCCCAGAGGAGAGCAACACTGACTGGTGCTCAGACTAAGCTGTGTGTGGAGGGAGCTCAGGTACAGAATTGCTCTCTGATAAGGCTGTCTTAACATGAAGAGGGGACGCAAAGCCTAAAATATTACAACAGTTTTAACACACATTTGTGTAATGTGTGGAAGATGCAGATGTTAGGAAAAAAGAAAGCAAACTTGCAATTACTGTATTTGCATGTGGTCCCTTTTAATCTGGTTTTTCTTTGTTGATTCTTGTCCTTAGCTGGGATAGAGTTAATTTCTTCTCAGTAGCTGCTGCAGTGCTGTTTTGGATTCAGCATGAGAATGTTTTGGTTTTGGTAAGTCGTGTTTATCCTAAGTCAGGGACTTTTTCCTTTTGCATCTCATGCTCTGGCAGTGAAGAGGTAGGCAAAAAAGGCTGTGAGGGACCATAACTGGGACAGGTGAACTGAATGTGCCAAAGGGATATTCCACACCATAGAATATCCTGCTCAGTATATAAACTGGAGGAGTTACCCACAAGTGGGAATTATCTGGGTTCTGGGAGGGGGTCTGGCATTAGTCAGCAGACAGTGAGGAAGTCTACTGCGCATCACTTGCTTGTAGTGTTTAGGGTTTGGGGGTTTTTTTATTATCATTATCATTATTATTATTATTATTTACTGTTCTACTTTTTTTCAATTATTAAATTGTTTTATCTCAAGCTACAAGTTTTACTTTTGATTCTTGTCACCATTCCCCTGGGGTAGGTGTGGGGGGGTGAGGAGAGAGAGAGGTTGCTTGGTGCTTGGTTGCTAGCTGGGCATAAACCATGACAATTCTATTTTTATTTCCTACTTATTTTTTCTTTAATGACTGATCAAGGCCTAGCAGGAAGGCAAAGAGGTGAATTGTGATATGTTAAATATGAGCACAGCATACCAACTGCGTGGTGTTAGTTAAATGCTTACTGAGTGCATAAGACTGACTGACGTCATTTAAAATGTGAAACATCTAGCCAAGAAATTACACTTAAAAATATTTGAGGAAAAATGTAATTCACATAAAAATCAACCTGTACCAATCTCAGAGCAGGCGATTTGGATCTTAATGGCCATTTTCTTTTCATTGTCTATGTTCTTCTCAGAATTTTTCCAGCTATATTTGAAGTGCAAAGTAGGTGGAATCAAACACTTTTACTATTCAGGCTCACCAATGGTAAAATATATTTAGAGTATACAAGAGGTCAAAGAAGCTGGAACAGAGTCTGAATTAGTTCTCCTGTGTACTGCTGTAATGTGATATGACAGAGCAGAAAATAGACCACAGGAGAAAGAAACAGAGCTCCTTCTCATTGTGATTACATGTGCTGCACACGTAAGAAGAACAAACACTGTCATTTTATGGCTCAAAATCCAGTTAAATTTTAGGATAAGGCTTTAAGACACTAATGGATTAAGGGAAAACATTTGCAGGTGTAATCTTAGGTTATCTTCTTCCACTCAAAACCAGTATTTATCCTAGCTAAGATATTCCTGAAGATTCAACAATTATAAGTTTGATGGATACATTAATTAATACAGAAATCCTGCTCTCTTTAGCAAACTCAAAAATCACAAGGCACTTTGATCTCCAAAATCTCCAAATTACTTCCACTAACACTTCTGTTAAAATCTTGTTTATCCATTGTTTTTCTTCAATGTGGTGATATAAATTTAAAAAACAAATGGTTCAAAACCTGAGTTTGTTTCATTTATTCCAAAGTCTGTCCCACCATTGACTCAGGTTAATGGAAGTCTTAACACTGACATGATCTGGCTTGGGATCACAGAGATAAATTTTTATTAATATCACAGAAAGTATGTTATGCCCAATATTAACAAAAAACCCCAGGAATTTTTAACAGATATGAAATATAAAAAATACATTTCTTTTATTGTTATAAGCCACAGGGATCCGTTAATATAAACCATTAAAATACTTCCCTGTGATGTCATCAGTTACCATGTATTTGCACTCTAAATAGATTATTGTAATTTCTGTAAACACATCATATATATTTTTAGAACTCTTTGGAACCTTGATCCAGGGCCAACAAAAACCGATGGGCAGACAGTGACCAGCTTCAATAGGCTTTGGGTAATCAGAAGACTCAATTTCTAAAGTTAAGGAATGAGAACACCAGCTCTCAGAAGGTTGAGAGATACCACACAGACTGCTCCAAAAATATCAGAGACTTGCGTTGCCTGTAAACTACATGCTTGAAAATAAAATTTTCACACAGCAAGGCAACTACTCCTTGTAGGAACTGTAGTGCAACTGTCGTGGTTGCTGTGTGTCATTCAGCCACAAGTATGTGAAGAGTCATCTCCCCAACCATGTTACTTTGACTGATTCCAACTGCCTAAGTGGCATGCAGACTAAATGAGTGCACCAAAACTTTAATAAGTAACAGATTTGTATGAAACATTCTCTGCAAGCTAAGCCTGTGTGTCCCAGAATGTAGCCTTTATGAGAAATCTTATTCCACGATGTAGTTATTTTAAAATTGGAAAATTGTCATATGATCTTTGCCAGTCACTATCTTGACTGAGAAGTCTGGGCTTGATCCTGCCAAACATTTCTCTTAGGTGAAGTGTTTATAACTGTAGTGGCCTCATTGACAGGAATTCTATACTCTGGCATATACCATCCCTGCTGTTGACTAGTTTTTCTTCCAGTCTCCAAAATTACTTGTGGCAATCTTTCAATTTAATTATTCTGTCTTTTCATAGCAAATTTGTTTTGCTGTGTCTGTTCTTCTTTATAGTTTGCCCCAAGCTCAAGAAATATCAGAAGCTAGTCAAAAAGTCTTTTTTCCTGGCTAAGGAATAATCTTATTTTTGCAGGTATTCCCTTCTGGAATTGACTGGTTTGGCAGAAACACTGTATCTGTAAAATTGAAAGAAATGCTTTCATTGCCTTTCTTCATATTGTGTATAGCTGGTCTTACAATAAATCATCAGAGCAACAGGTGATTGCTGGTGGAGTCTGCATGGTTTCTCAGGAGAAGGGGGATACAGTAAGATGTCAATTGAAAGAAGTTCAAATAAATGGCATTTCAGAAGTGCCCACCTTACGTGTCCACTTCAGGATGAGATGAATCTCACCTTCAAAGTTTAAATCAGAGCCCTCTCAATAACTCATTTCCTCAAATGAAGCCCATTTATCACATCATTATGATCTACAGATTATTCACTATGGGATACAGCGGAGCTACACTTTCCCTGACTCAAAAAGGCATTATCCTCTGGCCAAGATAAGCTACATATGGTTCACAAGACAACAAACCCTCACCTTCTAAAAAACTTCTAAGATATGTATGAGAAGAAAATTAGGGAGCCTAATGGGTTTAAACAATACATATGAAAGCTAGGTAGACTGGTTTGTTCATTTTTACTGCACAACCAATACTATTTATTTTTTCTATTATAATTGCTGAAACTTTAATCACAATTTCCATAGCTATTGCTGGATTTTCTTGCTCAGCAGCTCAATTGCAAGCTCCTCTTTACTATGTAACAGTTATGCTGTTCATCTCTTGAACTGCAAATGAATGGGAAGGTACTGCTGGTCCCACTCTACCAGGAGCTGGTATGCAGAGGGTCAACAGCTTTCAGAATCATGGGAAAGGCATGAAAGCTTCATCACAGAATCTGTCAGATGCCTGTAAAGCTTGGATTTGTGCTGAGGAGTTACAGTGTTAGATCTGGTAAATATGGGCCAGCCAAAGCCTGACTGAAAGAATGAACCATCTCTGCGACCATTCTGAGATAAGACTGTTCAGGTCTTGTTGAGGGAACTAGTTGGTGAAAGAAATCTCAGGTGTATTTTAGTTGAAATTGATGAGAATGAAACACTTCTGAAGATCTGGTTGTCTGGAATAAGAGGCAGAAGATACGTGTTACTTTTATTTTTTTTTTTTTAAGTGTATGAATGCTCATGGAAACACTGTTTGGTAATGCACACATGCAGCATTAGCATAGCTCAGATACAGTAAACATAGTGAACATTGCATCCACAACAGTGTGCCCAAACTGCAGAGGAAACAAACTTTGGTCAAGTGAGGTGAATGTGAAAAGTGTGGTAGCTCTCACGGACATTGAATACCATCTATTTACTTGTGAATGCATTAATGACAATAATGTCTCTGGACACGTATGTGCACTCTGTATCCTGACCAATGAAAAATCATGAGTAGGTATCAAAATGAGACCACTGAGAAAATGTGAAACCCTATTTCTTATTGAAAAGCTTTAAGAGGGGCTTTTAAGATGAAACAAAAACAGGAATTTGTATCTTTTAACTCTTACTATGTGGTGCACAGAGAAGCGTGTGTGTTGAAGAACAGGACAGCAATCATCTGATTAACAGCTGCAATCTATGCTAAGAACCTCACTGAAACCCATATTAAATTGAAATATTGGAGACCTTTTCTAAACACATAAAAAAATCCCTGTGCTCTTTTTTGGATGACTGCTTTATATGGCAACTGGGCCTGTGCATATGATTCAATATTTACCAGAGATCATCACTGGTGAGTTTGTAGTTTGGTAACACACGGGGATGAACCCCATCTAGCTGATATTAGTCTAGTAACTATAGTGCCTCTGATTTACACTGTTCTTACAGCATCTGATAAAGTTTTAAATGTGAGGATTTGCTAAAGACTGGCTTCATTTCCTTTTCCTTTGCTTTTAGATTTTTTTTTTAAAGTCTGTAAAGGAAAAGCCAGGAAGAATGGATATTACTGGAAATATTGGATCCACTGGTTTGTAGTAAAAATCATGCAATAAAATGGGGGGATTCTTGCTCTACAGGGCTTAGTTTTAACTTACTAATACAAAGATCCATTGCCCTTCTGCAAATACACAAGTAATGCATTTTGACAACACTATGTATTTTCCTAAGTTGATTCGTCAGCTAACTTTTATCCCAAACTTATAAAACTACTCATCAAAATCTTCAAGTTTTCTCTTTCTTCCTATAGATATATTCATCACAATATAAATATCATAGTTTAAAGAGGGAAAGTATGTGAAATATTCAGCCATTTTCCTTTACCCTTCCAGGAAAAAAAGAAACTGTGTTTATACGGTCAGAAAAATCTCTCTTCTACAGAGTCTTCCATCCTCTCCAGACAGTAAAATATCATGACTTTTTTTTTCCTATAATCAGTGAACTTTGAGAAAGCAGTAGAAGACCCTGCTGAATTTCCATTTGCAGAGACCTCCTCTCCCTCCTTTCATTTCTCTCCTCCCTGTCTCATTTTATAGCCCAGAAAAACCAATACTTGCTCTCATACCTCAATTCCTGACTTGACTTTGGTGTTACAGTGGAATCTCTGGCAGGCCTGGTGGTATGGAAGGGAGGATTTGGGGGTAGCAGAGATGCATTCATCAAGCAAACTGCTGTGTCAAAGAAAGATGCTGCCCTGGGATGTGTGGCCAAATAGAACGTGCTGTTGCTGAGTGTGAGCAGGAATTTGGAACTTGGTATTTATCATTTTACCAGACTTCAGAATCACACATATTCTATCATTTCCACAGGTCACATGATATGAGGCTTTAAGTGTAGCATACAGGGTTTAGGGCAACAATGCTTCCTCAGAATTAAAATGGCTTTTTTTATTATCTAAGTAAAAAGGAAGGTCGTTGATAACTGCAAACAAGTTAACTTTCAAGCACTGCTCTAGACTTCAGCAATTCTTGTATGACATTAAATTTCACGTAGGAGCTGTGCAGCACACTTGGGATTGATACCATTTTAAAGTCACCCATCATATAAGATAATTAAGAGCAATGTATGTTTGTTGGCTCTGAACACAGGAACTCTCCCTAACCTTGCTAGTGAGTTTGATACAGGGCCAGCATGCCAGAGTTGTCCACCATGCTACTCTGGCCTGCCCCAGACTTGTGGTAGAACAGTTGGCAAGTCCTAAGTATTCACTGCCTGTGTCACACACCAACGTCCCCAGAAAGCATTTTGCATGACTGGATGACTAACCAGGCTTCCAGGAGGAGTTTGATCTTTACTGCAGAATTATGAAGAAAGAATGCCGTAATAGTGATACAGCTACAATACCACCACTATAAGGTATAATGCCACCACTTAGGTATAAAAGGAAGTATTCACAGACCCTTCACAGGGATTTGATAAAAATAACTCCCAAGAAACTCTGACAGAATTTGTAAGACAAAGTTGTTTGTGAATCAAAATGTCTGTCAGTGACATTGAAGAGTCATATGTTTCCTTTTGTCTTTACAACTCACCTATCCACCATAACTTCAATTCTTAACACTTCCCTCTCCCTCTGTGCAGTTTACCTGTCTATTAAGACAACCACCACTTTCTATAAATAAATGCTGGCAAGGTTGATTTTTACTGCTTGTATAACTGGTTACTTCTGAAAAGCATTTTTTGATATGCTGCATATGTTAGTACATCCCTTAAAAAAATTTAGTAGTCACATCTGCAGTATGAATGTTTCTTTCTAAAAGACAAACCCAGGCCAAGCAAGACAAAGAATCTGCTGATACACACATGTCACTCCAAGAATTCTCCTGACAAAGTTCCCACACCCAATTTAATTACTTCCCTACTGTAAAAACACTTTCCATCTGCATTTATTGTAATAGTTTCAAATCCAAAACTAACAGACTATAAAGCTAGCTAAATAAATGAATGATATTGGCCTTAGGTCCCAAGCCAGGAGCTATTCTGTAAGGCTGTGTGTCTCCAGCATTCATTTTTATGCTGATGTTTCATTTTATGTGCCGTGTTTTCACTTAAGCCTTGTTTAGAGAAGAATTACCTTGCTCCAGGCTCTAAAGTGTGATGTGCCACACAGAGCCCTCTAGTGCTGCTCCAGCCCGAGGTCTGTCAGAGATTCCCCTCCAAGATCAAACTCACATCAGGACCAAAAACATCCCACTTCAGGCTGTATATGCAGCAGTGCACATGCTCAGGCTAGGAACACTAATTTCAAGTCTATCTGATATATCCTCAAACTGAGGCTGCAGAGCTCAAAATGAAAAGTGTTTCTGTTTGAAAATGCACTTTAAAACTACCAGATTGCGCCTCCAGACTGACTATTTGTAACATGGGTTCTCTTGCACATTTGGGAGAATAAAAGTATCTTATTCCTCAGACTTAATATGAAGAATTTAACCACACCTTGTAAGAAATTTCCTGATGTGCAGAGATAGGAACAGTACATTGCATTCTGGGTCCCCAGGTTTGTTGCAATTTGCTTTCATCACTCTTTGATGAAATTACGTCAGACTGGAATTCATAGTTTTTAAGGTCTTGAGACACAATAGTCCCAGTTGAGCAACCATGACACTTCAAACTACTCACTTATATATGAGTGTTATGCTACTTTGGGATTCTCCACGGTGTTAGAATACTCAGAAAGAACTTGATCTTTATAATAAATTTTAATCCAAAGCAGCAGCACAGCAGATATATTTTTCATTTAGAAGTTATGAGTACTGAAGGGCAAAGCATGTTTCCACTGAAGTCCTGGTCAAAACTGCTGCTGACTACACTGAAAGCATATTTGGACATTGAACTATCTCTTCCCTTTTCAGTTCTTACCTAACTAAATGAAAAGACATATTAATAACAGACATGAGCTAATCAAAGAAATTCGGATGGTGCACAGTGCAGCTCAAGCCACAGATACTATAATGGCCTTGGATATTGCAGGTGACCCCCAGAGGATCCTGCTGCAATAATTAAGGAACGTAGTTAAGACATAGTTAAGGATGGGTTTGGGGGGAAAACTCTGAATTATTTAACTTTCTTGAGTTTTAGTGACAATGTTAACAAAACATCAGGTTTATTTTGTGGCTCTCCCCTCAGAATGAAGGTTTCTGAGTTTTTATGACACTGAAATAGTCTTCTACACAGAAGCAATACAAAGACAAAAAACACTCACTAAAAATTGAAGAAAACTATCCACCAGTTTACTAACCACCAGGAAGATGCACATCTAAAACAACTACTACTTCACTTGCTCAAAATTATCCATACACATACATACATGTGCGAAACATGGAAGTTAAACCCATTTCCTTTTTCCCATGTACATGAAGTTAGAAATGACTGGGCTGGAAATGAATGTACGGCTTCTTCCCAGCTTATGAACACAGCATGTTTTTCACATGTGAAAACAAAAGAAGTTTTGGTAAGGATGAATTTTCCCAAATAAAAAAACCAATTTTCCACACTGGAAATAAACCATATTTTCAATAAACTTCAAGACTCAGGTATGCAGAAAAGGGATAACTGAAGAAAGTGAGATTTGATTACACAGATTTCCCAACACTATTTAATAGTTGGGTTTTTTTTTTTGATTGAAGGTGACCATTCAGTGTTATGGCATCATTTAAACTCAACAACCCAGACGCTAGGCTTGCATCTTTGACTGGGAAAAGAAAAAAAACCCTTTCAGAGTGAAAACCATTAAAACTGATCCAACCACTCATTCTTTGCAAAACGTGACTCCGGGGCTCTGATGCTACAAATCCTCAGCACAGCCGCAGTCAGTCGGCGTCAGCCCTCCACTACCGTACCTGGGATTCTGCGGCTCTGAACCATCGGACTCCGGACACGGCTTCTTCACCTGCAAAAGCAAAGCAGGGTTGGTTACTCTCACTTGAAACACAACTTCCTTGCTCTCCGTTCATGCACTTACAGCAGAACTTAAAGCAGATCCTGCTCTGCTCACCATGATCTCTACAAAATACTTCCCGCACTTTACAGCAGCAGTTTGCAGTACTAAACAGTGTGTTTCATTATTATCCCATGAACAGCTGCCAACTGCACTTCCCCAGGCTCCATTAGTATGTAAAATGTTCGGCTAAAATAGCTTGGGGAGTAGTCTTAACTAGGAACAAAGAAACCAAAGAACCAGGTTCCCCTCTTTGAAATGAGAAAGCCATACTGTTCTCAGCTTGGCCAAGAAATGTTTTCCCAACTGATACTGCTTCTGTTTCCTGCTAAAGCTCACAATAATAAACACCAGGTTCTGGGGCAAAGCGCACTGTTAGTTAAATAATTCATATGGTCTTTTTCATTTTGTGAATCTGCTAACTGTATGTTAACTATATTTTCCTATTGCATCAGGGAACACACACACTGTTTTCACTCATATTTACAATATATAAGTACATAAAAGGAATTTCAGCTTCCAAATTGATGTCCACAACACACTGCCATAGGCTGATTGGAGGTGATAAAATCCGTCACTGTCAAATAGAAAACTGTTCTCTTGCAGACTAGGTATCTCCTTGGGATCTTCATGATTTCCAGCAAAAATGTAATTGTACCTTCTGGTAATCTAAATTACTTTTATTTTCAGCAGAGGAAAAAACATGTAGCTCACTAGCTTGCTAACACAGAATCCAGGGCTCTGTGGGAGGTTTCAAAGTTCCAGTTTTAAAGCCACCTAGAAATATCACTCACTGGGACTCACTTGGTGTGAGAGACACAATACAAAAAACATTCCCTTTACAACCAGCAAGTTCAATGACAAGTTTCAGAATACCTTGCATCAAGAAACTCTTCCACACTTTTTTGCTACTATAAAAGTATTTCAGAGAAAAAAAATTGCGACTGTGACTCACTTGTATTGAAGTTACTGACAAATGACAAAACACTCACCAGCTCCAACAGAAAAAAGGATCAGGCTAATACTAAATATTTTCCCTAAATCCCTCAGCTGAACGCCATGCAACACCACTCATAGAGATGAGCCACTCACAGAGACATGAGACACAGTCAAGGCTCACATAAACCCAAACTTGACAGGCACTATTTCATGAATATTCAGGTGCAAACATCATTGCTATAGTTTTATGTTAACCCCACTGTTATTAAAGTAGAGAAGATCTGAAATACAATAAAATACTTCAGATACATAAGCACATGACCACTTACAACGAAAAATGCCTTCAGTGTGCATTTTATACAAACATGAGAAATATTTATTCAGATTACTATACTGAATGTCTCCTGAGTGCCAATATCATAGCGAACTGTTCAAAAAATATATTTAAAATCATTTAAAGACACTGAAATTACAACAGCCTCTCCTTGACAGGAAGTGCATACTTTCAGGAGCAGATTGTCTCAACTGAGTTAGAGGATTTAACCAGAAAAATAATATTTTCATTTTGCATATAAAACATAATTTAAAATTGTTGAAAACATAATGTATTTAGAACTATAAAACATGATAACATAATTAAAATTAATTTAAAAATTAAGTATATGCCTAGTAGCTATTTAAACATAAACCCTAGTAGAGCCTCTTTTTCCATGTTCCTTTAGCATGCTCTCACTTCCAGCATATTTTTGCTATATCCTTGCTTTCAAATTAACTGGCATTTATATATTCCTTTCCCATTTCTTTGCTGGTCTGTGGTTGCCACCAGTAGCACTGTCTGTCACATTTGCACTGGGGCTCAGATCTCACTCCCCAGGTCAGGAAAGCTCAAGCACTGACTTTAACCAGATGCTGGAGAGTCCAACCACCACCCAGATATCCCAACACCCAGAATGTGCAAAGTGATGGCATGTCTTGTGGTGGGCAACTACCACAGAAGCCCAAGGATAGTGCAAACATACACTAACACTATCCGAGCACTTTTAACATACAGAATGTATTAAGACCCCTGGTTTTTCTTGGCAAGGATGAGAAATGCAGTAATTGGGTACTCACAGGTGAGTTGTCCTACCACAGCTCACACTACTAACTGCATTTTGCTTTGACAAACATTACAAAGCAATTGAAGGATTATGTTTTATCTGCTTGGTAAACACTAAAAAAAAAGAACCAAAAAACCAACAACAAAAAAACCCAACTGATAAATTTTGGTAAAAGTTGAAATGTCACAGCAGAAAAGCCACTGACCAATTGTATCAAAACAACTCACTTCCTGTGCGATGCAACAAACTTGGGGAGAAAAAAAAGGGGATATTTTTTATTTAAGAATATTGCAATGAAAGTAAAATACTTCAAAAAGTGAGGATATTTCAGGTTTGCAGCTTGGCATATAGATGATGCAGTTCATCTATGATCATTACCTGAAGAAATTAGCAGAAGCACAGAGTATAGATTCGGCTTTTCCTCTGAGACTAAATGTAAACTTCATTGTGTATCTTTAGGGTCCCTCTTTGAGAGAAAAGATTTAATAAATAAAAATGTTATTTCTTAAAGGAGGAACAGGCATGGGATTTTCTTTCAAGTGGCCATATGGAATGAACACCATTTCTCTTCAAGGCTACTCAAGTAGCAAAACAGATTCTGTTATTCATAAAATTATGCCACCCTTGAAGGTGAACAGAAAATCACTGTGAAAACTTCTGATCAAAGACTAAATATTGTTTCTTTTGTCTTCAGCTGCACTGTTTTACTTCTTAATCTGCCTTGCTGACTGTTTTCAAAATAATTAACTTTCACTAACACCACATTTATTTACATTCTCATGTGTAAATGCTATAAAAAGAACCTTTTTCTTTACTCCTGCTGTTTTCCTTTCCCCCCCTCTCTGTTTACACAGGTTTTCTCACCATTTTAGTTAAATGAATGTTGAGAGTCGTTCACAAGAGTAAGTTTCAGTTTGAATTTTGTCAAGCTGCACTGAACTCTCTTACTCTGGTTACCCACTACAAAATGTTTGAAAAGTTTCAGCTAAAAATCTTTAAATACAAATATTGGTGAGAACAGACTGTTGTGTTCATGTTTTAAAAGTCACATCATTATGCTGCTGATTGGCTTCAGTGCCTGAAAGTTGGAGGCAAAATCCCAAAACTGAAAGGGGAGGGGGAGAGTTTATGGTGTACCAATACCCAGGAATTATAATTTCTGTGAAATTTTGCCCACATTTATTTCAGTTTGTAAGATTCTAAAAGCCCTGTTGTCACACTTAGTGAGCTCCTGTTGCAGTCTGGCCCCTGAATTTCTGAAGATCCTATCTGCATTGAATAGTCTCCATCTCAAAGATGCTGATGCTGAACAAGCCTTGGGATTACTTCTGAGTGCCAGGAGATCCCCATGCCATGAGGAAATTTGACATAATCAAAACTGTCCCTCTTTGCTTTGTACTGGGCAGTACCCTGGGTACAGGGTACCCAGGCAGTACCCTGAAAGAAAAAAAACCCTGTAGACTCAAATGAAGGTAGGAAAAAATGGGAAAAAAATGACAGGGAGAGGGAACAGAAATCAGAGGACAAAAGAATGAGCTCTCTGTGGTGGCAAAACTAAAGGAGAGCAGAAGCCAAGTGAAAAAAATGTGACAGATGTAGGGGTGGGGTGTGGACAGTAGAAGAATATGGGGACTGGCTGAAGTGGGACACCACAGTTTGCTCTCCTCTCTTCTAGATTTGGAACTAACACCACAAACGCAAGCTGAAGCACTCATCAGATACCTGTGAAACTCATTACAAAAGTCATTAGGGACCAGTCTGCCCAGAGCAAGAGACTAGCTCTTCTACTGCAGCTGTGTGAAGAACTAACTAATGATCCAAGGTGGGAAACCACACTTTGAACTTAGAAGACTGTGTATAAATGTTACATTTATGCAGAAAAATGAAGGTCTCATTTGGCTTAAACTGGGGAAAAAATAATCAATGTTTTATATAATTTCTACCTTCACCTCTGACTTGGTTCAGCAGATTTCAAATACGAACACTGTTAAAAGTGTCTGATTCTATGAAGGCACTGTGAAAAAGAGATGCATTTATTAGGCACCAAAGAGCTGCAATAAATATTTGATATGATTTTTATTTGATAAATATTTATATGATGAAGGATTTTTTATTAAGTATGGGCTTTGGATGCTTCATGTTTAACAAAGATAGACTGAGGAACATTAAAAGAAAAATCTAACTATGCATTCACTGAAAAAAAAGACACCCCCTGGAAAGCATAGTATGTCAGGTAATAAGATCTGCACCATAATGCATAAGAGGCTGAATTTCCACAGGCCATATTAATTCTGGCATTTCCTTGCTTCTGATGTTTTTCTTTGCAACATTAACATCTTTTAACACGATTTTATTGGACCCCATTACACTAAATGTTAAACCATGAAATGGTCCTGCTCTATGAGGTGTTCTCACACACACACACTGGAGGTATTAAACTTGTAATGCAACACAGGTGAGAAATCCCTTCTAACACTTACAGCTGAAAAATCTTGCCACATCAGCACTAAATTATTCTGGCAATGAATCTGCTGAGTTCCCTCATCTACTGCATCAATTATGGCCTTGAGGATCCCTCCTAAATCAGTAGGTGTGCAACAGCGCTGAGTAGAGCCTGCAATGCTTTGGGCCTGGAGGAAGAATCTATGTATGGTGGAGCTGTGGAGGCTCTAACATCAACGAGACAAGAATGAAGAAAGAAAAGTACTTTTTGCAGACTCAAGGACATCTAAAAGCACATCTTTGTGCTTGCTCAGCCTGTGTGACTTCTCTGGAGTATGGGCAGAGCAAGTGCACTTCTACTGCCTGGATGACACCCCACAGCAAATTACTCTGGAAAAAGTTGACCCACCTCTACTTGTTGTCCAGGGAAGGGACTATGTCTGTAGAACAAGTCCAGGAGACGATGGCACAGGCAGGGGAACAATTTGATGGAAATATACGAGAAGATATGGCTAAGGGTATTTGTACCACTGTGATGAGAATAAATAGTAAAGAAAAGTAGTTCTCCTCAAATGTTTTTTAGATGCTGACTTTGACAGTGTTCATATGGAGTTTTATAACGACCTTGACAACAAAAACCTCATCAGAGACTGTCTTTACAATGCCTTTGTATATATAATTTGCCAAAGATTTCCTTTGCTGCCATGACATCATTGCTACCACAAAACTAATAATGTCATTTACTTGACCAACAAAAACAGGGCAAGGGCTTGCTTACAGATTCAGAGCTGGAATTTAGTCACAAATTGTAACCATGCAGAAAATATATATGTTTTTGATTTAAAAAAACCCACAACCGAACAACAAATATTATTGAGAACGAAGCAGTTTTTTGAAGACTAAATTCAAATAATGCTCCAACTGTGTATGTCTTGTGAAGACAAAACCTTGGTGGCGCTTGAGCAAAATAAAAAAAATGCTGATAAGACCTAGAGAAACATATGAAAAGAATTCTAAATAATCCCAAATTCTGAACTGATTTTTTCACAGTAATTCCCTATTCTGCCACACTTCCATAAATCTCATAAGGATTTCACTTACTTAAACCTAGTGATTATAATAATAAAATTATATAATTTAAAGTTTATATTAAAATGCAATATTAAATGAAATTAAAATTTATATGAAAATGTAAATCTACATACTTACACACAATCAAATTTTAAGTACATTTCTGATGGAGTTAAAAACCCACACACTGATGCTACTGTTGAGTGAAAGAGCTTGAAGCAATAGAAAATTGATTTTCCCCCTATTTTTCATAGTGCAAAGACTGTACATAGCTGTATTTTAACTGAATCACATCCTGAAGTAGATTTGTCATATTTCAGCGGCTCTGAAAACAAGAGCTCTGATTGCAATGAAAGAATGAGGAAAAATATGCTACATTAATTTAAAATTCACTATTAAAGGAGTTTTTTTGGTTGTTGGTTTGGTTTTTCTTAATGAAAATCTGTATGAGCTAGTCCTCTAGTGGAAACATTTCCGCTCATCACCTAAACTGGGTTTAGCTATTCAACGGTCTCTTCTATTTTCTTAGTCGTGAAATCATTATGCCATCAACTAAAATTGACAACTCTAATCAAAACAAGACTGAGGTTTGGATATGCCAATTTTTTTTTAAATGAAAGTAAAGTGCAGATTATTTAAAAGTTTTGAGTATGAAACCAGACTGCTGATGCTGACCTTTTAATTTTATGTAGCACAGTAGAGGAGACTTCCTATTCAAAGACATCAGATATGTTTCCATGCCTCTAATGTATCATTGCTGCCTTCCTGCCTTGCCCTCCTCTTTCCAGAGTAGTACAGTAGTAACTCTGGTCTGCACCACTATGAGATGTATGCCTAACTTGCAAGGAAAACTAACCCAGAAGGGATATGTTTAGTATTAAATACCTACAGTTCAGGAATCTAAATAGGTCTAGGCTTGTCATGTAAGGCTTCCTTTACATCCAACAGAAAGATACAGATGTATTTCACCTGACCTAGAGTAGTCATCTATTTCAGACAGAGAGGAATTACACCAAATTAATTGTGACTAATGGTTTCAACTCTCCACTTACCTGCTGAAATGCAGGTGGTTGGGAAACACTGAGGAAATGGAACGGTGCTGCCAAAGAGAGAGGGACACAACCTGTGTGTCTCATGACATCCTCCATGAAATTCTCTTTGCCGGAAACACTGATTATAGCAATGGAGAGAGATGGCTCCCATGGAAGTTTCATGTTTCAGAGCCTCAGCTCCTTTGAACCAGTCACTGACCCTAAGAATTTTAAGAAGGAGCTATGACTTGCAAAGCATACAACAGTCTTAAATGCTTCCACTTTTGGAGACAATCTTAATGACTCTCACAACATTTTGTATTTTCTGTACAAACTGCTGCCAAGAACAGTGTGGACGAATGAGGAACCAGTCCACGGACAGACAAAAGCTGCAAAGAAGCACTGCATTTCCTTTTGATCTTATTTCACCAGGCTGGAGTGATGAGCAGTGACACACTAGAGCTCTTGCTGGAGTGCACATTAGATACACATTGAAGTTAATGGGAATTTAATCAATCCAGGTAAATGCCTTTTTCATACTTCCAGTGAGACTATAATGATAGTTTCTTTTGGGCACACTGCGTAGTCTTACCATTGACACAAGCCTTTGTAAAACATAAATCAGAAAGCTTTATCCAATATGAAACTGTGTTTCTACTGAGAAGTTTTAGAGAATGAAGGTGTCATTAAGGTGACATCAATTGATACAATCTGAAACAACTTTAACTCCTCAATTAACTCCTCAATTTTCTTATTCATATGCTATTGCTGGGGACTAAACATTTCTTCCTTGGTAATTTCTTGCTAGTGGAAGGGTTTCCTACGTGTTTGTTTTTGCAACATGACTAATGGGTTCACACAGTTCAGAGCTCTAAGCGTCTTTAAAATCTTTTATACCTGCAAACATTTTTAAAACACATTTTAAATTGCCTTTGGCACAAGCACACTAAAAATATCAGAGGGTGTAACAGTCAAGTCATAATTTAAGTGATTGGAACCTGTAAAGTACTAACTTCTACATTTTGAAAAGCATTTATGCATGCACTGTGGGAAAAATTGGCATCCTTTTTTTCTGTTTGTTTGTGTACAATGAAAGAAGGAAATATGCCTTCCCTTAACTGGTGGGTCAGGCAGGGCAAATGCCACACTACAATGGCACTTTTTGTTTCAGCCTGGGTTACCTAATAGCTCAGAGCTCACAGAACACATTTTCCCTGCAGCTGGGAGGATGGGCCTGGCTCCCTTTGAAAGAAGAAAGAAAAAGAAAAAGAAAAAGAAAAAGAAAAAGAAAAAGAAAAAGAAAAAGAAAAAGAAGAAAAAGAAGAAGAAGAAGAAGAAGAAGAAAAAGAAAAAGAAAAAAAGGCATTACCTCCCCATTTAGAAGTTCCAAAGGGCAAAGGTTTGGAACCTCTAGTAGCCTGGAGCTCATTTATCAACAAATTCAGATTCAGGAAAAAATACTAAAGTACTAACTCTGGTTTTCTCTCAGTCACTTTTCTTTTTCTTTCTCTCACATTATTTTCCTAGCTCTCTCCCTCCTCCCCACCCCTACCATCTCTTAAAAAATGCCCACACCAACCTAAATACAAACCTTAGGCCTTTTTTGGCCTTTTCAAGTCAGCAATATGTCTCAGTGAAGCTGACTCTGCAAGTATACCCTTGGTGTCTTCCTGTCATCTTCCTGTTACCTCCAAACTGGAAATCAGCTAGAAGATACCATTCTTAATCCAGACATGGAAAAATGCTTACTGATTTTACTCCAGTTATGTTCCCATGATCTCTTGCAGTTTTGTTGCAATCACACTTTTTTTTTTTAAGTGTTTGCTTTTTAAATATCAGCATTCCCAGATGCCATTGATTTCTTTTCAGGAAAAAAACAGACTGAAATGCAGGAAAACAGCTATGCTGCGCAATGCTTTCTAGATTTCATCTTGTGATTCCTCAATTCCACAGAAATATTGTAAGCAAACTACGTGTATCAAAACTGCTTTGGAGATTTCACTCAATATTCAAAGGAATATCAAGTCATCTCCTGTTATATGCATAAAATTCAGAGCCTCCTCAGAAAACCTGAACTTATTTTCTTTCGTTCTGCTTTTCAAAACCAACCAGGGCCAACAAATGCAAAGAAAAAAAGAATAAACTTTGAAGCTGAAATTTAAAGCAATGAAAGTCAGGAAGTTCAAAAGTTAATGTTCCTATGGCTGTGTTAACTTGGCCATGTTGCAAATAGATCATGCAAATACTTCAAGCTATTTTACTAAAGGCCTATAGTACTGTGCCATAAAGCATAATAAAACATGCTGTTTTCTTTTCATGTAGAAACCAACTTGTCTGAGGAACAGTGCAGTGTATTTCTACTGCTAATGCTGACTTCTCTGCCACAAGTCAAGTGTCCCTGCCTCAAGGCACTTCTCCGTTCTGACAATGCTGGTGTCTCACTGGAATCCAGCTTTCCCTTAGTTCACCCAAGAGCTTACATACTGACCCCCGCAGGAACAAAGGACAACTTCTCTCCTGACTTGTTTGCCTCATCAGAAAATAATCTGTTTTTCCCCTTGAGATCAAAGAATATTTGTCACAACTTTTCCATCCCTCACTTAGATGAAATTTAGACAAATGGCCTTGTCGATCATTTCCTCCTTTATGTTCTTTACTATCCTGGTTTTTACCAAGGAGCATATTGATACCCCAGTGCAGTAAATAACATGATCTCACATCTATCAAATACTCATCCCCACCACAGAATATGAAATACATACATGTAAAATACTCTGATTTAGCAAAGAATTTCTTTTACTCTCCTTGTACTTTTCTGTTTGTCCTCTGTGTTTTTAATATACATATTGCCATGTGCTAAAGTTAAAAGAGATCAGCCCCCAGAAAATGTGCCTTATTCTTGGTCAAAAATGTTATGTTTCTTAGCTCCACTGAGAGTTCACCCACCAATGCTGGGTCAGTGTTAACTAAGCATTGTCTGAAAAACCATCAGTTTCTTTAGCCTCTCTGTCTTGAAGAAGCATACTCATCAGCTGCATTCTTCATCCCAGAGCTAAAGGGACTTTAAAGACAAGGACTGTGGTTTTGAACTATATTCAAAAAGCTCAGGAAAAGAAAAACAGCTCTAACGTGTTCACAGTACCTTCACTTGATGTGACCTTTGTACTAATTAGTTTTCAAGCACTAAATTCTTCATAGAAGTACAACCTGTTTAAGAATGAATGAATAACTGACTCAGATCACAGTCTGACAGAATGGGATGGAACAGTTTGGGCACACTGAAAGCATTGTACATGGATTCAGCTACATGACAACTTGATTTATTGGCAATCCAAGGAAAGTTCCTAGGCTGAGGTTTGAATTATTCCAGACAAGGTGGTAAGCTCTTCCTACAAGCTCTTCCAAGTTTAGCTACTTGTTCACCACTGCCAATTTTGCTCAGATACTTTTTGGCCAACTTTTCTTCACTGTTAGTCTTACCCAAGCTGTAAGAGACAGAGGTAATGGTACGAGACCAGTTATTACCTGCAGTGTCTGCCAGCATAATGCATGCTGCGTGACCTGTCCATCACACATATGTCATAAAGAATCAGAGGTAACATTGTACATGTCCTTCAGAAAAGAAAAACTACTGCAGCTTTCCAGTACACTTCTTAGTGTGCAGCTAGCAAGAAGGACTCAAGTCACCTCTGTGTTTTTTGGATCCTTCTTCATCTCTCAGGAGAGACAACCATATTCAATTGACAGTGTTTTAAGTGACACAGAGAACCAGAAAGATGAGACAATATAACTGAGCATTATTCACAGAAAATTAAGAACATCTGACTTCTTTATTATCTAAATGTTGACGGTTTTTATCAGAAAAAGTACCTGTTATTCACTGTGCTCCTTCACAGCCCTGAAAGGCAGCAGTATGTTTATGCTGAATACCTGTATGGAGACCTGGGAATGCAAATGGGCTCTTTGTGACCAACTGCAATGACTGCAGAGTGGGATCCAGTTCCTCCAAGTTCTGCATGGGCTTCTGCAAGAGTAACAGCAACAGCTGCCTGAGGTGATGCTGTATTCACTCCTCCAGCAAAAGGCATTCTCTGAGCGGAGCGGTTGTCAAGCTTGGGACAAGCCCACCGAGATTTAAGCTTAGTCCTTAATCGGATCATGGTGGTTTGGCCTGTTACTGTCAATGAAGCAATTCAGAATAATGAAGGTAAGTCTGAATATGCCTTTGTAGGACGGGAGGCTCAATTAATGCCAAGAAGCAACAGGTGGACAGAGAAATAAGACAGGTTGGAGGGAAGATGAACAAGGTAATATGAGCAGGTAATATGAACGCGATTTTAGCCCAGCACCTGCCTACCTATTAACAGCTGGCAGAGTCCTGTAGGCATTGTGGAAGATGGGAATTATGTTAAAATGGTACTAAAATAAAATAAAACTTAAAAAAAACAGCCACAAAGCCCCAACAATAAAAACTGTTCTGCTGTTCTGTGGTAGCTTTTCTCCTGGTAGTAGATCAAAGGTATTCAGCTATAAATATCTGACTTTTCCACAGATAATATCTATGAATCTGATCATGAACAGATAAATTGGTCTTTGAAAACAGCCCAAGCCGAAGTCATCAGTATTATTTGCACAATGCGCTGAGGCTATTCCAGTCAAAACCACCTGCTTAAAGTGTAAACAAATTACTATGCTACAAATTATTAAAAAAAGCGTATTCAAAACTGAGAAAAAAGTGGAAGGAGAAGGTAATAAACAAGTGTACATCATACTCGACTTAGAAAATTACCAAGTAAATCTCCTGTATATTTACAGTGAACAGCTGTGCTTTTTCCTAGCTTCATACATTTCAGTTTTCCCACATTACTGAAGCTAATTTTTTTAGGATTTTAGCAACAATTTCTAGCAGCTGTTGTAACATTAATAACCGACTTCAGATAACTAAGAACTTCAGCAACCTATTTCTCTCATAGTAAGGATGCAAAAAATTATTTGTAGTTCAAGCTACTTGATGGTGAAAATGAAATAATCAGTGTTTTGCGGCCCAGGTGTTATCCAATTGGTGAAAAAATAATTTGTTAGAGGTAAGATAAAAGGACACACAATGCTGCAGTGTAAAATCTCACAAACACTGGATATAAACTAAAGACTTATTTGCATGCATTTGTATCATCAGGGAACCAAATTTACTTTGTTTGTGGTTACTTTAATTTTCAGTGCCTTTGGAATATATCAGTAAAAGTGAAGATAATGCTGCTAAGAAATGAGTATTTTTTTCTGTTTGGGTTTTTTTTTGTTTTTTTGGTTTTTTGCGGTTTTTTTTAGGGGTACAAGAAAAAGAATAATAATTTAGCAAAGGCAAACCACGGATAAAATACTTTCTAATAAATACATAGGAAAATATACTGCACATAATGTGCACTACAGTTACAATATGCTAGTAAGCATCGCAGAAGCAAAATCCTTTGTAGTGAGACTACTTTTCCTACATATAATTTAGATTTGATTATTCAAATATTAATGAACATTTACAACACAACATTCATTAAAAACCCTATTAATATGGTAGGGTTAAAACGTCATTCAGTGAAATTAATCATAAAAGAATAAATGATTAATTGTATCTATACACAGGAATACAACATACATTGGGTTGTATCCTAGTAACAACAACAGCCACAATTAGAAAGTACATAGTTTTGGTTTTGTCACTTGTGTTACGCTGTAGTTCTTAGCACTAGTCAGAATAGCTGTATTTGCAGCATAAAGTATGTAAATAAATCCCAAACTATCAGCTAATAATGTATTTTTCGTTATTAGCCAAGGGGGACAACATCGGAGGCAATATAGCTCTTAAAATGCTGCTGCACTAAAGAACCAGTTGACAGATCATATTTCAGCTCCCATGTAGGCCAATTTTGTCTCTTTTTGCAGGTTTGAAAATTTGACTGGTAGTATCTCACTATGGATCTTTAGTATATCCAAAGAGATTTTCATTTTGTATTATTAATACTGCTATGTTAAAATGCATAATTTTAAAATATTTGAAAGTATGTTTTAATTTTATAGGTGTTTTATAAACAAAATAGTTGAACTAGCTTTCCAGAAGCAATTAATTAACTTTGTCAGGGCTTTTTTTTCCAAATTCATACCATTTTGTTTATATTTGCTGTCTTCCAGTAAATTCTTTAGCCAGCGGGCAATTAATTGGAATAAGGAATTCTTCCGATTTATTTTGGATCGTTTTATATACCCATCTCAAGCATTAAAGAAAAAAACCTCTTTAGTTTAGGAAAATATAACAACCAAGATTCCCTAAACTCTCAAAGCATTCAAAACAAAAATAAAGAGACAGCTTCATAGTGATGGATGAATTCCATGTACCCAGGGCAATGCCCAGGAGTTGCAATAAAGTGTATTTGCAACGCCTCTGCAGCCATTTCTCCCACAAGAGTCTGTGCATTCTCCCCTATTCCAGACAAGTGAGAAAGTGTCCTTCGTCTCCGGCTCAACATGCCAAACCTCCTGCATCTTTTGACCCTCCTCCCTTCTCTTCTGCCTCCCCAACCCGATCCTGGAATGTTTTGGCCACGAGGTTAAGAAAGATTCCCCCATTTATCACAACCTGCCAAGCACAACAGGGTCACAGTCCCATCCCCGGTGCTATCACTTAGCTAATCCAGCCTCGGCACAGGCATGAAACTTCAAAGATATTTTGCCACGGGCTAAAATTAGTCCTTATTTGCTTTAAAATCCAAGTATCAATCAAGTTAAACTGCGCTTCAGTGGAGCTAACATTTTGAATGTTCAGAGCAACATGGACATTTGGTTCTTAGTTGTGACTCTAATTGAATGCAGAGCTCACCTGGAATAGCATTACAAATACTTCAAGTACAGCAAAAATCTCATCATGAGACAATTCATTTTATACATGAGAAAACCCTTGATAAAAAGAACTGTTCAATTGTTCATGTAAACACACAAAAGCACCTTTTGGTGCATGTGTGCAAATAAATACAGACAATACACAGAGAATCTCTGTTTGTGTTAAATCACTTCAGGTTATTATATCTTCCGAACATTTTACTAGGGGTTATACCAGATGAGCAGCCAAACTTACGTGATTGTAAAGGTCAGCTAATGACTTTTAAATATCCCTGAAATTAATGTGAAGAACAATTACAGATTCACTCTGAGAATAAGGACTTTTCTTCAATATCTACGAAGCAAATCATAAATTAAACCTAGGTAAAATAATATGGAAATTTTACTAACCTTGGTCTCTGCCTACCATTTTCTGTTCAACCCAAAGCAAGCAATACAATAACTATGCTTTTTAAATCAATCCAGGTTCTTCTTCAATGTGTATTTTAACTACATCCTTCTGGGGCTAAAATGGGATCCATCTTAAAATCAGCTTTTTACAAAAAACTTCACCTTTTCTTCAGATATTTACTTATAATTGAATACTGTTTAATTATGTATTAATTCAGAGCAATAACTGAATATTGCAAAGAGAAATAAACCACACAGATATTATCTTTCCTGTTAAGCTATTGCTGAAATGTATATAATTTTTTTTTTCCAGGCACATTATTGAAAATATTTTTAATAAAATAAAATTTAAAAAGGAAATAAGTAATAAGCTAGCTACAACATTAAATTCTGCAAACTGCTCACGTATCTTTGGTACATAAATTTAATACACCCATGCTCTCCTTTTATTTAAAAATACTGAAATATAAATTAAATTTTAATCCCTTGTGAATAACATTTAGTAAATAAGTTTTACAGTTTAAAGCCTAAAACTGAATAAAGTGCTTAAAGTGCTAATTATTTCCTCTATTCTCCCAAAGTAAATGTAAATTCAATAAAATTTATGTATAGCTATTTGCAAAGAAAACAACAGAAAACAAAAGATAAAAATGATAGGTAAGCATGTGAATGAGACAGCATGCAGCGTGTTTTTTCATCTGCTTCTTCTATTTAACAGTAAGTTCAGACATTTTCTCAAACCACATTCCGTTTTAGAAAATAACCTTGACTTCTAATTTCTGTAACAGATGAATTAGCTTCCCTGTATGCCCACTCTAACACACATATATATGTGCATGCATGATCACACAAAGGTACAAACATACAGATATTTTCCAAAGCCAAATTCAAGTTCTCTTGCTTAATATTATCCACATTCACACAAGGTTGCTGCTATTTGATTTGTTGTACCATTTAATAAGATATATAAGTACTTTTATAAATCTCATATTATCTTGGAAAAATGCTTTGGCAAGAACTATTTTTTAATTCAGGAATTTAAAATAATAATTGGTTTACATACCCTTTGCAAATTTACATTTGATTTACTTAAAAAGAAATTGTAACAGCACAAAAGGTACTAAGACAGTCAAAAGCTGTTTAGCTGAAATGTATTTCAGAAAATAGTGAACAGACCAAGAAAAGAAACGTGTAACTGGATCCTGCTGCTTGCTGCTTACCAGACCACAGGCACAAAATTGACGAACTTATTGGCTGCAAGAATTTATCATACCTTTCTTCCAAAGAGGTTCCCTACCTATTACAGATCCCTATGGCTGTAAATGCCTGTTTATAGCTGGACCAAATTGCCTTGCTCGTTCTTTCCTGGGACTTTGCTTGCTGCTCTAGGATAATAAAACAGCACTCCCAGAGTGAACCCCTCCTGAGTTTCCCTGGATGAAACAGACCTTTAAGGAGCAGTAATCCCCATGCCAGCTCCCACTGCGGCCTCTGCTCTGCTGCTCTCTCTGCTGCGCGGACCCCACGGCAGGGAACAGCATCTGACTACAACAGCAGCACATACACATGGGTTCCCCGAAGAAAGCTTTAATTACAATTTATTCTCAAAAAAATGGTCTGTTCAATTGCAAAGTGCATGAAAAAGAATAGATAATGTTACAGAGACAGAGCGAACTTTGGAGAAGGTAGGACCGATGTTTTAGCATATTTACACTTCAGCATTACTAGTTCCAAATGCATGTCTAATCAACTTAGAAATTAACTAAAAGGATTTGAATGAAGTATTAGGAAAAAATTATTTTATTGTATCCACAGTTTTTGTAGTTTAGGGCTAATTAATTTGAATTCAACTTATGTCCAGACACCTGTCTCAGTATAGTGGCCTTTAAGTGTCTCTTATAAATATGTCATTGAATAACACACCAAGGAACTGCTCACTGATTTGACAAAATGTGACATTTGCAGCACATTATAGAACAACACAGTTTTTTTCTTATAGTACTTAACAAGTAGCCTCCTGTGGTAAACAAAAGCTGCTCCTGAAAGAACCTGATGAATCCAGTCCTGTGACCTATCTAAACTCCTGCACTCTAGAGCCACCATGAACAAATACCTTGTTCCAAAACCAGTTTGAAACTGCTACTACAGAAATTAAAATCAAATTCCTTTTCAGAACAGAATCTGAATGGGAATTAATACCTATTTATATTTCCCATTTTACCACTAAACAACATTTGCATCAATATCTCAAATTAAAATCCATCATAACCTTACCTCAGTAGCCTCTGAAGAACAGAAACCAATTCCCCAGATATGCAAAGTCAGTTTCCAGGACAAAAAAAAAAAGAGAATATCTGTTACGTTTCACACTGATTAACTTCCCTTGTAGAGCAGCTAAGGTGTGCTGGCAGATTTTCAGGACCAAAAAGCTTTTGCATCAGTCAGCTAGGACTTTTTAAACTCAGGAATACTGAAGACACTTTGTTCTTCCTTGAACTGTCATGCCGAGCCTTGCACAGTCTGGTTACTTAAGTTAACTAGGAGGAGATCTGGATAGTAAACAAGCTTGGCTCTGTCCAATGGCTTTCCACACCCTCCTGTTTATAGTAAGATGACTTGCATTCAGAGGTCACCCCATCAACAGCTCCCGTCTTTCAGTGGGTATCTAATGTGCTGCATTTATCCCAAGGCTCTTTTAATGAAACCACCTTCCTTGTCCCTGCTCGCCTGCTGTCGCTATGACACATCTGCTCCTTATTGTGCAAAGCCCTATTAAGTGTTAAAATATACAGAAAAGTCATACCTGGGCATATATTCTGCAAGCAATTCAGGTATTTATAAGTGCTTACCTTGTCTGTGAATATTAGCAACAGAAAGTCTTTTTAAAGATCAAAGAATTTTGCCAGGAACATTCATCTTGTGAATAAAAGAAATTCAAGAGGAAGGAAGATGGATGTCATTGTTTGATCTGGATTTAAAACTTTTACAAATACTCCCCAGAAGGATAATGCATGTGCCTGTGCCAGATAATATTTACTTGAATATGTTAACATGCTGGAAACAAGAGATGAGGAGTGTCCTCGAGCTCTGCTGTAAAATGATACAGAGCCAAGAAAAACAAGGGTCAAGTGCCAGGACCCCAGTGAAAACACTAAGTCCGTTCTGGGCTGAAAGAATACATGGAATTGATGGTTCTTACAAAACAACGTACATCCGCAGCAGTGTAGATCCGCCTCCTAGCTCTCATTTTTTAGATATACAAGTGCTACTGGTTACAAGAGGTTTGTGATCCAACTGGCAATTGTTTTCTACATACAGCACGGCAAACCAAAAGAATAAAGCCCCAGAAAGTTGTTTATCACAACAGATAGATCTAAATTAACTGCATCTTAAAATGAGAACAAGAAAATGGTGTTTAGTATTTTCCTTTAGAAGTCTTATAAAAATAAGAATTCTAAATTTCAACCAGTTCTTTCCTCACTCCTTAGCCATCGGGCAGCACTAGGAAGTTCAGACTTGTTTCAGTGGGGATGTGAAACTGAAGATGGCACTCTCTCCCCATGCAAACACGAGCCTGACTGCTGCTCTGAAATGCTCTTTGAGTGAAAGTTACACCTGTAGCACATTTTCGGCACCATTTTTTGTCACCACTATAGCATCAAAATGACAGATAGCAGCTTGGCTCTGCTAAAGCTAATAAAACATGATTGATGAACTGGGCTAGAAAGCCATGTCAATTCAGATTAGGATATTTGTGCCATCATTTGACAGGTTCCACACTTTATTATTAGAATGGACTGCCAGGACCATAAGGGCCACTAATAAATACATCCATCCAGATTCCCTGATGCCTTTTTTTGTACTTAAACCTACTAATGAAGTTTAAATATGAAAGTTTTTTCATGTGAAATCTCGGTCAATTTTTATAAAACCCTTGTGCTTAGAAATACAATATACTTCCTTAAACAGGTGTCTGTCAGCTGCTATAATCTCATGCACTGAAATCCAAGTAATCCTCATTTTACTGCATTATGTGGCATAATGAAGGCCCACCTCTCTGACAATGAAAACCCACTGAAGCATATATAAAGTACTGGGGAGAACATAATCAGCTTTCAGATGTTGTTTTTGACATTAGCTTTGGGCATAACCTCATTCTTAATTACTGAAACAACACATCAGATGTGGAAGGTGGCTAATCAAGATTGGTTGGGGTTTTCACCACCAAAAGAAGGGAAACAAAGGAAAAACTTATTGCAGTAAGTGCTGCCAAAGACTGAAAGCAGCAGGGTGTACATGAACAGGGGGCTCCAAGGCTCCAATCCTACTCAATGAATTGCAGAGATCCTTCACAGTAGTGGAGTCCTCATAGTAGCAGATAAGGAACAAAATTTTTCTCTTCTTCTACCAGGCATTAGGCAGAGGAAAACCAGCCTGAGCTTGGACTCCACCAACAGTAAAGGAGTACACCACCACTTCTGCACACTTCTGTGTGCAGGAGAGCCTCACTCAAAAGCCAAGCAGATTGTTTGCCACTCCCTGCTGCCACCTCACCTCTGTATTCCCATCTTCTGTCACAGACTAACACCAAGAATGAAAGGACCAAAGAAACAACCACCAGCCTTCCTCCCTTTCCCAGTTAAACAAGACAATTTTGTTGTTTCTCAGGTCTGGATGCCTGGAGGCCAAGTTGCAAGTGACTTCGTTTTTTACTATTCCTTCAGATTTCATCATAGGATGTGAAGTACTTATCAAGGTACGTTGCAGTGAATAACACACAGCAGCAGCAGATTTTGTTGCCATTGAACAACCTTCTCTAATACATTCTGGGAACCACCACAACCACTTCACATTTTGAGTCAGGGTATTTTTCAAGCAACAGAATGATAAAAATCACAGAAAGAAGAATGCAAGTAGAGGTACTTTTGGAGAAAGGGATGCCTGTGAGATTTTGGGTTGGTCAACAGTTTTGTAACCAAAGATCAAATTCACTGTATGTTCCTGAATTCTTTAGTGGATCTTGCATTCAGTGGGGTTTAAAGATGCTTTGATCAAGAGGGCTGCACCACCCTCTGACTCTCCCCTCTTTGGGGTCTGTCAATATTTCCCTGGCTGGCTGGCTCTGGCAAATCACCACAGGCCCTGGGGGTGGCAAATTTTAGCCATAGAATGGATGATGGTATAACAGTGCCTCCAACATGCCTAGCTTTTTTAAAAAAAACTAACTCAAGTGCTTTTACCTTTTCTTGTTAGTTTGTATTTTTAGTTCAAAGATAAATAATAAATTCCCAGTTCCAAACTACCGTGCTTTTTCAAGAAACTTAAATTAGGTTTAAATTTACAACCCCCTCCAAGATGGCTTTGTTGACTTGTAACTTCTGTTTTGTTCATTTTCTCTGAGCTGTATTTGTGGCAATTCATCAGACTTTATAGAAAGAAAAACTACCACATTTGAATTTCACTTCATGAGTGCCTCCTGCCTGCTCCAGGACTTGCCTGTAAAATCAAGGGATCAAAATAAAATCATTCCTATTCTAATACTTCTATTTATACATGAAATTATTTATTAGACTCTCCAGCCACCACTAAAGCTGTGTTATGTTCTGCCTGGGCACTGACCAGCCTGAGGCTTCTTAGAGCAAAGTCTGTGGTTCCATCACATTCTCCTCCACTTTCCCTCTCCTCGTTCTCCTCAGCCTTGCAGAGAGACTCTTCTTGGATACAGAGAACAATAACAAAACAGTGGATACTAGATGGATTTAAGAACATGCACTTTTTTCACAATTGAAACTGCTACCAAAAACTAAAAACTGCATAAATCTCGGGAAAGAGATTGAAAACAGATGGAAAGATAGATCTGTGATTCTGTGATTCTGTGATTCTAAATCTCAATAAAATAATTGAAAAGCTGATGGCAGCCAGCTAAATTCTAAGTTCAAAGGAAAAATAGACATCTGAGCATACCAGATTTTCAGTGGCAACTGAAAAAGTTTATAAACATAAATAAGAATTACACATAGTAAACAAAAATTTAGAAGAGCAACAAACAGCATATATTTACAAATAACATTCCTGAAAGAGCTTTAAAACACCACTTTTTAAATAAAAGTTTAGATGTCTTTCTATTTTGTCTTCTGTTTTCTCAGTACCTGAAATTTCCAGTTTATTTTTGCAGTCTTACAATTCAGCCTTTAAACTGAAATATCAAGCCTTTAACTCAAAACATTAATGACCAACACAACAAAATTGTGGCAACTGGCAACAGAGTATTTTGTCTCCATCTCAATTACTTCCACTGGTTTCACTGAATCTTTTTGTAAAAATTACTCATTTACCACTCATTTACGCCTGCCATTTTAAGTATCTGTGATATTAATTCTGACTTGAAATAAACAAATAAATAGAATCTGAGCTTTACAAAAGGTATGTCAAGTTCAAGGTGAAAACTTTGTGAAAAGATTTTTCATATAATTTCTCCTAAGGGAAAGTTGATATATGACACCCTATCTCTCAAAGGCATCCAAGGGAAAAAAAAAAATTGTAAGAGTATTCATTCAAACCCCTGCTAATTATTGTGTGGTTTTATCACCATATTTTCTGGAGTTACAATCAAGATGAGTAATGTATTCAGTGATCAGTGCTGGGTACAAATGGGATCTCAACCCTGAAATCCTAAAGTTAGTTTTATTTATGGCTCTAGAGTCACCTCTAGTATAATCTTCCAAGTTTATTTTATGAGCAAATAAAAAGTTTATTTAAGTAAGTACAGGAGAGACTGCATGTGAAAGTTCAGAATGAGTTGCAATTTTTGAAGAGTATCTCAAAAGCTGCAAGAGAAGGAAGAGGTTGAACCATTTAGAGTTTTTGACTTGAACTCCTTATCCATCATCAGGCCACATTTTCTATCCTTTTAACCATTATGTGTTCAAAGACACTCAGTAAGAGTGTCTGCCTATCTGACTGCTCTTAGTCAAGCCTCCCGTTCTAGGTAACATCCAGTTTGAGTACACAAAGTGCAGTCCATTTGTAGCTCTCATTTTTTTGGATGTGTACCATGCTCTTCACTGCCTGTACTCAGCACTTCTTTCAGCTTTTGTTCTGCTTCTGTGACAGGACCAGCTCTCCTCCCTCATTCCCCCTCCCTCCGTGCACATGTGACTGCTACAGCGTACACAGCCAGAAATGATGGTCTGAGGAATGGCATGATAGAATTTTCATATAAAGCAAGGGCTGTATCCTTGCTTTAACTTACTGTTTATTTTGTAGGCTGATTGGCAGCTCCATAGTAACCACGGACCTTCTCAACAGAAAGTTGGAGCAGTATCAGGTTGGAGACAACCAAAGCAGGGATTCCTACACTGCAGTATGCAAACCACTTCAAGGCAGTACTTTTGTGCCGGGGCAGGGAAAAGTGGGAGCAGCAGCAATAGATCCTGACCTTTCTGGGCACAGTGCTAGGACTCATACTGTTTGTTTGTGCCTGGAGCAAAATCTAGTGTAGTAGGGGAAGTGATTTTTGCATGATGGAAAAGATGGTGTTTAGGTTCTGACTTGGGGGGCATGGGAATTAGGGAATGGCTGACTTACTCTGAAAAAGATCTGCTACATGACTCTTTCCTAGCAAATAAACTCTTTAAGGCCTTCTTCAGTTTAAAGGATTAATAAAGTCAGCAGTTTTTACCGAGGGCTTGATACTTCCCTTGATACGTAAGTATGTAAGGAAAATTCCGTTTTCCTTTTTTAAAAAATATAAACTTTCCAAGAAACATGATAAAATTTATGCAGGCACTAAAACTAAACTGATAAAAATAATAAATTAAAAAAAGAAAAAAAAAAAGAAAATCAGAAAATTTTGCCTGTACAGTAACTCCCTTAAACACAACCAGACAAAAGCTCTGGTTGTGAGTCAATGAAGCTTATCTTTCATAAATTTAGGGAAGCCAGTCACCTTATATAAAGAAATTATTTTCTGTATACAAAAAACTTGGAAGGGAGCCGTAAGTAAAAAGTAACAGCAAACATGAGTTACATGGTGAAAATTCTTGGTTTTCTCGAACCCTATCCAGGGGGATATCTAGCTTACTGGTCAGTTAACTCAGCCTTTACTGGAAACAGCTTTTCTAAGGCACTTACAAAACACTGCCCTACCAACGTCCTTTAGCATTTTGAACAAAAGATATACCAAAAATAAGAAAAATAACTTTAAAATTTTATTTGTACAATGTTTTTATAGATTTTATGCAAAATGTTACAAATGTTTTAATAAAGAATCCATACTCTGAAAGTCCTGCTGAGCCATACTAACTATTGAGGTCTCTGTCTTTTCATATAAAGAGACTAACAGCTAGTTAAAAAAAAAAAAATCCTCTGGTATGACACAGCCATCTTTCTCCCAAAGTTATGGATGACACAGTAACTGTTAGAAAAGTCAGTACCCCACATTTTTTAGACATACATCTGATACTATAATAATTTCTTAAAAACATAATTCAAAGAGTCTTTCACCATAATTAATTGATAAATTTTTTATATGCTTTCTTGATTTGGGTAAGATGGTGCTGACAAATTTGTTCCCTTGAATGTCTAGGTCTTTTTACTCATCAAAGGAGAACTTGGACAGAAGTTTCCATTTTTGCCTTTGTGTTGGCAGCTTTACCAATGGGAATTACAAAGAATTTCACAGCCTGGCAAAGGGAGGAAGTGATATCTCTATATCCCCAAATTATCCAAGCTTTCAGAAGCTTCCTCCTTCTTCTGCTGTGCTAAACTATAGCCTTTTATTCCTTTCTTCTCCAGTGGCAGCATACTGCTTAAGCAAAATACAATCCTCCCTGTCTGCAATTTTATTAAGTTCACCCTTTGCTTTAAGCTATTCCTTGCTGAAGCCTCAGTTAACCTTTTTATTCCTAGGAAACACAGAAAAACACGGGGGCATATTCTGTTCTTTAGAACCATTGATCATTTTTTTGGTGGAATGTACCCCAGTAATCAGGAGCAGAATGTGGATAGTTTTGGCAAAATATCATTGCGTTGAACTGATCACTACAGTGTAGTGAGTAACTAACTTAGTGTTACTAAACACTACAAGCACTTTAAGTTTGTAGAACACCTAAGAACTCTACACTCCCTCAGTATTTTTCAAACATATAGATTTACAATTGGAAATACAATGGTATTAATGTCTTCTTATGACAACACTCTCCTTGAGTAAAGTATCCATCTAAAACTATCCATGACAGAGTAGCAAAATTTGGCCTTTGCTGTGGTTTTTTTTACCTAGTATTTCTGTGTATAAATAATTAAATTTCTATGTATAAAGTTTTATTTCACTGCATCCAGTTTCCTTCTCATCACACTTGCAATTCTGCTACAGTCAATGGGGTTGCACTGTTTTGAGAACAAAATCTGGATCAGGATAGAGATTTCAACACCACCCTACTCAAAAATATAGTGTTTCAGAGTTTTTACTGCAACATCAAAGGTGGATCATCTTACAAGTGACTGCTGCTGGAGAGCAAACATCCTCCATCATCATAACAAATCTCTTCAGCATCAGCACAAGCATTTGGAAGAACTACTTGTTTTACATTGTCATCTCTATTTCTGGACACAAGTGCAGAAATGCAGATAAATTGCTTTTATCTACTAGTTAGGTCTGCATATATAAATGAAGAATAAAATATCACAAATCATAGTATTTTGCAACATGATTCAGCAGCTTTAAGAAAACCAGGTTTCCGTCACTGCCATGAAACCTTACTTACACAGTGCTTCAAATTTAAAAAAAAATTAAAATTCCACAATGAGCGGGTTTTATTGCATAATTTAAAATTTATATTTTCCTAAAAAGGACTTCTAAAAATTTTCATTAAGGTCTAAATGGGTACTTTGAATTCTGCTTCTCCAACTGGACTTTTCATCATTCCAGCAATCAAACAATACCTTTTAAAAATTGAGAATAAAATGTAGAGACTTCAGGTTTTTTTTAGTCTGCAGGGAAAGAAGTGAACGGAAATGAAAGAAAGAACACACAATATGAAAGAATAAATCCTAGTAAATTTTGCATGTAAACAAAACTTCTGTCCAAACTAGGAGCCAAGCACTAAGCCGAAATGGAATACAGGTAAAATCCATTAATGGTATTTCCTCATAGTACATGAAAGCAATTTCTCTTTAACTTTGAAAGTAATGTGGTCATTCTTGTCATGGGCCCTACAAAGAGAGTACAGATAAACCTTTTTCTTCTGTCTGACAGCTATAACTGTATTTTGACAATTTTTAGGATACAAGAAAGTGGTTCGGAGATACACATTTAAGCAAATGACTTCTTTCAAAATAGTGATTTCTATGCCAATACAAGTATTCAGCATAACCTATTAAAAAGCATATGCATGTGATTATTTCTTCTCATGTGAGTTGTCTCACTGGCTTTAGTAAGTGTTTAATTCACAGTGTGCAGCTAGGCATATGTGTAAATCACCACAAGAATGGAATCTGAATTGAAAAAGTGTTAAGTTTCTACCAGGGATTTCAGTCTATTCTCCTTTCCAGATTTGTAATACTTGTTTTCAACCAAAAAGACATGACACTGTAGTATGTGCAATTAGAAATGAGACTTAACTGCTCACACTTATTTCTAGAGATGTACAAACACCTTAAGATATTACTAAAAAAAAGTATATAGTGCATGAAAATATTACTTCAGAGATTTGAAACTTTTCAAGCACACATATATTAATTCAAAATGAATCAGCTATAAATATCTTCAGTTTTAGCAAGAGTTCAAGGGAATATTAGAAAATACCAAGGAGTATTTTAAATAACTTAAGGTGCACAGCAGAGAGAGAAAATATGCAACTTGGCAACAAAAATATGTAGCTAAAATAAAGCAGAACTGTTTCACTACAAGAAAAACGGTATCACCTATTCAGAGTGGCTGATTGGGAAAAGTATGTATGCAAGGTTTATGGTGATTTGGCCCAAAACTGTCGCATCTGGACAGAGCAGGGCACAACTCTAACCCGTACCCTGTTCCTGGGTGTAACTGCAGTTCTGCTTTCTGTCCCTGCTGTGCATGAACAAATGCTGTATTAAAATAACTGAGAGATAAAAGGAAATTGAAACAACCTCCCAAGTGCGTTTAAAAAAAATTCAATAAATGCCTGGCTGTGCCTGCACAGAAGGGCAGGGTAGGGAAAAACAGTCCCAAGTGAAGTCCTTCTGCCGAAATTCCTGTGTGAGAGTGGAGCAGGAACCAATGCCAACAGAAAAGGAATAGATTTATTTTTTTCCTCAGTGAGCGCTGCACTCCAGATCAGGCTGAGAGCTCAGTTTAGAAGATACCAACTGTGATATCTCTGCCTTTAGTCTCTACTACGAATTAGATTACCAGATTAGATCTTTGGGTAATGCAGGATACAATGACGTATTTATGAAAGTGGACATTACTGACAATCTTTAAAGTAGATCCAAGGGTCAGCCCCTGGTCTGGTGAAGTTATGGAACAATCTGCCAGGACAAGGAGTTCAAATTTACCCCTATACTATATGGATTTGTTGTTGCGAAACACAAATATTTCTATCTGACCAAGACAAAACTATTTAATATTTGTGAATGTTTTATTTTTCACTAAATAATTTCAGTCATAGAGACATTCGTGTTCTCTAGTGGCAGTGAATTCCAAGTCTTTATTATGCGTTGGTAGAAAAATATTCCTTTTTATTAGTTTGAAATATATTTCAGTTTCTCATAATACTCCCTATATTGCATCACTTGACCTAGTGTCTCCATTGTAGTCATTATCGCACACACATTACTGCATTCATCTGTCAACTATATCTGTCACAGTCCGTAAAAGAGGGTTGGGGGGTTGAATATCTTTATTAATTTCCATTTCCTATATCTAAATTCTTTAATTCTTCCAAATCCTTAGCATGCTGAGCAAATAGAATTGAACACAAGGCATGGATTTCTCTCCCTCCCTCTGTCCCTCTGTGCTTTCCTGTGTAAGCACAGAAAGAGTGCGAGAGATTCAGAATTCCCCACTGGGTAACCCCTCTTATACTTTGTGTGAGGTCACCTCTGCTGTCACCTTGGGTACCAACACTCCTACCTATCTGAGCAGTATCAGGGAAGGAGGGTGGCAGGGCAGAGGGGTCTGCTCACATTTTGGGGAACTACAACACAACTCTGCTCTGCCACTTTTTCTGAGTAGCACACTTCTCAGTCCTGTCCTGAGACTCCCTGAGACTCTGTCTCCACAGCACTCAGGAAAACAAACCCCAATGTGGCAGAAGCCACATCTCTTCATCAGCTGACTTCTAACCTGGGTTCCTCAATGAGAAGTTAAAAATTTTTATTTGCTAAATGTCTACACAAAGTTAGATGCAAGAAGCAGTTATATGAACTCTTCTTTTATCAGATTTAAAAATATGAGCAGTTTCGTAGTGCCACCAAATTTTTTCTTTACTAAAAAAGAAACCTAACACTGTGAACCTTGAGGCTGATACTTTAGTTTTTAGTTAAACAAAACCTAAATTTCTGGTTTCTATAATAAGATTTACCATATAGACAAAAAGGGAGTGAAAACCACAGATTACTATGTTAGCTTTTCAAGCTCAGAGGGATACATTGTCTCAGAGCTGGTTATTGAGAAAGGAATACAAATAGGACCTGGAGGTGCACCAAGTTTAGGAATAACCTAAGCAGCAGCTCAAAGAGGAATTCTGGAGGGGGACAAGTAGCTTGAAACAGCTACCACCTCAACAAAATGTAGGGAATCAGAAATAAGAGCTGAAGGACTGTTTCAAAGAACATATGTGTGAATGAACAATCAACGTTGAGCATTTGGAAAACATTAACTCCTTCCCTCCATTTGCCACTATGTGAAAAGATCATATAGCTTCCTACTGCATGATAAAAACTCTGTGTCTTGCTTTCTCTGGATCTTTATCATATGTACCTCCTCAGCACAGATAAAGATAAAATCAGGGGTCCTTAGAAGTTGAAGATGGAAAATTGAGTTTTTCATTACATCTCTGTTTTTCTAATAAGATATTACAGATTTTTAAATTTCAGAATTTAATAAATAAATCAGCTGAGGAGTTCTTTATCAAAATTAAGTTAAACAGAAGCCATTTTCTGAAGGCCAGAGTGAAAATTCAGATGGCTAAATCAACCCAAAGACAATAAAAATGAGAATGAATATAAACAGGAACTGTGCTAACAGTAAAAAAAGGCAGAAAATGGTAACTACAAAAATGTTACAGTCTGCAAGATTTTTAAAATTTAGCTAGGAATTTTGGGCAGTAAATCACAGTTTGTTTTGAAATTTCAGTCACTAAAACAGAGTTTTCATAGTCACTTCTTGGCTAAATAAATGGACATACAACTAATTTAATCTCCACAAAAGAATTAGAGTGGAAGAGTGACTTAAAAACCCCAAAGATATCATATTTTGATAAAATACAACTAAAATTCACTAACTTTCAGCATAAGTCAGGATAACCATTATCAAAGAATGGCTTGAGTTGGAAGGGACCCTAACGACCACCCAGTCCCTACCCCGCTGCCATTGGTGATTGGTATATTATGATATACACCAGGTTACAGAGAAGCATCTTTCAGATTTTGTCTTGATCTTTAAATTTTACAAGGTTGGAAGGTTACTAGGTAATGAAGAGCTGATTCATGAGCTGATTCACGTGCCTCTCCAACTTTAAATTTTAGTTTAAAACTGTCCAAAGGTGTGGTGACCATGGCTATCTTTCTACAAGTCTGTCTTGCTAAAGTGATGGCCAGTTTCTTCAAAGGGCTATTAAAGTACCTGGAAAGGTAGAGGAAATAATGAAAGGTATCAAAACATTCTAAAAGCCTTGTATCTACCTTATACAAAGCTGTCAGAGAAGCCACATTTCGAAGTACTGGTATTTTCTACCATTTAAATATTTTGTATTTGCTTTCAAGTATTTTAAATTATATTTGTAATTACACAGTTCTATACCAACACCAAAACTTACTATAATTACTGAGTGAATAGGATTTAAAAAAAATAGTGTTAATGCAACATTATTAAATATATAAGCAAGAACTTCCATTTTTAATCTCAGATGCAAATAGGAAGAAAAATGTCTACATATACTTCAAGACTAAGAAGGAAACTACAAATCTAACCATACCTAATAGGTAACTGTTTTACAATTCATAATGGATAAAGCCTTGCAATTATGTTTTTCAGAAAAATATTTTTTTGTCACCTGCACAGAAACAAGTTTTCCTAGACACTTTTATTTTCAGTTTGAGAAAATTGACAGGAAAGCAAGGGAAATTAAGTGCTTTTACCTCTAATGTAAAGGAATTCAATTAAGATATTCAAAAGCAGGAAATTTTTTCCTTTTCCAATCCATATAATGAACAAAAAATTAGAAACTGAGCTGAGCTTTACTAGTCAAATTAATTTTTTGAAGGTTTCTGTTACAGAGAACTTCAAAGGCATCTAAGCAGGAAAAAAACTAATTGTCAATTCAAACTCATTTTTCCAGGTCAGCAATTAATTTAATTTGTAACATATGAAAATCCTTCTGTATATCTTTCAACACCTTTATGTATCCAGATGGCTTTGAAAATCTGTCTAAATATGATGATTAGTTCACTTAGTATCTGCCATTAATAATTCTCTTATCTAATAAATCCTTTAGTCTTGCATGAAAATATTTTTCTGTTATATATTCAAACTATTTAAGACTGGATTATTTTAATAAAAGAAATTGAATATTGTTTTTCTGCATTTGTCTGGAACCCTGATTTGCATCCAAACTGCAGGTTGGTCTAAATAATTAGTTCAAATTTAGATTTCTCCAAAATAAATGTAGTATCCTTATTTTTAACAATATTTAAACTGAAAATCAGAGGTTGAGTAAGACCAGAAAATTACTTCTTTTTCAGCAGTCATGTGAGACAGGTACACATTTCATGAATATATTGTCAAGGAGAAGGTTTCTAAGAAAAATCCAATTTTAAAATACTCATAAAAAGCCAGATAAACTCTTGGGCTTTTTTTCTGATGCGTAGTTCAAACTGCAGTTAGAATTGTGGTTTAAAACACTTTGACTGAAACCAGGCAACCCTGGGAACCTGAATGACTCGAATTAATTCTACAAAGTCTTTTACAAGAACAAAAAGACTAAAATTTTTAACATCTGATCTTTCACCACCGAAATCAAGAGCAGATCTACCATGGATGTCATAGGCCAGATCCTCTCTTGACTCTTGGGATGGCAGAACAGGCCTTAAGACCGGTATGAGTGACTCTACAAGCATCACAGAGGCAAATTTATATCCATACCCATTCACAGATTGTAGATTACATTTTTATACATATCATTTCTGAATTCAAGTTACTAAATATGTTTCAGCTTATGAAAGTGTTTCTGATACAGTGTAGGGTGAGGAGAAAGGATAAGCAGGTAATGCAACTAAAAGGAGCAGACATTAATAAGTTAGTTATCCATTCCTATAGTAACTTACACCTTCTTCAGGCTCTTTGGTATGTAAATTAAAGTGACTGAAACCAATTTACATATACATGTATACAGCAGAAACTGGGTGGAAATCTAGATTGGCTGAATTTACAAATTCCAATTTCTTGGCAAGTTAGATATCTCACCTAAAATCTCCTTATCCATTTATACATTAGGAAATGTGGACAAACCAATTATGGAACAGACACAGACCCCATGAGATCAAAAGCAGATCAGTATGCAAGGGTGATAAGCCTAACGAAAACATGGTTTCAAATGGCATATTTTATACTCAGTAGGAGCCAACTGGGACTTCAGAACATGGAAAAAAAGGTAAACGGGGACAAGTCCAAATGCAGAGGGTTTACATCCGCGTGCAAACCGTGGGGAGCAGGCACTTCCCAGCAGTTAAGGGAAGGCTGAGTTAACAGCATGGGGATTGCTTTGACTTTGAGCCAAGGCAATTAGGGGATTGCTCAGCATTACGGCTGTCCTGCCCAAGAAGAACACCAGAATGTTCTACAGAGCTGCACTCTTCCAAGTAGAAGGTGTCCCACTGGCCAAGGTTTAATTTTGCAACTTAACAATGATATTAAACATTTGTCCAGATCTTGGTATGTGCCTGACGAAAGAATGGGATGGAGTGTTAAATATATAAAGACTAGACAGTATTACCCTCAAATCTGTCATCTATTGAATGCATCTGGGAGAAGCTGAACAGAAAACTACAACCTTTAAAATAAATCCACAGATCACTGAAATCTTGCAATAGTAGTTCTCCCTGGACGCTGCAAATGAATTGGATCAGCAGACAACTTTGCAAACACAGACACACTTGGGTGTGGGTGCACACCCACCCTCCAAACCAGATATTGCCAAGCCACCATGCCAGAAGTGAGTTTTCTCTCTTTTGACTGGATAGTATTATTTTTATGTGCAGTTTGTTGAGCAAAATAGTCTCCATAGCCTTTGGATAATGAATCCTTCGAACAAATCTAAGTTTGTGTGTGTGTGTGTGTGCATGTGTGAAATTGTGACTTTTCTTTGAATGTTCCCAGCCTATATATTAATATTCGACTTGTTCCAAACCCTACAGCAGTTACTTGGAAGACTCCTCTAAGCATCAGTGAGCTTTGGATCAGCTCCTGGGAAACAAAGCCAACTTAAAGTTTGACTGCAATGCACGCATGTATGCAGGAATCCACCAAATGCAGAATAACAAACCTGTCTGCTGACACACAGTGGTACATCCTGCATTTTAACAGAACACAGTGACACAAGGGCCAACTGGCCACTGAGCTCAGTGGCTCAGAACCAAGCGAAATGAGCCCCTCTAATGAGGCACAAGGTATTCTTTCTGAAGGCACATGCAGATCCCAAATGGATACACACTGTGCTAGCAGAGTGAGTCACGCTGCATTCCTAGAACGTGTGATCTCCCTGCAGTCTGCTTGGGAGACCGTGCTATTGCATTTTGCTCCACGAGCTTCTCAGACATGATCCAAGTTAACATAAATTTTTCTGCAGTCAACTCTGTTTGAGAACCTAAGTAGATCTGTTCAAGATAACAAAAAATATGCATTGAGCTGAACATCCTGCCTTCAGCAGATGCTGAAAATGTGTAAGAACAAGGAAATCACATGATGATGTTTGTCTAAAATATTCTCTAACCCTCTCATCTCCAAATGTTAACTATTTAAACTGACACTTAAAAAGAGTCACCCAATCTCTTTTGTCACCCAATGTCACCCAATCTCTTTTGATCATTTCACTTGCTTCCTAATCTTCAAATTAAAACTTTATCCATTTGAGAACCTACCCTCTCCTCCCAAACCTGTCAATTGTCCTCAGAAAATAGTTCCATGCAGAACACTTCTGTATGTCTTTTGAAACTGCATGAAAAACTGATCAGCCAGATCTCCTTCTCTTGAGAGAATTCTAAGATAACAGTGAGGCATGCAAACCCTTTAACTCTCTTCTGTACAATTCTGTAAAAGAGGAACTGGAGGATGAGGGGAGACTGAAAATTCTTACTGGATGAAAAGCTCATTTTGAATTATGCATACTGAAGTATATGCTATTTGTCACATATACTGAGAAATTTGTAATATTTTAATACAAAAAAACCCCAATCTTCTGCTTTCAGTAAAAAAATAAATAAAAGAATTGCATCAAGAGTTTGACATGCTTCAAGTTTTGATGGTTTTTCCTCAGAATTTTTAGGATTTACTTTTAAATGAGATGAAGAACTCTTTTAGGCTGAGATATGTTTCTTTCTTTAATTCGCATCTTACAAAATTTTACTGAATCATATTACATACTGTACTTATTTAAAGCATAATATAATTCTCCAGTATAATACTTTTAATTAATTCTGTCATATAGCATAGACTCTACAGAACAAACAGTCCAGACATAACTGTATTATGTAAACAATTATGTCGTCTAAGAATCTATGCAAAGTTGACAAAAGAGTGAAAACTGTCCTTTCCAAAATCCTTGGCACTTGAGAATACTATGGGACACAGATAAGAGAATCTCTGGAATGCAAAGAATTCCTGTTGCAAATAATTTTCAACAGTCCTACAATGAGAGGAAGACATTTCAGTCTATTATTTCCAGCTATTTCTGCCCTTTCCACTGTTTGATGCAAGTGATAGATCATCATAAGTTCCAGGTGCTGTAATGGTATGTTTATGTGTGTTTGGGAGGGATGAAGAAAGAGAGCCACCTTCTATCCCATACCTAGCAGTGTAAAGAACTTGATTACAAATCCCTTTACCCTTTCTAAAAAGCCACATAGTTATCATGTGACTGTGCAGTTTTCTAGGAAGGAAGGGTTACATAAAGGTGGTAACTAGAATTAACTACCTTCTCCAGTCACGACTGCTGACAAGGCTGTGAAATTCTTTGGGGACAACTGCTGTGCGCCACTGAAGAATATGATAGTTACCTCAGCCTAGGACTTGATGATCCTTGCACGTCCCTACCAGCTGAGAACATTCTGGATTCTGTATTTGCTCCTTCTCTCATCCAATGAGGCCGAAACCTGGGTTGTGGGATCAGGCTGATGGTAGTGTACAAAAATTGCATTCAGGAACTGCTCTGTGTGGCAGGGTGTCACTGACACTCCTCAGCATCAACAGCTCTTGTTCTAACTTTGGTCTTTTGATTATTTCTGAGGCAAAATGATTTTTCAACAAGAGACAATGAAGGGAAACCAAATATTCATGAAATGCTGGAACTAAAACAAATGGCAGTTCCTTCAAAACAAATACAGATGGTAGGTGAGCCCGGCCCAGGAGGCCAAAGAAAAAACCACTCTGTGACCAGCAAATAATCAGCTTCGGACTTGTGGAACCAGTTTGCATTTGTGCACAGTGGTGTTCTGCTTGTTAATGGAGATAAAGGCAAAAAGGTTCACTCCTCATGTAAGACTTGTGGAGCATTTGTGGCTGGTACCCTTAAGAATCATTTCTCATGCCATCCATGCTTCCTTGATAAATTTCTGTTATGGCCAAGCACAAGAGTCCTTATAAACAGCATTCATAATACAAACACTAATGTAATCCACAAGAAGATGGACATTACAGCAGAAGGTGGGAGAAGCTGCACAGGTGTGAGCACATGAATGCATATAAACATAGGTGTGACAGCACAGACTAGCCCAAAGTCTCACACATTTTGGGCAGAGCGTCAATAAACCATACCTACATTGCTTACCTTTAAAATATACTTCTGATAATTAACTACAGAAATAATTAAATTAAATACTGAAATTTCTGGAAGAATGAAGGTGACTGGTTATATACGGATTGAATCAATGAAATATTAAAAGAACAGTTACTCAACAGAAAGAGGACTAATATCCTGCCTTAGAATTTGAAACAGAAATCAAACTCAACAAAATAAACATCATGATAGCACAAAAAACCCACAACACAGCTTCATGAAAAGCACTGCTCTTCTAAAGTAGGTCTTTTCTCAGAAACAGACCAGACACAGCTTCCATTTATTATTTATGGTGCCTTGTGTCCATGTCAGCTCCTGATTAATAATTAAAATTAATCTCATTAAGGCAGATTTCATTACAGGATAATTTAATTAAATGATGAATTGGCTCCCAGATGTCACCATTTGTGCCATCTCTTAAAAGATGCTGCTGATGACACAGATTTATAAGGGTCTATTCCTAACCTGAAAAGCTACATTATTTAACAGATTTATAGCAATTTTCATAAGCAAAGCACACAACATGAAATATAATTCAGATGAGGTGAGACAGGCACTTCCAAGCATAAACAAAGGTATATGGCTGTCTCTGTATGGCATGAGGAAGTGTAAGAAGGTTGGCTTCAAGTTTGTTAAAAAGAACTCTAACCTCAGTACTTGTGAAGATCCTACATACCAGTATTGTAAACAACTTCTTCATTGTAGCACAAAGCAGCTGAGACAGATGCAAAAAATTATTTCAGATAGTTTAAAAGAAAATTTCTCTAAATTTCCAAATTCAGTGTCTCAAGAACCGCAGCAGATGAGTGAAAACAAGAATTGTCACTGGTAGCAGAGGAAGATGAATCTGGCTGTACCATACTTCCCAGTACCCTTTTCACAATGCTATGCAGGTTTCTCTTGGTAATTAATTAAAAAAAGAAAAAATAATCCGGTGGAATAGCAGCTGCTAGTGAATCAGCACTATCAGAACAGGCCTGATAATGAGGGTGTTTCATAAGCCACAGAGTAAACAAAAAAAAAGAGCAGAGATAAGGCCAAGTAGTGACATAAAACACCGTGACATGAAGGTTCAAAACAGCGGAAAGGTGTTTTCTTTAATATTTCTCCAGTGTCCTGTATTTCACAGTGACAGTTTACATTTCAGAAAACCTCACAGAACTTTTTTTAAAGAATCTTAGTGTAAGGAAAGATGAGAAAGTATGAAGCTGAATTATTAGAGTGCACCACTCCAATATGTGCATTTGTGGGCTAGCAGTGCTTTTGGGCAACTCCATTTGCCTAAGGCATGACCAGCAGCCTGCTCTCAATCTGCTACATATTACTACTCTACCAAAACACAGTTTAGTATATGGAAAGCACCACATACGTTTAAGTTCATGATCCAAACAATCTTTGAATACATCAGACACAGAGAATAAGGCACAGAGAAGGCACAAAGTTCCCACTTCAAGCAGTATTCTGTTCACATCAGAGTGCTCCAGATAAAAGTGCAAATTATCCTTCAGAATTGAAACATTTTGGTACTGATACAAAACCACCCAAAATACTTTGAATGTGGAAGCTGTACTTCCCTTGGGTGTCCCTGACCCATTCAAACCATCTGAACTCTGCCACAGGACAGCTGTTAACAAAGCCCTCGGTGGACAGAATATCACTGCTCCTGTTTCTTTTTGGGAATAAGTAAGGTAGCAATCACTCAGAGGTGATAGATCTGGTAGCTGTTTTGATCACCAGACCATCTTACTGAACTGCCTGCTGGCTATTGCCAAAACTGTAACCAAGAGCTAAATCTAGACTATCAGTTTTAGACATTTAGAATTAAGTAGAATCATGAGCCCTAATTTACTTTTTGGACTCTGTCTACTATCCACAGATGTAGAAAGACAATGCCAAGGCAGTCAGCATGCTGTAATCATCTCCCTGGTGGGAAACACTGAACAGGTGAAATGGTCTTGATTGTTAACCTGCTAATTACCAGTTAAATCGGTGATCCACTGCTTTGTGGCTTGGCTTCTCAGCTATGAGCCAGCTGGCCCAGTTAGGTGCCTAGGGAAGACTGGCCTTCTCTATTTTAAGACTAGCATAGTGTACTCTAATAAAATAGTAAAGAGATGGTTTGCAATAGATATAAACCTATTTAATTTCTCAGTCTGACTGATATGCAGCAAGAAATTTATCATAAAGGATGTCCAATTCTCATGTCCCAGAGGAATGAAAAAAATCTCACAGATGGACACACATACAGACATTTCCCTCAAGGGCCTTAACACCTTATGCCCCACGAAGCCATAGAATCATAGAATATCCTGAGTTGGAAGAGACCACCAAGGATCATCGAGTGCAACTCCTGGCCCTCCACAGAACCAGACCAAGAGTCACACCATGTGCCTGAGAGCATTGTCCAAACACTTCCTGAACTCTGTCAGGCTTGGTGCTGTCACCTCTTCCCTGGGGAGCCTGGTCCAGTGCTCAACGAACCTCTGGGAGTAAAACCTTTTCCTGATACCCAACCTAAACCTCCCCTGACACAACCTCAGCCATTCCTTCGGGTCCTGTCACTGGGCACCAGAGAGAAGAGATCAGTGCCTGCCCCTCCTCTTCCTCTCACAACATAGTTGTGACTGCAATGAGGTCTCCCCTCAGTCTCCTCTTCTCAAGGCTGAACAGACTAAGTGACCTCAGCCGGTCCTCATATGGCTTCCCCTCAAGGCCTTCACCATCCTTTTTGCCCTCCTTTGCAGCCTTCTGATGGCTTTTATGCAAAAGTGAGACAGGTAGTGAGTGGAGTAGTACCTGCCAACATCTAAAATTGCACTGCGCAAAACCCCTGCTTAATAGGTGTTATTTTTCTTAGTGTTGTATCTCTTATTCTGCATAAAGCCAGAAATGTCTTAAATTGAAAAATGGATAAAACTCTCTTGGTTTATCTCCATGGAGCATCATAGAATGGTGCATCTTTAGCATTCTTAAAAATATCACAGATTTTGCTTTGTTCCTTATCAAAACTGTAGAGAACATACAACTACTGTGCTTCTCCTTATTAAAAAAAGTAAAAGGGAAATTACAGTACTACTGTGAGGCTTTGGAAACTGCTTATATATATAGATATAGATGTATATGTATATGTGTATGTAATATCTTCTAAATCATTTAATATCTGTATGAATTTTTAAAGCAGTCATATAAAATGTTTATTCAAAGATTACAAACTCTTATGCTCTACAAATCTGTTCTATCGCTCTCTTACCATTTGCAAAATTAATACATCAGTCCTTCAACACCTTTTGACTAGATTCTCAGCAACAAACTACTACCTAAAACAGGAAAGACAGAAAGTCACTGTTTATTTTTGTCAGTCCCACGGCTCCACTGCACGTTGTAGCATCTTCTTTTCCTACAGCTACATTCTAGTTATTCTGAAGCACTTAGATTTTCACTTGGATTTTCATTTAATAGCTCATTAAATATTATCATCACCATCAAATTTTGAGCATTATAATATGTATTTCTTTTTCAAAATTACAGTTTTTCTGCTGAAAATACTACCCCCCCCCAAAAAAAAAGGGAGCAGGGGGCAGATATGTCTTTATTTTCTGAAATTCCATGGCTCTATTCATCTGAAAATTGAGAGGGGGGAAAAAAAATCTGACTTAATTGTTCTTTTGGTTTCTATATTTTTATTGAGAATTTTATTAGTAGTTATTACTAGTTTTATAGAAAAAACATAACACAACATTTCTGGGATTTGCGCCACAATTAAAGTCATTAAAGCAGTTAAAGCTGCTTCTTCATGTCTCCAGTTTTGCACTCGATCTACCTTTCCACACATCCTACTAGGCAGGGCTCAGCACACTGCTTCCAGTCTTTTAACTACCACAAACACTACTGTGTACTCCTGCTTTGTACCACTGCGTGGTGCAGGCATGCCCAGTTCTTTCAAGAGGTAACTCTTTGGAAAAAGTGTCATTACAAAGGAGAAAAATAAAGGCAAAACAAAACTGACATTCTGGATTGACATCAAACCCAGACAAAAAAAACTATTACAGAGCATTTGCAAATAAATGCAACGCACAGGGAGAAGTGATTTTCTACATCTTAGTGTGCTTTTAAGATAAGGTAGTAGTGAGCAGATAAAATTATATCCTTTCTTCTCTTTCTTCAAGAAGCCTTTGGCAAAGTGTTTTTGTACTCACCAGACTACACACCTTCTGGCTGTCCTCTGGCACAGCAGGAAAAAGAAATGAAAATGTGATGTATAGTTGCGTGCTTGGAGATATGTCATCCTATTTTCTTGAAGAATTAGAGAGTGTTCCTTGTGGTAACCTTAAACTAAACTAAGAAAACATTTTGAGGCAATATCAGGGAGTTTTAAAGTTGATACTTAAACACCTAACTGCTGTACAATTAGGGGAAAGTGCATTAATCCCATTTATTTGAGCCTACATGAATCAGTGGTTGCCCACTGTCTCCAGAACTCTGTACTTGTGGTTTAAGAGAGCAGCAACTATTAATTAAGTCAATTCCATATTCTCGTAGATCAAAATGGGTGGACATCATTAGTATAATGGTTTATCAGAAATTACACCCTGTGAGGTGGAGTAGAGCTGAATTTGTTTTCTCCCTTACATACCCCATTCACTCTTGATTCTATCTATACTTGTGTTTTTCTGATGGAAAAGCCTTTTCTCCAGAAAGGAATGAATGCAACCAAACGTAAGCTTTCTGCATAAGCATGCAAAGACACAGGGAGAAGAGCTACAGAGCCCACACCACCCTGCCTTCAAATAGGTGATTGCAGCTACTGCTGTCTCTTGCACAGAAACCATTTTATACTACTAATAGGAAAATGCAAAGGAAGAGAGATGCCACATTTTAGACAACACACCTGAGAGAATTCTTGGGCCAGATAAGGACAACAGCAGTTGATGTGTGGTTGGTTTACTTGAAAAGATTTGGGTTTGTTAGGCATTCCTTGCCCTTATCCCCTTTAGAATCATAGAATTACAGAATGGTTTGGGTTGGAAGGGACCTTAAAGAACATCTAGTTCCAACCCCCTGCCACAGGACCTCCCACTAGCCCTTTGAGGCAAGAGAGCAATGCTCACCAGTGACAGGAAACAATGCTCTCATATAAATGAAATATATCATTATTTTCCACCAATATACTGCCAGAGTCATGAATTAGAAAGAACAGAAGTGGAAGAGGAAGAGCAAAAAGACTGGAAAGGGAAGGGAATGCATTTGCTTCTGTAATTCTGCTCAGTCTCTCAAAGCTCTGTTTAAAAAAGGAAAGCTTATTTCACCTCTTGGGAGCTTTACATCTCCTATGGATATCAATTATGATTCCTTTTGATTTTGTCTCCCTGGGAATAATTTAATTTTTTACTATATACAGTTATGTGACCACAGTTAAAAATAGATTGCCTTCTTACCAGTTTTTCTTTGAGTGACTTTCCTGAAGTTTAGCAATTCAGCAAATAAGTTAAGTTATTTTAGCACAAATTATATCTTCATGGAATTGCTCAAATTACCTCAATTCACCAGCAGACCAAGAAATTATTAGATATTTGTTTTGACATTCAGTGTTATAGACAGAATGCAGCTCTGCATCCACTGGATACAAAGAGATACAATAATTCATTTACATTTTAATGCAAATATTTTCCCCTCAGAGTAATTTTTTCTTGCATCCATCAAATAGTAAAACCAGTATTTTCATTAACAGTCTTTCTATTACTTACTTAGCAATGTTCTGTGAAGATTCAAAAAACTTAATGAAGAGCTGAAAGTATGTTGGGGTGACACTGATGACCCAAATCTTGAAAAAGTAAGGAATGATATTTTTATTTTAGAATTTTCTAGTAAAATATACACTGCCAAAAATATGTCTGGCTTTCTAAGGATAAACTCACAGAGGAGTGAGCATGAAAATTTAATTCAAAAAGCACTGTTCTGAATTTTTTTTCCCAAGAATGTGGTTTTGAGTCAGGCTCTTTCCATTACTCCCTTGCCAGTTTTACAGGAGTTAGGTGAATAGGTAAGGCTTTTCCCCATTTTCTGCTCAGCTGGGAACTTAGGCAATGCTTCTCCATTACCACAGTCTCATTCTGAAGCTACATTAATTCTTAATGCCTTAATCACTTGTGCTTATTAAATTATTTAAAATGTGCTCTGAACAACAAAGGAAAGAAGGACCTTCCTTTGCAGCTAATGAAGCAAAGGAAAGTTCTGGTTTCGCAAAACCTGTAGGGTTGAATGGGCAGCTGAGGAAAGATGCCCTTGAAAGGTTGCTTCATGCCTTTTGCCTTGTTTTGCTATTTAAAGAAGGAAATTTAAAAAATGGGTGAAACAGAAGCCGCAGAGGTGTCATCTTCCTGAGAGGACATAATTATTTTTCCTGGTTATGTTGACTTACAATGTCTCATGATCATCCTCATATTTAGTAGCTCTTGTACCTCAAGGGTTACAAAAGTGAGGCTAATGGTACAGTGTGACCACAGCAACACATGCCCTGAAGGTTATATAAAGAAACTGTACCTTCTCTACAAATACCTCCTCCTAAAAAGCTGTAAAACAGGTAGAAGGCAGAAATACCATGGAAAGGGAGGAATCCAAAGCTCTTTCTTTGCTACCAGGTACATGACCTACAAACAGGGGTCTGCAGAAGGGGACAGGTTTAAATATGCAAAAAAAGGCCAATGACCACATAGGGGTGGCACATGGGCATGGCAGGAGGACCAGTGACTGTGTCAAGCCTTTGAACAACCTGTTTTCCACAGAGCTGCAAAGCAGTGTCCAAACCCATACATCAACAGCTGCGAACTAGGGGAAGCACATAATCCATTTTATCTGCCAAAAACTTTCTTTAATGAGACTGAACACAGAGGTGGTAACATTCAACCAGCAAGTACTCCCAGCCTTCACGGAGAAAGTCCCACATTACCACAGGGAACACTGGGACCTGGGAGGGGTGGTTTGGTCACTTGCCTTTTTGTAGTCTTCCCCTCTGCTCCCAGGCTAAGTTTCCCTTCTAAGACAATCCCTCTAGTAAAGTTTATAAAGTATTAAGCATTCTTCCAGGAAAAAGAAAAAATAAGCTTACAATGCTAAGATGTGTCTGTCCGAGCAATGCCTAACAAATAGGTTGTTAACTATGCAACAGAAAGGCAACTTGGAAGACATGGTACAACTATGAAATGAGCATAACCTCACCAAGACCACACGACAGCTCTACCAAAAAAAAAAAAAGTTAAATTACTTACCAAAATAAAAAGCCAACTCTTTTCCCCACTCACCTAAAGATCCTTTTTGATATATGTACTTTGTAAAATTCTACTACATTGCCAAGTATAAAGAATATTTTGTGTTTCATGAATATAGAGACAAATCTTCCTGATTATTTTGCATTTTTTCTATTAAGTACTCAACAGAGACCTCAAAGGAAAGAGTGGAACCTACCAGAATTCTCAGAAGTAACAAGTAACATGCAAACTGCACAGTTTATATTATTTGAATAACCTCCCAAAATTAGACACCAAACAAATCTTGAAGCATATTTGAATTTCATGTATATACAACTATTTAAGTGTGGTAAATGTAATAACATTTGCGATTTTGTGATTTGTGAACTTTTTTTCCTTAGTAGAAAGGCAACAACACTAAATCAGCAATACATTATTACTACACATTATAGAAATTATCAAGGGCGAAATCAAATTTATTGCAGCTGTAACACTTCCAAAAGGGAACAAGAGTCTGGATCTCTGCCAAAGAACACACTTTGGGCAGTTGATCACATGATCTTAGAAATAACTAAATTAATTTTGTTGTAAAAAAAACCCTAAACAGTACTAAATACCAAAAGCAAGGCTATGAAAGTGATTTCCAGATTGAGGAGAAAGCTTTCTTTAATTTCTTTTAAGAGTATCCATGGCAGCTAGCTTTCTAACATGAAATGCAAATATAATTTCTGTCAATTACAACCTGTATTTATTTAAAACAAAGGGATTTACATGATGAATACTATAAATATAAAGCCTGATTCAGCTCACAGATGAATGCACTTTACCAAAAACTGAAATCATCTAGAGCAGGAGACTTCCAAAAAGCAGGAAAAGCAGAAAAAACCTTGTTTGTCTTCTAATATCCACCCCCAGAATGTCCCAAGTGGGAGATTACAGCCCACATGCCAGTTACTCATGGGCTCCAATTCAGAAAAGCATACCTATTCAGGAAAGCACTTAATTAAGCACATGCTTATATACTTTTCTGAATCAGGTCCACAGTACCATAGGAAATGGGTATAACAGACATAAAATGCATGAGTAAAAGTAACTGAGAACTTAGCTCCACAGCATAAGCTTTCATTTATGTACCTTTATATTTTTAAGATATGATGCACTGCTTAAAACATAGAACAGCTGAGCATACTACTCTGTAAAATGCAGCACGGCTAAAAGGAGACCTGAGTATAATCAGATCCCAGGATCTATTTGATATCTCACATGCCTAATCCACTGCAGAAAGTGCTGAAAAAGATGCAGAGCACCTTTTGTTCACATTACTTAATTTTCCAGCAGATGGACATCTTTGGACATATTGCTATAATGGGGATAAATGGCTGGTGGCCAAAGAGCTGTTTGTCACATGCTTTGGATCTACTGATGCACACCCAATTAGAGCCAGCACAAACAAGGAGGCAGAAAAGAAAAGAACTCTGGATGTGTAGATCAAGCAATAGGAAAGATGTCTTCTAGGCAGTCATTCCTTTTTCCCTAGCAGCAGTACAGAGCAAAAACTTTGCATTTTCCCTTCCTTTCAGTGCTGCTTTCTGAGAAATCCAAAGCTGGAAAAGACGGCGGCCACCAGTAAATGAAGTTGCTCAGCAGCTGCTTTGGTCAAAGCAGGAAGCTGACTGAGGACACACAAGGGGCCAGATGGATTAAGAACCACTGGCAAGGTCTGAAAAATGCCAAGTTTAGATATGCTGTCATATCTGCATGTGATTATAAGCCAGCAGGAAAACCCTGCGGTCTGCACTGGGGAAACCCAAGTCTTAGAATGGTAATTATGCCTACGTATGGGAATACCAGAGCCCTCATTTAGTTTCAAATAACTGTTTTGATAAAAAGAGATACCTTTTTCACCTGGTTCACACTGACTTTCTATCACTAAAAAATAATTTGAAGCTGAATAAAAGAATGCAACAGCAGAACCATTCAAAACTTGACACTGAGAGCCACAAAGTTTAAAAATATGTTGCTGCCCAGAAGAGCTTTGATCAAAGACATAAATGATAGATTTGGAATCTCCTTCAATGCAAGAGAAATATAATTTTAATATATGCTGCAGTTTCATTCCTTGGCAATTTTTATTAACACTGAAAGACAGCAGAAATTTTATTAAGTACTGGATACTCTAAACTTTGTAATTAACAAACCAGAAGCTACACAAACTGTCACAACATTGCTAATATATTTTTGCAATCAGTCCATCTATTAAAATGCAGAGGGTTTTGTACCATTCAATTTCAGTGTTACTAAGCATACTTCTTCAAATTAATCTTGAAAGATTGAAAGCCACAGTAATGAGATATTATTTTTTAATTACACTTACCAAATCATGACATCATGCAACTAAACCAACAGAACAGTCTTTCAATAGGCAGCCTTCATGAACGGAGATCCTGACAGCCAACCCAACTCTATGTAATGGAAAGGGGTGTACAACCTGAGCATAATACCAAGGCTGCAGATGTGCTTCAGGGAGAGAAGCAAGGTTCTTTTCAAGTCACAGCAACATGACAAGTAGGTAGGACAGAAATAGCAGAGGGCAGCAAGTTCTGTGTACCAATTAATGCACTGCTACCATAGTCTGACTTAAGAGTTTCCGAAGGCTTTACTTATCATCATGGGACAATCACTGAAGGATCTCTAAAGGCTCACGTATCAAGTCACAAACACATGCAATCACGCAGCAGTTTCTTTACTGTGTGCTTTTACTATGGCAAATAAGGATGCAGAAGTCCCTGTTCTCTGAGTATGAAGACTATAGTCTAATAGTTACTAATAGAGAGATTGTTTCCTTCTGCAGTCTTCAAAGCCCATCACATCCTGCAGCCATACTAATTACAAATACTCTGGCCTGGAGTTTTGTTTGTCCTCATGATTCTCTCCAACTCATTCTTTGCACCAATTTCTCTTATTAGCTGAAATACAGACACAGTAAGAATTTACAGATACATGCTGGGCACACACACTATTGCAATTCAATTACGCTTCATTAAATCTCCTAAAACTTGCCAGATTTTCTCTCATCCTTAGGTTGAACTTGCTCAAATGACAAATATTTCCAGTATGAACTACAAAACGCTGGCACATAAAGTGCACACATTTGTTAATTCCACTGCATAATACAGTGAAGGGTTTGTTTTGGTTACCATGTATTTTGTTTCTTTGTTTACTGTTATTTTGGTAGCCAAGAGTTTTTTACCGAATTAGCAGATGTTTAGTGGCTTATCAAAATTCAATATTTAAAATATTGAAATACTTCAGGTTTTAAACAGTGACTTTTCTTGTTGGAGATATAACAGATGTTAAAATCAATTCATAAAAAACACTCTTCAAACCATTTCCACTAAATTTTATACATTAAAATATTTACACTGACAGCAAGGGTGAAAAGTGTGTTTCTTTGTATGTATGGAGGTAGATGGGGATACAAAGATGGTTGGGTGGAGCAGACACATATTTTATTATAGCACCTAAACCAGAACCCTTTAATGCTAATTGTGCCACAATGATTTCTACTTCTGTGCACCAAAAAGGCACATCTTTTTTGCTATACCTCCTTTGTGTGGGTACTGAGTGGAGAAAGCACAGTGGTAATGTCTTGTGTTCTAGTGCATACTGTCATTAGACTAATGTGTATTAATAGTTTTCTTCAAGCAACTAAGAGAAGTACAAAAAGCAGAAAAAAGTTGAAGGATGGTTGGAAGCCCACATGACATCTCCCCAGTTATGCATCCTTTTGGTGAATGACAGTGCCAAATACTACACACTGCATGATACCGTCATTGCACTTTTTTATTCAATTTTTATTAATGCAGAATAGTCCTGTATGTTCCAGGAATGCAAGAATGATTTATTCTGTCATTTGCTTTCCATGTGGAAGGCTGCTACAGCTTCTCTTAATTTCTAAGATGGATCTTTTCTCTGTTTCCCCCTTTAATCTGGCATCATTAAGTCTCCGACTTACAGGGCATTATAACTTCCCAGTATGTACTATATGATGTTAAATGGGAAGCTCTGGGAATAAAGCCAAGTACCAGTGGAGTTCATGTATTCAAACTCATAAGCCTACCTTAGTCTGGACTTGGGTAAATCACTCACTGGACTTCTCTAATTTGAATGGAGGCATTTTCTTCTGGAAAAGCAGAAAAATCCCATGTGCAAATTTACCAGGTGACATTACTAACATTTATAGATAAGAAGACAGTGCAGTCTTTTCCCCCAGCTGGACAGAGGTTACTGTAGACCAAGAAGTGGAAGACAACGGCAGGAATTTTTTTGGTCTTCACATGACAGCAACCTCTCTATGTAGCCAAATGCAAAGGCCTCATCTCTGTAGCAGTATTTGTAACAGAGAAAAGATTACTGCAGAGGTCTTTATCACCATCATAAACCCCCCTTATTTACACAAATTTACACACAAATCTTTACTGCCTGCTTTGCACTGTGGCATCTGCTAAAGACCATTTTCTAACCCCAAATATTTATGCTCCCCTGAGAGAGATACAAGGTAAGACATAAAAAAACCCCAACCTAAAATAAAGATTAAACAGTTGAAGATTTTCTCTGCATATGCTAACACATCTGTGCCTCTAACGAGCTTCAAGACTCATAATGGTCTGATTGTCTGAGATAAATTTTTTTTGTTAAGATTAAGCTCAAAAGACACCACTGAGCAGCAGCAGAATAGCAGGGACTGATTCTCCCATTTTCTACCAGCAGCTAGTAGTAAAGGATAAGTGAATACTAAGAACAGACAAAGTTAGCTCCAAATATCAGACGATGTTCCATGAGCCTCCCCGGGATGACATTCATTTCATTTTTCAAGTATTACTCCATCATGGCACTTTGATGTTTTGCTACAGCAGAAGCACTGAAAAGTATAAAAAATGAAAAGCAAACACAGTGGCTTAGTGAAACCAACAGCCAAGGAGCTCTGTCTCTATTATTCACCCCAGCAGGCAGCATTGCTGCATTTCACTTTTCTACATTACTGTATATACTTGGTCAAAGTATCCTCACAGTCATCATTTACACAGTTGGTTACTTTTTTCCCATGGATGCTATTTTCCATCTTCTGCTCTCTTTCAGCACTAAAAATTTGCGAGAAAATCACCCATAACCCATGCCTTTCTATGTATACACTGATAGTTTCTTCTGTGAAAATGTAAATTTTCCAAACGAACTGAGGTAGGTATTACAGACATTGATATTTTTTATCTTTTTCTGAAACCATGCTATCAGCAAGTATAATTTCTGAGACCTGGGAAGCACTCAGCTGAAAATTTCAATTGTTTTGAAATGCTGCAGTGTTCCTGGTCAGGGACTGCATCATGTATTCACTCAAGGCCTCAAGAATGTCTCTTGAGACTGCTGGAAATCAGAGGACAGCTAGCTGGTCAGCTCCTGCTCTTGGCATATGCCAGATGGATTTCTGTAACTGGTGATTTTAAAGAAGCCAGGCTCCAGCCCTTTCACAACCATCTGGCATCCTTCCTCTTCAGTGTACATCATGTTAGGTGAAACCAGACAGCAAGGAATACAGCACTGCCCCTGGGATAATTACAGTTGTTTCCTAGCTCCATACCCTTACAGGTAAGCTTGTTGAATTTTGCAGCATTATTTGCAGATCCATAATTGGGTCCTATCTGCAGTACTGACTGAGCATTATTGCAAGACCAGTTGAAAATGGAACTCAATGTAGACATAAAATTTTACAGAGGTCTTTTTGACCTGCACAGTAGGCGTGAGAAATTAATTCATCCATTAAGGAGCATGCAGTACAAGCTTGCTGACCATTACAGTCTGGTTTTTATCATTCTATGTTTTAGCATGTTGACCACATCAGGATTTCCTTGTCTGAAAAAATACACAATTTCCCATACACCACAGGACATGAAAGTAGCAATCAGCACAATCTAAACATTCTTTTTTTCCTCCTACTCTTTTCAAGTGCTGACATAAGCTTTTTGGACAGTAGCTCTGTTTGATACCCTACTGATAGGCTTTCAACAATAGGTGAATTTTACAGCTGCATAACTATGCTGGAATCAGGCTCTAGGAATGTATTCAATTTTTGTAGTCGTAACTGGTTAACTACAGCTACATCACTACAGAATTCTCCAAATGCCAATATTCTAATTCTATGTCTTCTTTCATCAATACACAGGTATTTAGATAAAAATACAAAGCAGATTAGTAGACTATCAACTGGAAACAATTAAGGCACTTCTTCAAACCCAATTATATTTGATAGGATGTCTTCTTATGCCTTTATTCAGTCTTACTTATCACAGCTCAACACCAGCACTTTCAACAGAACTCTTTATATGGTTAATGTCCAAAACAGAAGATATCCAGCACCATCAGAAAAGCAGATGAAATGTATCATTATTATTGCAACACAACTGCTTCTATAGACATATTGTAAATACAGTTTAAATTACATGAACAGAGAGATTTTCAGTAAATAGTTCAGTATAAGGTTCTCAAAATGCTAGCTGTGCTACCCTGTTCAATTTAAAATTAGGTATTATTTCAGCCTGGGAAGTTCAGGTCAATGCTAACTCTTTATGTGTTTGCTTTTATGAAAATTGAGTACTATTGAACTCTAGTAATAAAAAAGAAAGAACTGAAGAGTTTATGAACAATCAGCCAATGATGCATCACATAACTGCCCTTGATCCTACAAAGACTATTTCCTCTACTTTTACTTTCAATTTGCAGTTATCTTCAGACTAAATCTATTATCTTGCAAGGAAAATGTATAGTTTTCCTTCAGTTAATTAAACTCTGGATTCCTTGACTTAAAAGCAAGTTATGCATGAAATGTAATATGGTATCAGCTTCTTGAAAGCCTATGATTTTCACTTGTGATGCCCCAAGGAGTATGGTTTAAATTATCATTTACTACAGTTATTAATAAACATTCAATTTGAAATGACAAACTCACTCTTGCACCTTCAAAGCTATGGGATGAGCGGATAAAATTAGTTTCATTTTTATGAAACTTCTAGGTGCAGGTGCCACATTACAGAAGCTACAGGTTAACCATTAGTTTTACAGTGATGCGGTAAAAACCCATGAAAACTCATTATCAAAGCTGTTTAACCTGGGCAATGAATTTGAGAACATGACAGACAAGCAGATAGATCACAGGATAAGCAGCAGGATATCTGCATGTCTGTAGCCCACCAAAGCTCCAGTACCACCACAACCACTATTACTACATGGAAGAAAAATACATACAGAAAGACATAAAGAAATACAGCTCTAAAGATTATTTAGCGTAAGCTGAATTTGTGAATGTGCTAATGACTTGAGCTTAGCCTGAGTAACTAATCTCTAGAAAAGTAGATAATAAATACGTAATGGAAGCTGATAACCGGTAGCTCAGAGTGTGTTTTAGAAACTGATTAAATGTACGTAAAGGGAAACTGTAGTTGAATTCAAGCTCCTGAACACTTATTCCCCTGTATACAGCATCTGACTGACTGTGCATAGCATTCACTCTTCCTGTGTGCTGGACTTCCCTGAGAACAGAGGCTCCTGTGTCCAGGGCAGGGAAGGGTGAGTGAATCCGGTTCATGAAATTAAAAGCGTCCTGGGACAGCCCATGGCAACCAGGGTAAGCAAGAATAAGAATGTGAAGCTCAGATGCCCCAAATGCATCAAGGCCTCTCAGGGCCAGGCTGTTTATATAAATGCATTTAATAGTGGTTGAAGAAGATACCAATATAAGTAACCATTAACTATAGAACACATTGCTCCCTCTGATAGTAAAACCCACTGAATGACAGAAATACTCCACACATTTCATTATGGAATTATTTTAATTTCACTGTTTCAAAAATTGTCATACTATCAAGTTAATTCACAACTGAAAGAAAACGAACTAAAAAGGAGGCGAGGAAATGACAGCCCATTCCACCCAAGCAAAGGCCTGAATGGCTGGGAAAGCAACATGATGCATTCAAGGCACAGGCTGCTGGAAGAATTTTAACAGAGTATGAATCTTTGAATGGGTGGAATAAAGAGCAAGAAAAGGTTTTCTTAACTGCACAAGAGCCACTATGAGAGTCACCATTTAGTGAACAAGTTCTTTCTCACACTTGATACTATCTGGGCTGGTAAATGCAAAAAATCCACAAATCCTATTTGCTCAGAGTCAGCAAAAAGAATCCCTGAAAAACAGTTAAAGCACCGATTACAGGTTGTTGAACTACAAGCATAATTTGACTTTTTAAAGGACAGAATGGCCATGTCCAGCAACACAAGGCTCCCAGGCTGTGGGCTTTTACTATATAAATCCCCAAAATGCTCAGGTGGTGGCCCTGAGCTACAAGCCATGAGTAGTCCCACAGGAAGGTGACTGCATGACAAACTGAAACTTGAAAACCTGTATAGTTTTTTAACAGCATTGCTAACTGAAATAAGAATAACATTCTTTTTCATTTCAGAAACAAGTGATGTTTGCTTTAGCTCCTTCTCTTGTATACTTTGACTGGATCACATAAAGAAAAATTTCATGTGGCCCAGGACCAAAGACTAAAAATTTAAAGTCAAGTATGGTTTCACAAAAACAGGAACCACTAAAGACCTGTGCTATAAAAGATGCTCTTTTTCATGACAGAAATCCCATTAGTCACAGCTCCCAGTACCAAAACCAAACCAAACCAAAAAATCAAAATCATGGTCAGTTGACTTTCATTCTTCTACTGTTAACATACACAGAAAAAGAAAGGGAGAGATAAGATAAACTAGATTTGCTGCCACATTTAAGAGAAGGTTTGTTCAGTCTTTGCTTAAACACACCTAGTTTCTTGGCTTCTCAGCTAGAGCTTGCCTTTATAAGAGTAACACTCCAGCACAAAACTCTGGGTCTCTCAGATGCAAGTTGCTTCATATTTGGGTTGGTGACCTCTTTGACTAAAGCATGATCACACCTGAAGTCCAAGCGCTGACATGAGGCAAAGCATGCTACTGTGACAACATTTCCACAGATCACCAGGTGTTGCTTTCAAGAGCATGGACAAGCATGAACAAATCTTAAAATGAATTATTTAACTAATTACTAAATAAAGAAATAAATAATATGAGTTTCACATTGTTATCCCAAGGGGATCCTCTGGGACAAATTCTGCCTTAAGTTATATTATGGCAAAACTCTTTCCATTCACTGTAGCCAAAACACTTCAATGCTTTTAATTTCTTCTTCACATTGCTAAAGATTTAACCTAATATAAAAGAGGACAAGGATGTGAGTGGGGTTTAATGGGTCTGCATGTGCCCACTGTGTTTAAGACATACTTTATAAAATATGAAATTAGATTCTTTGCCTAGTGTCATTTTATTATTTAAAAATTATTTAACATTCCTGCCTGTCATTCTTCTCTTTTTTAATACAAGTTGACTTGCAAGTCAACCGCTTGGATACTGAGGTAGAGCTCAGATAAAAGTTACCATAAGGAGAAGAAAGAAACCATGACTGTTACATGATGCTGACTAAATATTTGCTATAGCCACAAATCCTTCAGATGTATTTGCCAGTAAAATATTTCTGAAATTATTGCTTTTATTTTGTACTGTATTTCCAAGTCTTTTCCAGAAAAGTACTTAAGCACTTGCCTAACTTAAAGCACATGAAAAATCCCATTGATTTAAGTGGGCTTAATCACATCCCCTAAGTCCCACACATTCTTCAGCACACTGCTGCATCTGGACTTTTTACAATAATCAAATGAGTATAAACCAAATGTATGTTCGGTGTAGGCATGAAGGCACTGGGCTTTTACCCTTGCAAAATGAAAAAGCTAGAGAAGATTGATTTACTGTCATGTTGTTGAATGTTTTGTGTGCATTACAAAACCCTGACCCCTTTTTACTGAAGAAGAAAGTATTTCTGAACACATTAACTTCACCTGGACACTGTCAAAATCAGAAGCCTAAGCTGATGTACAATCCTTCTGCCGTATTTTCTTTTTGCATTCACAAATTGGACTGACATGGATACTTTTGGAAATTTTGTGAGTAATTCTAAGTTAAAATTCAATATTGAAATCAATTAAAAGTATAGCATTTATAAATTTGGTATTTTAAATGCTTGGACAAGTATCATATCATATAAGCAAAATTCATTTGCAGAGCTTGGCATGTGTCTGCCAGATTCTGATGATTTATTCTAAAAAAGCACCATTTATAGAGAGAGCTAATACTTTTATTAGACTGACTCATATATTCCAATTCTTATGTATGCATTCATAGATACAAAACTTTTCTTAGGTGAACAGGTCCTTGTGGAGGATTCAAAAAGGTCTAAGCTGGCCCAGTTTTTGGGCCTTGAAGACAATTTTTTCCACCTGCATGTTTTTGCCATTATTTTTTCTAGTGGTGTTATCTGTTACAATACAATAGAAGTCACCTCCGATGTCCATATAGCATCAGGGCTGTAACATCACTAGTAATAGAAAATGTGATGCTCCAGGAACCCTGGAGACCGCTGTGCAGAAGATGGTATCTACCTTGAGGAAAGCTCATGTAGCTTATAGCAGTGGCAATTTTCCTGAGCAGTTCTACCCCTAAAATTCTGGTCTGGGGCCTCTCTGAAGCCAGAAATACCAGCCATAACAAGCTATATAGTAGCTATGTGTCAGTCCTTGTCAGCAGTCCAAGGACAGTATGTGACAGCAGAACATTTTCTTTTATTGGTTTTCCTTGTTATTAAATAAAGCCCATGCAGTGCCTTTCCATTTAAACCTGTGATACTGACATGGTAACATCTTCCAGGAGACAGGCAGAGAGCTGAACCAGAGGAGATGTGCCAGTGTCAATGACAGGAGCATTTATATTTGTTTGCCATCTTCTCATCCCATCTTGCAAGTTTACAAGCCATGGATATTATTCTGTTGCATTCTCTTGGATACATTTTTAAGATATTGCCTACTTAGCTTTTAAAGAAAAGTGTTTTCAAATCATAATCTTAATTAACTCAGAAAAAAAGGCACATTCCTATTACATATATGCCAACAGTGAACATTGGTATCTTTGATGCCAAACTGCTTCTCTGGTGATATGCAATTCATCCAAAACACAAGTTAACTGCTTATTCTGCATGTCAAAATGCATTAATTGCTTCTGAGTGTTGTCTCATTTGGCCTGTCCCATTTGGTGAACGAGAGAAATAAAAAATATATAAAACTACTAATGTAGTTTGAAAAAAGCGCCTTCAAATTTAACACTGGTGGATTATTGTACAGAAATGACAGAATGCTTAAGTGGTAGAGGGCAAAGGAAAGAGAAAAAAAACAGTATGTGTTCATAGTAGTTGTTATGTCATATGTAAAGGTCTTGCATATGAAAAACAGTGATGTTTCTACCTCAAATTCCTATTAGATGACAGACAAGGAATTATGGTATTGCACTTTATTCTTGATCTACTGTAATTCAAAATCAGTTATAATTTTGGATCCTCTATGCCAAGCCACCTCTCTGTGCCAGTTACTGTCTAAAAAGGAGGCACTAAAATACCTAAGCAACTCTCAAAAATACTCTGAAATAAACCTTCCAAAAGATAGGCTGGTGTTCTATTACTTTCTGTTACAGCTGACTTGAAGTTATGGCATTTTTCGTCAATGACTGATTTTAATTAAAAGCAAGTAATCACTCATTAAGGAAACTTTATTTTTCTTACTAAATCCATAATTTCTTCACTTACTGATCTTAAATGTTCTTTGCTTTCATAACTGAGGTATTTGTGCATGCTGCCAGCATTTCATGACCAGAAGCTAGACCAGGTAACTTCCAGATGCCTCTTTCAAGCAACACCAACCTGAGAAGATGAATTGCCTGTAATATTCCAAGTCCTACAAATCCTGATATAACTGAGATAAGAACCACAACATGCTATGCTGCAATGCAGAACAGTGAAACAGAACATTTTAAAACTCAGTTAAAGAGATTAAACTAATTTTCATTTCTTTGCAATGAGCTCCAGCCAAAGTTCCTGGGGTGCTAGCAGGCTGCCCACCCCAGAGGTGGGGAAGATTAAATGCTGCAGGTACAGGGGTCATGCAAAAAAGAAGTAGCTGCAGCTGAAAACTGATCTGCAAAGGGATCACATCTGACAGCTTCACACATTAAAACAAAACAAAACCAGGCAAACAACACTGTCCAAAAAAGGTTGCCAAGGATCGTCCAGCTGCAAGTGGGCCATAAACGCAAGTAACAGATAAAACAGTCTGTACAAACTGATAAAAAACAAGTAACTTACCCAGGGTACAAGGGGGATGATTCTCCAAATGTCACAAAAATAAAAACCTGTTTGTTCAGGTTTAGCTTCACATCTGCTAGTGTCCTGTCCTACAGCACTGCAATCTATTGTTTAATTCTAGGTTGAAATGAAGTAATCTAAATATGCACACTGTTATATAAAAGGGCCAGGGGATGAAATTACACCAGTTTCTAATAAGGCCCTTTGAAACCCTAAACTAGCAAGTTAGCAGCCAAATTGCTCTTCTTCTACTAATACAGACTGAACAGAAAGTGATGACTAAAAGAGCGAAAATAAAGGGTGTAAACCTGTAGTTCTCAAAATCCTAAGTGTGTCTGCTATATCAAGGCACACCAGAGGACTATATAGGTGCTAAAAAGTTATCTTTTTTTAACCATCTCCAAGTTCAGTCTTAAAAAACTTTTGTCTTCCTATTTCTAGATTCTTCATAAATACAAGATATGTAAAATTTCCTTCTCTTCCATTTCAAAACAAATAGACCTTTTAATATGCATCTTCTGAAAAAAAAAACCCAAAAAATTCTAGTTAGAATTCAGTAAAAATCAGCTTTTTTTTTTGAAGGACAGCAGTAACTGTAAAATAAAAATCTAATGTGTTTTATTATATCTTCTAATTTTTTTTTTTACTTAGCCTGCATGAAGTCTATGACAAACACAGTTATTAAAACTATGTTTTTACCTAGCTTCATCTGTCCATGTAAGACCAATTCATGTGGTTTTAAGCATTTTTCACTTGGTAAGCAGCAGCCTGCACATAGTAACAGACCTCACACCAGAACATGAAAAGGACCATTTGGTTATTTTCTTCTGTCTGTGAAACACATGTCTTACTATTTCCCTCTTTTTCACTCAGAATACTATTACCTGGAGCCTTCCTATAAATGAAAAGAAAATTTCCTTCCCATGCATGGATGTATAAATATATTCTGCATCTGAACTGGAAATAAAAAGAGAATTGTGAGCTTTTTTGGACACACACTCACCCTAGAAGTACAGTGTCATGACAGGCCTCATCCCTGCTCCGTGCCAGCTGCAGGGAGCCACTGGATCTTAGCTGCACCTGATGGATCCCAGCTCACCTCTGCATCAGCTAGTAACTTGCATCGTTTTCCTGCTGTTCTTCAAAATAGAGCTATTTACCTATTCAGTTATACGTAAAGACAGGAAAGCAAAAGTATAATAAACTCTCTTCTGATTCTGACTGTTTTTCTCACTCAATGATCTTGATTAAGACTTAATTCCCTCACCTCTCCCACACAGGAGAAGGCAAAGGAAAGGGGGCACAGCATGTTTCTCAGTACAGAGGCTCTGCAGTACAACAGTTAGGCAAGTAGACTGACTTCTGGTCAAAAATAGGAAAAACAAATAAATTACTGACATAATGCAATAAAGAGTATATATATTACATCTAATCGAGCTGGCATCTCAGAAAACAGCAGCTGCTCAATTCAGTCAAACAGCTCTTTAGAGGCTCTGAGAACAGGGGAGCACTTAGATTTCTGAAGCAGTGTGTAGTCATTCCTCTGAGACAAACTGGGAAGAATTTATTTCTCACATGGCAACACAGATGCTGTGGAATTGCTCATAGGTATGATCATATAGGTTTCACCTAATATACTCACCTGACATACTTTCAGGATAGGAATCACAGAATCAATCATTTCTTGCTAGTGTATTTTTTTGAGTTAAAATAATAACAGTGATCTCAAACTTATGGAGAAGACAGAATAAAACCTACACCACAGTATATCATGCTTCAGGAGGATGATCTACTTGCAAAATTAGAATAATTTCCTTTCTTTAAATAAAAACTTGAGAATTAATCTAGTTCGCTGTACCAAGGAACTGTCCCTGGCTTTTTTTCCCAAGGATGAAAGATTCTTTAACAAAATGCCCAGGGAATTTAATCCAATAAAGGAATCTTTCTCTTCAGAAAACTCAACTTTCCATCAAACATTCCATCCAACAGCAAACACCTTCTAACCCATCTCAGCTGCAGAGAAAGGCAGTCTTTCAAGTAACCAAGGACTAAACTATTCAAAGCCAAGATGCCAGCACAAGTTTGAGCACAGGTCTTGCACTCATGCTTGTTCACACAATGTAATATACTTGCAACAGAGGATAGACCCGTATGCTCCATGAATTTTCATGATGTTATGCCTTTAGCTCCCAAAGAGAAATCTTGAGGCTGGAATGAACTACTTATGCTCCCTGAATGTGTCAAGAACCAGAAATCCTGCTTGATGAGCAGAAACTGCCCAGAGCTAGCCAGTATAAAACATATTAACTGGTACAAAACACCACAGCTGTACTAAGAGCAGATACATCTGATACCTTCTTAGAGCTTAAACAACCGAAGCCTCCTGCTTCCTGGGATCTCTAGTCCACAGACATGCCCTGTGGCTTTTAAGGAACTAAGCCACAGATGCTATTTTCTTTTTTGAAAATTGGCTGAGGGAGAAGTTTAACTGAGATATAACAGTGAAATGGCCTTTCAAGTTGGGAGATGAAGGCTTAGTGCCTGCTCTAGGCAGACAGGCCTCACACAGCTCCTCTTCCCAGGGCAGTGCCCAATGTCTTGGTGAGATTTTAGTCTCAGTGCCCACCTGGATGAAGGGAGTGATAAAATGGCTCTCCCACCCATTACCTTCAAGTTCTGACACTGTTACTGAACAGTAAGAAGAATAAACTTGTCTTGAATCATGATTTTCTGTGACATTGCTTAAGGACAGCAAATCCTACCTCCATATGCAACACAGCTCAGATTTCACCTCAATTTGCAATATGCAGACAGTTTTCACATATTAGCATAAAGCTATGTAGTAATTATGAGAAATACTACAGAGATTATAGTATGATGGGGTAGTAAAATAGCTTCTAAAATATGCATTTATCAGGCATCCAGTGCTGCAAAAACATTTTAACTACTATGAAAAGATGTTTTTGCACTAAGCTAAACTGGCTCATCCACTTCCTATTAATAACCACACCATGAATAGTCCACAGAAAAATTGTTTCACAGACTGCAAGAGATGAACTTCTGCCTAATCTTTTATAACCTTTATAAAACTTTATTAAATTATGAAGCCATGTAGCTTTTACAGGCTCTAAAGTTTTGGTTGGGAACACTTTAAACACATAAATATGTGCAGCTGTCCCAAGTAGTGCCACCATGGGGACTGAAGACACTGTTAAGACTTTCCAGTCCTGAACCATTTAAAATCAGTCATAAAACTCTAGTCCAAGATAAAGTCTCAGATAGGAGCTACCCAGCCAGGAGCAAAGTACTCCTTATTAAAGAAAATTACTGACATTTTAGAAATACATGCAACTCTTCCCACTTCCGTGCACCTGTGTTACCCATAAAAGTCTCTAAAAATATATATATTCAAACTATTTTATTGCATAGATAACCTCTTTCAGCATGTCAGAAACAGAAAGACAAAATCCCTTTGTTCATCTTTAGTACACTGAGCCCAAGCTGAGAATCGTAGGTATCATGGTACTGGCAAAATGTGTTCCTATTGTGACCAGTAAGAAACAGTAGAAAATTAAAATGCTAAAAACAAGGCAAATACATTGGATGGCAAGCCCAGATAGCTTTGAATTTGCTTGCAGCTGTCTCCTCAGAACTGCAGTCTGGTGGTAAGGAGGTCTGGAGATGACATCCTTAAAGGAAAGGAAAAATAAGAAAGGAAAAAGGGGAAGAAATGCCCACCCCATTTTTCCCAGAAATGTCATCACTGACAAGAAGAATCTCCCTCTGACATGGAACAGGGAGACAGACTGCCAATTCTCATCACAATCCCCTTGAAATCCAAGAGAATGCTGAAAAACTTAATGTGTGTCATCTGCCACAGTCTGACCATCTGAAATATTTTGTTTGTGTTTTTGGCAACCCTTGCTTTGGCAAAACTGACAGACCACTACAGATATACATTTTAATGCAATTATTAGAACAAGGCATACCACTGTGCGCGTTTCCAAAATTTTATTCTTCCAATGTAGCTTAATTATATCCCTCCAACAATTGTAGTTCCGCAAAATCTTATATAAAAAAGATCTTCATTTCAACAAGGAAAAAATATTAAAACCGTTCATTTAAGGTACAAAGTAAAAGGTTTAAAACTAGGAGCTCATAAGATTTCCCCAGATCTTACTACAATTTTCAAATCCAAAGTAAAATCTTTTCACACCACTTGGTTGAACAGAGTTCAATTTATTCCATTCAATTTAGCAACATTTGTACTTACTGATTGTTCACTTAGATCCTGAGAGTCTTCCATTGAGGTTATTCACCTTTCTTTTCCTCCACAAGCAGAAATTATCTTCCTTTCAATTTACAGCTCAGTAGTCTAAATTAAAAAAGAAGATAAAAAATTATGTTAGTCTATGGTCCTCACTTCTAAGGCAAATCTGCAATAAACAAATACCCTAAGGTTGTGGTTTTCTAAAACCTGAAGCAAAGTTCCCATATGAACATTAGTTTCATTTAAAGTGCTTCAACACCTTCAGTATTATTTTGGGAACTATCTAAAATACACCAACAGAAACAGGAACTGAACTGCAAGAAAGAAAAAAAAGCTATGAAAACAAACCAATAAAGAAGCTAAAATGTTGAGTACGGGCAGCTGTTTAAGTAGTCAACAAATGAAAACCCTTGAGAGAACATATTAGAAAGACAGTTATAGAACAGAACTGCCTAATACACATTTAATGATAACCTCTTACCCGTTAAGTGTTTGGCAGAAAAATAGGTTATTATGCAATTATCAGCATGAAGTCCCCTCTCCAAGGTTCATTAAATTCCTTTAGGATTAAATTAAATACACAAAGTGGTTTGTAAAAAGCAGGTCCCTACAAAGTGCTAAATAACAGACATTATCCTAATTATCTGCAATGTCTGCGCCTTCTATAATAGGGTGAATCATTCTTATCAGATATTGAGATCTTCAATAGGAAAACTCTATTTTCTAAGAGTTCTACCTGTGAATAATCACGGTAACCTTAATTATAAAGCCACATGATTATATTACAATCTCCATTCTCAGAAAAGATCCGTTTTCGAGTTATGCAAATTTGCATAATTTAGAACAAAAAAAAAAAAAGACAGGGGTATTTCATATATGCATTAATCATATAATTAATCAAAGCTCATGTGACATTGAAAAAAAAAATCAATATGTAAACACACACATTAAGGAACCCAAACATCCTGGATTTGCTTATCAACATTACCTAGATCTGTTTATCAAGAAGGCACCACAAGGAACTACCTGGGACTATGCCCAATACCATAAACATATTATGGATCTCTGTTTTAAATTCTGGCCAGCAAGCACTAATAAATGCAAACAATGTACAGCTGTATTGGCATTTGCAGAGGATTGAAAGGAACCAGAGCCATGGAACCTACATATGTGGAACAAGCCATGGGCACCTACATATCCTCACTCACTGCCCTTCATTGCCTTGTGAACACTGCCTCTCTTAATCTCGAGTGCCACTTACTCCCCAAAATGTAACTCCCAAAAATTTTGGTTTGCACTGGATATTTTCTGGAACATACACACAAATGCACAGCCCCAGGCTACCTTGCTTTCAGTTTCACCCTGATTTTTCCTGCCACCTCCTGTCTTTCTTCCCTCTTGCCTAAGTTTCAAAATTATTTTCATTCGCATTTGATTTATTTTTGCCATGACGTTACATAAGGAAAAGACAAATTGCAAGAAAATCCTGTTGCATGTATTTCACCACAGCTGAAAAGAATTCCTGTTTTTCAAAATGGTTTTAGTGTCCTCTCAGTTTCAGAGGGATCCAAGACATCGATGTCTTCCCCCAGAGCGCCTTCACCAAAACTGTAATCACTTCCCATGATTTTTTGGTCAATGTGGAGCCCATACTCTTGTGTTTGTAAATATCTTGTCCAGTCTTTGTTCAATGAAGCTAAAAGGGGAATTGAAAGGCTTCTTTAAAACACTCATTATAGGCAAATTTCAGAAGGGAGCCTGCCATGAACAATAGGTATTTTAAGAGAAAGCAGCCCTACATGGCATTGCCTGCAGCAGTCCCAGTCAAAGGAAGCAATTGCAAACCAATACTAAAATATTCCATTAATAACTTAAAATAAAATTTGCTTTGATTTAATGAAAAGTTTGTAGTGTGTTCACTTTATTGCATTGGTAAGATTTTCAGTGGAAAAAAAGGGTCAAAATACAAAATATGTAACAAATTATTTGACTAGTTTCTAAGTATACTGAACGAAAAGTCAGTACCTGGCTTGCATTCAAATAGTAAATGCTGTAATTCTGTCAGTCAGTCACTGAAGGTGACAGATAGACCACTTTCTGTATAAAACCCAACTATAACTCAACTACAAAACAATACCATAACAGACAGACCCATGTTTCTTTCCATATTGATGGATGCTTAATCAAAGCACACTGAGCTCAACAGATAAATGTCATGTTTTTCCTAAAACAACAATATTTTGTTGTGTGTCAATATTTTAAATACATCCCGACGACACAAATCCAACAGGAGTTTTACTACTAAGAACTGCCAATGATTTACCCACAGCAGGTGTTGTGTACCAAAATTCAGGTGGGTGTATTCACTGGAATGCATCATTAATTATACCACATGTATTAGTCGCCTTTTAAAAAAGACTAACTTTTCATGAATTCTTGAAGTTACTTTACTGAATTGCAAGACAAAGACAAGCTTTTTTAAATCTTTGCAGAGATACACAATATGTTAAATATATTGTTTGCACGAACGTGCTAAATTATAAGTTTCCATGAAGTTCATCTTCATACGGCCTCAAAATTCAGAAGTTCTTACTGGAAATGATGCTTTTTAAAATGAAATTCAGAAATAATATTTTATCAGTATTATTCTACCTATCAACAGCTAAATCCTGCTGCATTCTGAGCCCAGTTAAAGCAGCTGATTATAACCAACTGCTAACACAAAGATTTTTATAATGGCAGTTATGCCAATTGCACTTAGACCAAATCCTTTAGGGTTTAGTTTTATAAATTTGTAAAAGAGGAGAAAAACCATTAGAGAAGTCAGTGATTTAAATAAGACCAACATTACTCCCTAATAAAGATATAAAATTAAGGGATAATAGTAACCTCGTGCTGTTTTATGAGGCAATAATCCAGTTACCAATTCAACCTTGTAGTTTATTCCATCAAGAGAACCAGATTAAAAACAGAGGGAGGGAGGGCGCTCTTATCCCTATTATATTGCAAGTGTTTCTAACTGGGTTTAAATATTTTTAAAACTGTTGTTAAAAGTCTTAAACTCACAGACAAGCCAGAATTAAGAAAAATGCCTGTTTCTCCTCTTTATCCACTCCTTGCAGATGTGGTTTTAAAACTGATGAAGTGTTTTATGCTCCCAGATAAAAATTTTACCTTTCTAAGAAATGTCTTAATTAGGAGGATTCCTGACTTTCCTCATCAACAAATGCATTTAAATCTAATTTTTTATTTATTTATTTTTATCTGGGGGAATAAAACACTTCATCAAATTTAAACTGCAACTTCCAGGACTTGACCATGAGGAGAAACATGTGTTTCCTTCCAGAGATACACACATAAGTTAAAGAAAATAAACTACTTGAGGATCTGCTGCACACTGCTTTATAAATGACTGAGAATGTAATACAATTTCATCTGCTATGGGATGTCTACTATGATCCTGTGCTGCAACTTCCACAAATTCAAGATAGAATGTGAAGCTTGGGGACCCACAGGTAAAAACCAGTCTTAAAGAACTTGACATTTCCCAAGAGTATTTCAGAGACTGCTTCAGGCCCTCCAGACGGCCAGACAGGGATACGGATCTCCAAGAAGAATCCATCATCTGGAAGAGGGTTAAATATGGCTGTCTTTGGATCAGTTTGATTGCAGTCCACTTTTAGTTTGCTGAGGATGAGAATTTTACTTTCAGAGAAGTCTTAGAGCATTCTGGAACCCTTTGTAGCACATCCAGGACCCACTTCTATATTAGTGACATCCAAAAATCTGAGCTCCTTCCTCATCCAGAGCCCTTGGCATGCGGTGGAGAGGACAGCAAGCCATACCATCATGTACCATCAATTTTAGCTGCAGGCATTTCTAGCAAGCCCTGATGGAAGGAAACCGTCTTCCCTGGGTTTTGTGTTCTGCTGAGCACCTGCCTACATTGATTTGCATTTGCAGATGCATTGCTTAAATAGAGAAGATAGATTACTCCTTATTTTGAATAATCTTAGTTATGCTGGGATTTCATAGAAAAACTCACGCAACTTAACACAGATTAACCCTGCCTATTTTAACCACACACACTGTTGCAAACAGGGAAGGAATACAGGAGGAATTTCCAGGATGTGCTGAAAAGCAAATGGAACTACCCCATCTGGTTTCTCTACAAATAGCCCTCACTTTCACAGTAAATACTTGGGTGACACTGTACTGGCTACTTGGAGGGGCTGAGCAGGACACCCTTCAGGACCCATTCAGTGTTCTCATCCCAGCACATATCCAGCGTGGATGTGCATAAGAACTCGCATATGTCTAAACTGGGCATGTGGTATGTATTCTAACGTATATAGAAACTGTGCTTCTGATATTAATAAGCTCCAACGTGCAATGTCAGACATTATTAGGTTTAAAGTCTTACTACAATCCCTGCTGGAGATGAAGCAGTGTTGGTTCCTGCTAACACAGGTTATTTTCAGTCATTTTCAGATCTTGGGTAAAGATGCATGTTAAGAACAGGTATGGGATCTTCAACACCCACCACACATTTACAGTTCTGAGCTCATCTAGTTTCCTTCTACCTTTTCCCTCTCCTGAAAAATTACACAACTCTAAATGCGACATAATTTGTTATTTCCATCTTCCTTTCTGAGCACGTGAATTCACGCCAGACATTAAATACAGTAATAAAAACAGACACAATTCATGCCACCAAACTGCAACACACTGAAAACTCCTCAAACTTCAGATCAAATTATCGACTTTCATGCAAGTCTCTATACATTTGTTAGACAGAGTCTTGCAAATTCTGCATGGTCTTCAATGAATATTTGTACAATTGTCAGTTTAGTGCAATTTGCTTCCTTGAAATGAGTTTGCTGGAGGGTGCTGTTGCTTGTGTAGCATTTGTGGACATTTTATTCAAGAAAAATTAAGATGGTATTCCCATTCTGCATCAGGTACTTCCAACTTAGAAACAAGTCACACCACCACAAAACCATTTGGTACCAGTGGAAAGCAGGCACCAAGACAAAAAAGCAGAGCAACACAGACCATGATGTCCCTGCATCAGTTAGGTACATAAACCAGGGAAGAAACTAAAAGTGTCTATGACAAGAGATCTGCCTGCTGTCCCACTGCCATCATGCAACACAAAAAAAATGGGGAAAACAGAAAGGCTTCCTGGCAAACGGCAAACAACTGCAAGTACTGGATCTCATTTACTTTAGGTAAAAAACAGGGTGCAGCACTTATCTTTTGCAACTCTGGGTACCAACTTTATAGGTACCCAAATATGAACTAAAACTGATTCCCCTACTCTTCCTACCCCTCCCATCCCATACTAATAAGAAGGATTATCTTTGAGAATTTGAGAATACAGAATTATAAACTCAGAAGTACCTCCCTTATCCTAGCAATGCACAGCACACTGTGAAATTGCTAGGATTGAGACCAGAGCTACAAATCCACTGATGCTTGGGGGCTTCCCAACTGTGAGAGATGTCATCACTCATGCTTAGATAAGGCATGCAGCTACACAGACTTCATCTATCTCATTCCAAATTAATCAATTACAGAATTTTCCAGACAGAAATGAATAAAACAAATGCTGAGACTGTTTCTGTCCTCGATTTATAAACAAGTCTAACCTAGAATCCCACTGAGTTCCCCTAAAAATAAAGAGAAAAGAAAGGTGGTTCACAGGGAAAAGAAACAAAACCCAAACAAGTAATGCAAAGATGCCACAGAGAGGAGCATAGTCTTTTAAAAATTTTTATTAAAATTTTGTTTTCCTACTAGCTGGCCATTTCAATGTTTTAAACAACTAGATTTTTTTTTAGGAGGAAGGATTTTGGTTTTTACTACACATAATTTGGTATTTTGGTTAACTTCTGAGACAATTTTTTTCTCTTTTTTGGTAGAAAATATCTGTAAATAAACCAAATAAAACATTTCAATTCTTTATAAACAAGCCATTGAAAACAGAAAGAAAAAGGCTGTACTTGGTTAGCCAGAATATTTAAAGACACACTGTCAGCTTGAAAATATTATTTATTTTTTCCTTCTCCCCAAAAAACATGTCAAATTTACCTTTTACACACAAAAAAAACCCTGTCAAAAACCTTGTGACACAAAACTAGCTTAAAATAACAACAAAGGTTATTTCTAAAACAGAAACATTCTAGAATTTAGGAGAACCTAGAAATGAGCATATCCACAAGGTAAAAGCAAGCAGCAGTTTTATAAGACTGAAAAAGTTGATGGAAAGAATCCAACCACGTGGATTCATGAAAGCTGTGACAGCACAGTACCTATTGATCCTATTTGCTTTAAAAATCATGCCACAGTTTGAAGATTATATTCAGCAGCATGAGGATGCAGCGAGAGTTACTGTAGAAGTTCAGATACTTGCTAGGATTATCAGAAACATCCTGGTGAAGGAGGAAGTTTGCAGCATGCCCATCCTTTTTAGGTGGGAGAGTCATTGCCCAGTAGCTGCTATTCCTGTTACTGCCAAGTGTCTCACATGAAATTCTTGAATGGAACATTCTGAAATATCAGAAAGAAATGCAAAGTAAACCTACCCAAAAGAAGCCTGGGCACTTTGGTTCTGGTTTGGTAGAAGAAATGAAATATTTTTCTTAACTAAACTTGACAGTAACCCCTAAATATTGCATTTGAGAAAGTGTTATTTTTTCATTCAATGAACAATGGGAAACAAAAAGTGTGAATGCAGAACTGTCCCAGAACACAGAACTCCTTCCGGTGCCAGGAGGCAGCTCAGGTGGTTTCTGACAGAACAGAATGACAATTATTACTCACCAAACCTAACACTGCTGCACCCCAGCCATCAAGTCAAACGAAACCATCAGAACACAATGACTGAAAAGTAGAAAATTTTCCATGTACTGCCTTTGTCCAGCACAAATTAAAAACCCCATACCAGATGTCCTGTGTAATCTACATTTTTATGCTGATCCTCACATGAGCTGTCTGCACTCATTTCAGCTCCTGGCCCATCAGCAGTCCCCATAGGTAATTGAAATGTTGTGACATCTGTGGAACAGCTCACAATCCTACAGGCAAATCTCTTTTACTATGAGCCAGCAGTAAGAGTGCCACACAAAGTAATTGTGAAAAACAGCTATTCTCAAATTTTAACTAAAACAACTGCTTTGACAGTGCATGCTTTACCACATTTCCTTTTCCACATTTAGGTATTTATTAGCTGTGATCAAACTATGCTAGATTCTCCTTTGGTCAACTAAAATTTGTTAATCCCCTGGAAGAAACATTTTCCAATTGTTTAATTACTCCTCTAGTCTTAAATCTGAAACCTCCAATTTTTCAAACTTCCTTTCTAAAGCTAAGAAAGGTACAGCTTTACAGCATTACTGCACCCATACTACCTACACAGGTAATGTAATCCCTCTTACTCTGCTGAGTACTTAGTTTAAATTAGTACTCCTTTTTTTGGCTACAATACCATCATTATCATTTGACATGGTCTCCATTTGTTTGGCTTTCTTTTTAAATAAGCTGCTGGCTTGTAGGGAAGTACATACTGTTTGCTTGCTCTAAGTTTGCTCAACAAGCCAGACTACTCTCATCAATCTGCTCTCCTCATTATTTACCCACTCCTCAGTCTTTGTAGTAGCAGTACTTTAGCCATTACAGCCTAACAACGGAAGTATAAGGAAGTTTTTAAGAAGAAAAATATCTTTTATTAGGTCAGCAATTGTTCTAATCAAGGGTATTACTTCTTGTAGTACTTACTAATCTTGGTGTCACTGGTAAAATAATAAATAGGTTTTGATTTGATGATTGCCCCATGAAAAACTCTTTGTAATAGCATGCTTTTTGAAGACTTGTTAACAAGTAAGTATTTGTGAAATCTATGCTTTACTTGCTGCTTAATCCATTTCATTTGTGCCAAGTTGATTTTGTATCCTTCAACTTTATTAATCAAAAAGTCATGTCAACTCAAGACAGACTTACAGAACTTTATTACATCACTACACTTATCTTTGGAAATCAAACTTGTACTCACATCAAAAATAATATTGCTGGTTTGGCTTGCTTGAGTGTTCATAAACCCGTGATGCGGTATAGTATGCATATTTCAGTGTTATATGGGAACAACATAAAAAAAGGCATTTGGAATGTGATAGCCTGTAAGTTAATACTTTGTGACAGTGGAGACTAATAAAAAATAGTTGCCATAAATTAAGCACTTGTCTACAGTGACAGCTATGTAATGGCCACTTCTGAGAAATTATTGCACTTCTTTCCCCGGGAATAGTGATAAAAGAATGCAGCCTGTCACGAGCACTGCAGCCCTTGGCAGTGACGTCCTACTTCTAGTGGGGCTATGCTTTGCCTGTTCCCTGCAAGCCCAGATTTTGGACAGCAGTGCAAAGATCTGGAAAAGTTCTGTCATCTGGTATCACGTCTGAACTCCTGCCTGCCTTCAAGAAAACCATAGCTGTCCCCTCCAAAGGCCGCAGTACTTTCCCTATTGTTTTAACTTGCACACGTATCTGCAAATTATTTGCAGCTACTTCAATTTTAGTAAAAAAACCCCTGCATCAACACAACCTTTTGATTAAAGACCAAGGGATCATTTTTGTAGACAATGTTTTCATTCTGAAAAATTCCACCTATCCCGCAGACTTGAACCCTGCACTTCAGTTAATAGAGGTGGCAGATTAGGTAACGGAGACTGTGGTTCTGCAGCTATTTCTGCAGCACCGCTGCCAGGCTCAGCAGCACGGGTGCTGCCACTCATTCCGACCTTTGCCTCCTTGCCAGCACAGCTGTTTGTGAACCACAGCAAGAACGGATCCAACTTAAACGAGTGGCCGGCAGAGGCGGGTTAAGGGGCTGCTTTAAAAGCGCTGCCACCAAATGTGAAACCATGGCTTCACGCTTTTCTGTCCTCTACCACAGGAAACAGACGGAAGTAGGACTGCAGATAGGGTTAGTCACACATGAGGTTACTGCTTGATGGTTATATGAACCAATCCCGCTAGATAATGATGTAAAAGCAGAGCAAAATGCTGGATCTCTTCCTACAGACCTTACAATCAAACTATTACAGACTAAATCCTGATTTGACAGCATCTCTCAAACTGCTGTTCCAATCCTGGACTTCCTTCAATGCAGATCTAAAGCAAGATCCCAAAAAGCTGGGCAGTTTCACAACTATCAGGGAGCAAACTCTTCTATTTAATTTGTTTTATGCCAAAATTTGACTGCTCATCTAGCCCTTGGAGAAATCAAACTATCATTTAATCAGAAAATTGGAAAACAAGCTGAATCATAGATAACTAGCTACCAGAAGTGACTAGGAAACACATTATCTAGCCATTTCAGCTGAAAACCTCCTGTTGCAGGTAACTCCCAGACATACTGCTGCACAGTGAGCTCAGGATTCAGATGGTGCTTTGAACACAAAAATTGTTTCTCTGAAGGAAGAATTAACTGAAAAAAATTAATTTGAACATTATACTAGATCCTTCTACCATGCCAGATTAGAATAAACATAAAAATAGGTGGCTGAGTGGAAAAGTACTTTCATCTTCCCATTTGGAAAATCTGCCACAGTCCCAAATCTTGCCTTGAGGTAACAGGAAATGTTATTTTCAAGACCCTTTCCCAGAATATAATCACGGCATTTGTGAAAACCTCTATATCATTCAGCCCTATTAGTTGTCAGCTTCCCAGTTCTCTGCGCTAAGAAGACCAGAAGAGAAATGCTAGGTTGAATCTGAGTTGCATTGCTAGAACATGGTAGAGGAAATGTGCAAAGTCTCCCTGAGCTGTGCCTGGTTTTGTGAAACCATGTCTATGCTGGGACACTCAGGAGAGCTGGAAGTAAGACCTCACATACAGCATGATGTCAGGATGCATAAACTGAAGTGTACACAGGCTGGTTTAGCTGCTCTCTCTTGGGAGTGAGATAAACTTCATTTTCTGTGATGTTCTGGGAATATACTACAGTAAATAAAAAGAAACATCCAGACAGGATTTAATACGGTAAACAGACTTCACGCCTTTCTTTGAATAGGTTTGGCATTCATGAAATGTCCCTGAATAAGCACAACCTGATTACTCATTTCTTTGAGCAACAAAGTTGCCTTAACAGAATTAAAAGAATACAGACAATTCGCAATATTTCTAACTGCATCATTTTCAAGAATACAGTTACTGTAAAAGGCATTTCTGTGGTCTTTTATAAAATGCTACCAAAAAAGAGTTCTAACATAGGAGTATAAAAATGCCTTGAAATGGAAAAAAAATATATAATTTGGACATTTATGCTCAACTCTCTTTTTTTTCCCCTAAGTATTGCAGGATTACTTCTGTGTGCATGAGATCTCACACATATAATACATATTGCAATACCCCACCAAAAAAGCAGACTGAACTAAGAATAGAGGACTAGATACTCATCTGGCATAATGTGAGACCACTCCAGTAATTTCAGCATTCCTACTCCAATTTGCAACAGCTAAGGATCTGGCACAAAACATCAAGTTAAGTTTCCAATTACCTCATGCACCAGCATTGATTTCAATAGTTATATACACACAGTCATAGAGGAGAATTATTTGAAAAATTGCAAACTCAGCTCTGTATTTCTTTTACTTTTATGGTCTAAATCAGACCCTTCATGGTATTTTAATGTAGGTTTTTGTGGTTTAATTATATATATGTCAAGAGCAGACTAGCTACTTGCTGATCTACCCAATTAAAAAAAAAAAAGGCAGCAGTAATTTTTTACGCTTCTGAGAATGTGAGCTTGTATTGGGTCACATCACAATAGCAGTTAATTTTAATGCTGCCAAAAAATCTAGTGCATATTAACTTAAATATATAAGTAAAAATTTAACAACTAAGCAAAAATCAGTCTTCTCTCTGTGAACATTTTTCAGGTTGCTTTGGGAGGTCTTTTTTCTAATTTTCTGCTCCAAATTGGTCAAATTGTATAGTCCAGCACAACCCTAGTGCAAAGAGTATTCAGTCAACCCAGACAGTTCTTCAGAGACAGCATTTAAATTACATCCAACTGAACTGCCCTCCACTGTAGTCCTATGAACATCTACTTAATGAAAAATCACTGTAACAGTGCTTATTTAGTTAGTTCTAGGAAAAAGACATAGATATCCAAAGGAATTTATGCACAGAAATCCTCCAACCTTCTTTTCAAATCCATAATAATTGCAGCCGAACTCAAACTTTAGTGTGTAGTACCCAAGCCTAACAGCTTAAGATCAAAAAATCTCACTGGTGTGTGGAGTGAGAACTTCTGAAGATAATCACTAGTCATTATAATCTTCCCTTAGAGAAATAAGGAAATTTTAAACAAATTGAAAATAAAATGCTTAAACTTTAGTATTCCTCTGACAGCCATTAGCATTTGACATTTTGCTCAAAAACCTGATAACTAGCCTACACAATCCTGTGACTGAGACTGCCCAGTGATACATTTCAATATAGGATAATTAATCATCAAAGTAATTTTCACTGTTTAACATTAAAGCAAAAAGGCAGCCAGCTATTCGACACATTTCTCAGGCTTAGAGACAAAAAGAAGAAACTGCTTTAAAAGAGTTTTTGCCTTTAAGTCCTGTATTACAGGCATCCCAAAAGCAATCCTTCTGACAGCATTGGAGACTACAATGTGGACTAAAAACATGAGTTTCATTGCCTTTTCAAATGGATTTTACTATTTATTTGACATATAAGCACTCTTCTTATCTGAGCTTTTGCACTGCAAAATGCATCCAAGTTCCTTTAACCACTTCTGATTTAATGACAGATTTAATAACATTGCAACACAGAAGTGTGGAATTGGCCAAAAAATTATTTCACAAAAATCTGATTTCTGTACAGTAACATCTAAAATGTCACTTAATACATAGAAGTAAAGCAGAAAGTTTTTAATGTATATTGTAAATCCTGAGGCTTTGATAGGTAAAACATCTACTAACTTTAAAAGATCATAATTTATTTTTAATAACCATTTTTATTTAATTTTTCAAAGAGTAGCAGTTTATGCCTTCAGTAGAACCATGCCCTGAAATCTCAGGGGTGATAAAAGGGCCATGCCAAAGCTGAAAGGTTTCAAATATCAAACTATACTATTATGTCAGGGTCAGCAAGATCAATTAGTGCTTTTCAATGACAGAAAAAGGTTAAGTTGGACACACATTTGCACAATATTAAATCCAAAAAAGAAAAATAGCACATATTGGGCGTACCTATAAACCTCTCGCTCAGTGAGTGATTATCAACACTCTTCTTCCAGTTGCATACCATAAATGCTGGGTTTTTTTAACACAAAATATCAAGAAGATTACAGATATATTAGATAGCAGAAATACTGTTGGATTCTCAAGTACAAAGGAAAAAACAAGGACATCTGAGTGTTGCTGCTACCAGACTTGGTTTAGCCGTGAACTTCCAAAAAGCTTTAAAAATACTTGACCAGCTTGACATATGTCTGTTAATTTGATACCCCTGTGTTTGCATTTTTCCTGCAAAATGCAAAAATGAAAGCTAGTGAGCAAAAAAACCTATTCCTATGCTCAACTAAAAAACAAACCCAACCTCACCCCTCAATTTGAAAATAGTAATCTGTAAATTAACTCATCCTAAATCTGGAAAAAAACCAAGTGTACACCTTCTGCAACTAACAGCCATCCAGAAACATGGACACAGGAAGTGAGGAAACTTACATTTCAATTCTTAATATCACAAGAATACTCACTAGAAGCACAGGTATGTTAGAAGTTAATTTGACACCTGTTAATTCAAGCCTTGCCGTCGTAAACATAGCCTGAACAAAGTAGCTGGTTATGATATCAAATAAAGCCAGCATAAAATCACAATAAAAATCCAGGAGATTAAGAAAACCTAAGGAAAAAGCACCCTGTGTTGAAATCAGTGATTTAGATTGGTATTGCACCGAGTAAAAGCAATGCAAGATTACTTTTCCTCAACGATATATTTCAAAATGTCTCTTTTTAAGCCCGTTTTTCAAGGAGTGATTTGAAATATTTACTACCAGACAGTACCTAATTTTAGGTTTTAAGTGCTTTAACAGCTCTATGAAATATGATCAGCAGCTGCAATATAGAAGTATGCTGAATAAATGCTCCTTATAAAAAGGGAGACCTGCTTTATCCTGAGTTCATAAAATCCCTACTTTCAAGAAGCAAAAAGCTAACACAGAAAGAAATGAATAGCTGTGTCCTAGAGCATTTAACAGAAATTCCAGATTTTTTTTTTACTGTGGTAACTTTCGTATTTAAGAGGGTAAAATGCTGTTTAAATTTTAGCATTGGTGTATTGCACAAAACATCGTCCAATACCACCAGTTCATCAAGGAAACAGACAGGTACCTTTCCCTCACCAAATGCCAGTGATTAACATTAATTCTAGGACTTGCATAAAGTTTAAAAGAGTTGCATAAAGTTTAAAGAGTTAAACTTTAACACTTGCATCAGATGCTAAAAATATGCCACATGATACTATCTATAGATGTATTTCTACAGTTGCCTTGTTTGAAATATTTTAACTGGGAACTGCAATTAACTGAGAACCCACCAGTGCCCTACCCAATACATTGCTTGTTTAGAATTCATTTATTCCATTGACATTATCCATACAGAATAGATTTATACCGCAAAATGCTGTGAGGCCATTAATAAAGACAAATCCAGCAAGAGCAACCTTCAACTAAATTTATTATCAGTACCATCACATACATGTAATAATTAATAACTGCATACAAATTATCTGAACAAAGATACATAAAAGTTTAGTCAACATACTCCACTTTCATTTCTATTAAGTTTGGTTGAAGAACATTTGGTAACATAAATACCACAATTTTCAAAAAAAAAAGCAAACAGAGCTGTTTCAGATATAGCCCAGCTAATGTGAGATGTCAAACAGAGAAAGAATCACCGTGAAGAGAGAGAAATATCAGTCTGCATTTCCACTTTACTCACAGTATGATATACACTGAAAGTATGCAAGCATTTGTTATTTGGCATAATTTTCAGAAATGTTAGGAGAAAAAGTCAGACCCACAGCAATTTTGCGAAACTTTCCTTTTGAGCGTTAAGGAAATGAAACAAAGATATGGCCTGAGCTTTAATGCAAAGTACATGCTTCAAACATCCAACTCCGAGGTCAGACCAGAAAATCTATTTGCCAAACAGAAAAGATGCCTTCTTTGTATAATTCCCTCTAAATCTAAACTGCTGATTAGTTTATCTTAGATACGCTTTCTAGTCTCCGCAAATGCAACACGTAAAGCAAAACTTAGAAAACTGTAAATACTGGTTCCTTACTGTTCTAGCATGACTTCATACTTAAACTGGAACCGGGCAAGGCGCTCCCTTGTCTGGTACAGCGTGCCTCCCAGGAGTTTTGTAAATACCAGCTATTTCACACCGCCACGCGCGAGCCGAGCGTGTCCCTCCGTGTGCTCGGCTGCAAGCCCTGCCCGCGGGTACGGAGCCGGCAGCACCGCGCCTGCTTGGCTCGGAGCGGCAGTTTCATAAATGTAAATGAAACTTTAGATGTCAACTACCGATTGGCAGCGGCGATGCCGTGGGATCCCGCTCTGCCTTCCCGGCGGAAGGCGCCGCGGGGCTGCTCCCCGGGCAGCCCTGTGTCCGGCCGGGCACGGCGCGGAGCCCCCGCGGCTCGGGGAGAACCGCAGTGTGAAACCCAGATGGCGTTTCTCCGCGGGTATCTGACTTTGGAAGTGTCTGTAATGACAGCAGGAGAAGGAAATTAATGGCTAAGAGCCCACTGGGTTTGAACACGGAGAATCCTGTTACCTCCTCGCGGATCAAGTACGCGCACACACCCGCACGCACGCACACACACAAGGCTTACCCACGTGGAAACGCTTTCTAACCAAAACACAAGTCCCCGCATTGCCGGTGGAAAAGGCGGCGGGACCCCCGCGCCGGGGCTTCCCCGTGCCCCGTCCGTCAGCGCAGCGGGAACCGCGGCGGGGGCGGGGGCGCCGTGGGACGACCCGAAAATGCAACGTTTTGTCTTTAAACCACAAGAAAAACAAGCCGGGGCGGGGGAAGGGAAGGGCAAGAGACATCCCTCAGGGAGAGGAACAAAAACAACGGGCAGCTCTGTCCCCGCTCCCTTCGGACGCTGGAAAAAGTGACCGCCGGACCCCCGCGGCGGCTGCCGGCCAGGAGGCAGCGGGTGCCCGTCCGCCGGCACCCCGACCGCGGCACGCCCGCAGCGCTCCGCCCCGAGGCAGGCTGGCA
>VXAD01000394.1:3446681-3585751 GCA_013399195.1 Dicrurus megarhynchus | reverse complement strand
CGGGGCCGAGGGCGGGCGGCGGAACCGACTGGCTCCTCTGCCAATGCTGCCCGTGCCCGCGCGTCCCGGCCGGGCTGCCTCGCCCCCGCGCTGCCCGGACCCTCGCTGGAGCAACGGGAGTTTCGGAAAAGGACTACCATCCCTGCGTGTTTTCATGCCGCTCTGTCCGGAGGGGACCCCCACCGCCACAAATGTTTCCTCCCAGCCTCCGGTCAAGCCGCCGCTGGCCCCGCTGCCGGCCCTCCCAGGGGCAGGAGGTCGGCAGAGAGACCCGGCGGCCGGCAGAGCGCTCTCGCCCACCCCAGGCGGGCCGGCAGCCCCCGGCTGCTGGCGGGGCGCAGCCCGGGCCCCCCGTTTCCGCCGCACCGGGAGTGGGCGGGAGGCGCAAGCGGGGAACAATGCGACGGCAGCCGTCGCGGCTTGCTCCTGTCTTGGGGCTTACCGCAGCAGCCCCAGTAACACCCAGCCGAAGAGCGGTGAGGGCAAAACGGCAAGGAATGTCACCTGGAGAGAGGCAGAAAGTCTGCCTGGGCGTGGAAAAAGTCACCCCGTCCGCACGGGAGACCAGTTTGGATTTTTGCAATTAAACTCGCGTGGGGCCGGGAGTGAAAGCTCGTCTCTATCCCGCGATGGGCGGCTCCGCTGCTCCCTCCCATCACATTTGTTTTACAGCAACTTTGTTGTTGTTGTCATCGAACCGACACGAAAACAGTTCTAAATAAACGTTAAATACAAGCACACGCACACACCCCCTTCACGGACACATGCACATGCAGCAGGGAGCCCGTTTCCTCCACCTCCGAGCACAAGGGGTGGGAGGGAGACGCGGGGACGGGGAAGTCAGAGACACTCACCTTCTCGCTGCCGGAATATGCCGCTACCTTTATTTTAGGGCCGCTCCTTATTTATTTATTCTCGTACCTTCTCCGAGCAGAGGCTCCCCTTTTGCACTGTTCCTCTGGCNGCCCTCCCGCCCAAAAAGGCCGTGCCGGGAGGTAAGGGGCGAGGAGCCGGGAGCCAGCGTAGCCCCGGGCGCCGCTCCGCACTTGTGCCTGGAGCTGCCGCAGGGGCTGCTCCCTGTGCCGGCCCCTCTCGGCACGGCAGCCCCGCTGCCCACCCGCCGCTGCCCCGGGCACGGACCGCCGCCTGACCCGGCTACCAGACAGCTCCAAAGTGTCCCTCCCGCGGTCCCCGGCCTCGCAGTCCGGGGCCTGAACCTTTTGCTTTCTCTACTCCCTGACATCTGCAGTTAGTAGTGGTGGGAGCAAAGGAGGGGACCCTGAACGGCAGGGGTTGATTAACGCCAATTCACTGGGGTTCAGGTAGCGAAGTCCACACTTCACTTTTTCCCTTTGTTTTTTTCTAGAAGAAACCAACACTATAAAGTAAACCTGAGTTTGAATGACCAAGTATGATTAAGTGCTACACGACAGGACTGGTTGGCATACCCTTTTATAGGATACATTTGTCTCATTTCCCTCAAGCTGGTCAGTGTGGATGAAGTCCTTTCCTGCTCTGAAACTGAACGCTCTTCTCTGCAAGAAATTCAGCAGCTGCATTTGGTCCTCTTTGCTCCTTTGTGTAGGGAAGCGGAAGAAAATCCCTAATTGCTTAGTCACATTTCGTACTCTTACCCTTCACCTTGTATTATCTTCTGACTATAGTTTCACTGAGTGGATTGAGTGGCTCTTGTTCAACCAGCTGCATCACCCTCTTTCTGTCAAGTTAACTTCACTCTCCAAAGAGTCTATGTAAAAAAATTAAAAGAGGAGGCAAAAGTTAGGCCCTATATTTGGAGAGAGATGTGAGAGAAAAGTCTTGGCTTTCAGAAGTCATGAAAGTTAGAAGCTTTTGAGATCAGCAAGTGACACGAAATGAGGGGGAAAAAGTATGGATTTGTGAAGATTCTTTCCTACCTGCCTTCTCTTTTCTCACTTTGTATTTGGTAATACTATTTAAAGCTATTTAACTTTACTCAAGCCTTTGCATTTCATAATTTGCATTCAATGAATTGTATTAACATGGTCAACTTTCTCCTAAATAATTTCAGACTTCAGATGATTTAATCTTAATGAAAACAAGTCCATAAAAACCCTGTATTTGCTGTCTTGGAAGAGTCACCACTCAGAAAGAGAACAGACTTGGAAAACTCCTTTGACCTATACAAATACAGCTAGAAAAACTTTTAAACTAAAAAAGCCTCCTAAAGCCAGCCTTCAAATTGACATAGCGTAGGATAAGACAGAAATAGGAAATTAATTTTGAAAATGAGAGTTTAGAGAGTAATTGAAAGGGGAGAAAACTCAGATTTGTAGGAATAATCATGATTGACAACCGTGCCACAGACTAAGTTGTGACTAATGCCAGCACCCATCTTACTAACAGGCTCCTTCTGCAGAGAAACACGCTAACAACTCCTTCCTTTTGAGGGGACTTTCGTGAGTGGCAGCACGGTGGTCTAGCGTGAGGTACTCGAACATGGTAATGAAGGTTTTCTGAAGTCTATTTTCCTTCCACTTCAATGAAGCGAATTCCTGTTGTGGGGAACAGTCCTGTAGTAACATTTCTTGCTTTAATAGACATATCACTTTAAAGCAAGCTCTTAACCATCTGTCACACTCTCTCTTAAAATGTACAGCTGACTTGAAAAGATTATCTATATCTTTGTTCAGTGTGACTTGCTTCAAATTGAGGAGATATGGGAGGCCTGCACTGCTGGTACATGGTATAGTCCAAAGGCAAATCATCCCGTAAGGGGCCTGATCTTGATGCCATTGAACCATGCTGCTGTGTTGCTGTTGATTTTGGTGAGGGTGAGCAGGGTCATGCCAAAACTGATGTGCGTCACATGTACTGAAGGGAGTCCGGCAGAAGCTGATCTGATAATCAGACAATTTTTTGCAGAGATTTATTGTAAGTATGACTTTCACAGGCAGTAATTAAATGATGATTTTGGTTAAATCAATGTCTTTGGGCTGAAGTAAATTCCAATGAGCTCAGTGGAGGTGATTTCAGAAGGCGGCAAATCCAAAATGTAGTACAATGTACTGGTTCATGTAAATGACTCTGTGTGACCATGGAGAAGGTCATGCTAGAAATAGTCCTAATAGAGCCCAAGGAAGGGCTGCAGGATCCACTTTTATACCAGAATAGAAGAATAATACCTTATCCATTTAAAGCAACATGGGAATGTAAGTAGGCAGGATGTAATTATCTAGACTGGTATTTGGGCGGGTGCTCCTACACTGGCAAAAACTACCATAGGGTGTTTAATGCCCACAAGTGCTCAGTATCCTTGGTTTTACCTCTTAATTAAAGACAGCACTTGTGATCATATCCTTTCTGCTGGCTCAATACTGCGTCAGCAGAAGAATGCCACCCTGTGCAAATACCATTTCATAGAGTAACCTGGAATTTCCTTGGAAGTCTTCCATGCAAATACTACAGACCCAACCCTACTTACCTTGTGAAATCTAGTGAGATTACAGCCATAAGTCATACGGCTCCAGAGAATAATGTTTTCATATGTTGCCAAAAACAATATAGGATTTGAAATATTAATAAATAATTTTTAATTAAACCGATATTCTTTTGCATTGCATCTCAGTAAAAACAAGGTTTTTTTTTGTTGTTTAGGCAAAGGGATTATGCTTAAATTATTCTGGGAAAAGCTAATGACAGAGAGCCAAGGTGTTGTCAATGTATCATTATTATGATTTATTGACATGCCTACCATATCCTGCATCCAGCTTAGGTACCTGTAAAAAATTTTGTTTTGCAAAAGCAGGGCTTTGAAATGTGGCTTCTTATTTTCAGGTTCAAGTACGAAATCCAAAAGCATGTTAATTAGGCAAGGATTGTTGATCTATATACTTGAGGTTGTTATTGGTGTTTCATGGCTCTATAGTCATAAAAAAAAGAATGAATGGGGGTTCTTTTGACCTGGTTATCAGATTTCAGGTTTAAAAAGAAGGTGACCCACCCTTTTCAGTAATTTGACATGCAAGGTTCAGCTGTGGGTTCAAAACAGGTTACAACTGGCTAGTCATTGTGATCTTGAAATGCCAACTGTGCCTTTAAGTATGTTATATAACCTATTTTTTGGTTTCAGTTTTCAAGTATGCCACCATTTCAGTGTTACTTAGATTTCCATATATTTTTTAATCCAAACAAATCTGACCTCAATCATAAGGTTCCATGGCTCCAAATAGCTGAGCTTTTCTAATATTTTATTTTGAGTGCCTACGTTCAATACTTCATCACAGAGATATGTGCTGCAGACAGTGCCAAATACGGTGCCAGGGATGTCCTCAATTATCTTCGGTGCTTACCAGGAGAGGGCTCTGTTCTGCATACCGTACACAGACAAAGGTTCCACTGAAATTACTGCAAGTTCTGTCTCTAAATCTTGCTTAAAACGAAGCTGGCTAAGTGCAAAGGAAAATCAGCATTTTTTCAGCTGCCTGTGCAGGCAGAATGAGGTGTGCTCGGTAACCTCCATTTGTATCCTGCCATTGCACCAGGATCTTTTTTTCCTTCCTGGGAGAGACCCACTCTGCTTCCTGCAAGATACCTTACCATCATGTTTCATGGAAGTTTCATGAAATTTCATTTAAGTGATCTACGGAGCTGACCCAGGGAAAATCTTGGGCCATACATTTTTGTTTGATGATCCATGTGTTCCCTGATCATTGTGGGATACAAAATCTATGTCTGCACTGATCAGAGCTAGCACACAGATCTGTTAGCTTACTTCTTGTCATAATTTTGTTCTCACCACTTAGCATTCTCCTAAAAAATGCACTGGTCCAGTTCAGACTGTGGTATGGGTCAAGGACCATTCCTGGTGCTTTGTCTAGTCCAGGCATCCATCCTGGAGAATGCTGGAGAATGAGAGAGCTGATAATGAGAATTTTGGCCCTACAGAAACACTGCTCTGACAGATGGCCTTAGGTCAGAAGAGCACTGTTCAGAAAATTTCCTTGTGCAGATGTAGCCTGAAAGTCACTCTCAGACCTGTTCCAGAGACAACATTGGGTCAGGTTATTGGGGAGGCAGGAGAAACGTCAGGGCTGGCATTACCTCACCTCCAGAGCCTCTGGCACTGGGGGAGGACTGAGGGTGTGCCCCACATCCATCCGTGTTTATTCTGGCTGTAGAACCTTGTTTCAGATTTCATTTCATTACAAATAAAATAAAGAGCAATCCTTGGATTATTTATAAAAATGTGAACATTTTAAGCTGTACCATTAAATGTTTGTGCTGCTGCTTAGTGTAATTCCCTTGAATTTGCTTTTTTAATCAGTTTTATGTTAGATGTACTTTCCTCACTTCTGATTACTTCTAGGAATTTCCACCATCTTTTAAAACTCCTCTCTGGTTATTTTTATCCATTTACAAGATTCTTCAATGGAATAACTCTGAGATGGCCACCATAATATTCCTAAAAATCTATTTAAAGCACCTTCAAAACCTGTGAGACATAAAACTCAGTATTTTGAAAGTGGTTTTTGGTTACATATACAGGTAGCATAAACCAGAGACTTAATTTTACTGTCACTGATCAGAAATGGTCTGTGTAAGTCCATTTCTGTATAAAATTTGTGCGTGTTTGTCAACTTTCAGGCATGTTGAGGTTTCCAGTGAAACCAATAGCAAAGCATTCATCAGTGTTGTTGTCAGCAGGATAGATCTTGTTATGCAATAAACTCAAATACATATTCATACCAAGAACTTTTTACTGCACTGTAACATCGTATTGTTGCTGTATTGCATTATAATGTAATAACATATACTCAGCAAGGAATGATTTGCCATGAGTTTTTTAACATGTTTTATAGAAGTAAAAATGTCATTGCCAAACGATGCTACAAATGACATTATATATTACCATTACTCTAAAAATAACTCTGTTACTTCCAGAAGCATGATTGAATTCAGTTCTCTTAGTAGCGTAAGATTAAATGAAGCTCAGGCAATTTCACTCATTTATTTGCAGGTGGTGTGCAATAGAGAAAGGAAACAGAGAAAAACTATAAAATGAAAAGCAGAGATTCAAAAAAATTATGTCAAGAGTATTTTCAGAAAACCTGTTTTATTTCAAAGTACAAGTTCCTTTCTCCTGTTAAAATGTTCTGTTCAAAGTCTTTAGACATTTCTGAACGTGTAAGTTACAGCTTCAGTATAATCTATAAGTATTTATGGATTCAAACTGCTAGTTTATTTGCAGCACTGTCAGAATGGTGGTAGGCAGAAAGCCAGGCATAGCATTTAGGGGCAATTACCCTTCCTTTACAGCAAGTATTGCAATGTTGTCTTGCATTGGGATACTCCTGACCAGACTATTTAGGTGTTGGTTTCTGTGAGGACCTCATCCTGAATCACAGAGACATCAATTAGAAATAAAGTGCTTAGGTTCTTTTTAGGGCATTTAAACAGCAGTTGTATAAGTCTCTTTTGTAAATGTCTGTTAGTTAATCCTGAGGTTGCACTTCTTATTAAATCATTCTTTATGCATTGAAATCTTAAGATATCCAGCAAGAGGAAAGTTTGTTATGTCCTGGTTGTGAACTAATTAATGTACTCTGAATGAATCAGTAATGTTCATGGTTTCTGCATTCTTCCAATGGGTCTAGTCTGTTTATGTAATATATTAGTAGTTATTAATGTAGTTATTGTATTTGCATTTGGTTACTTATTAACATTTATTCATAATTTATACATTCTGCAGGGAGGTCCTTACTGCACTTGGTAAATGCAGAGGTAGACATGGTCCCTGCCCCAGGGATCTTACCAGCTAGCCCCATGCAAACCACACAAAAGAAGTTACTAAAATAGTTTCCTCTGGCATGGTCGTCCACTGATTGAGGTGGATGTAAAGCAGCACTTCACTTCTAGTATAACTGGAACATGCCTTGATGTATACCTGTAGATTTTGTGAGGGCATTTTTGCTGTAACTACACTGGACTGCACAGATGACGGAAGTCTTTCAGCAGAGAAGTAGCTAATTGTTGGATGTTCTTTCTGAAACCACCAGCTCCGAACTGTAAGCAAGGTAAGAAGATACTTATGTGAAACTACTTGAGGCCATATAACTTTGTTTCAGCTAACATAACAATGTTGATAAACCAAGAGCTATGAGAGCTACCTGAGCAGCACTCTGCTGATTTTCCCAGATCGACAAGTAGAGATTATGTGCCTTCTCAGTTTCATTTTTGGGGTAGAAGAACTTGTCAGACAGATGGCTGTGTGTGATTGAGTATTGATGCAATGGTACATGCACATATTTCTCACCATTAGTTTGCTTTTGGGCAACAGCTGTTCGGGGATGGGAAAAGGATATTTTTGACAACAGTCTCCAAAGAAGTCCTGAGCAGTTTAAAACAGGAGGCAGTGGTTCATCAAGGTAAATATCTCTCTTGAACCTTTATCCTTCCTCACCCTTCCCTTTATATTCTTTTCCTAGTAATGAATACTTTGCAATTTTTTTAGCAATTAAAACCAAGTGGTGTAGCTTTTGCCACAGCTCCTAAGTTGTTCTGAGACCTACAAGTGGCTACTTCAGCCCTGGCTTCAGAACATCTTTGCTACTACAGTGAAAGAGAGTGGAGGAAATGGACACAAGGGAAGTTGACCTCAGATGAGAACAAAGCAGTTAGTGTAAATCTCCACTCCTTGCCCTATAGCACACCACTTCATTAAAAGGCATTCAAAGTTCTCTTCCTCACCTTTTCCATTAGTTGACTACACATGGGACTGACTGTGAATGTGAGTGCCTTATTAGCGTTTGAATGGCCTGTACTGCTGTGTAAAGGTGACTGAAGACTGAACTTAATGGTAAAATAAAAAAAAAAAATCACATATCCTAAAAGGCCTGTGTTTCATTTTCACTGCCCCATATCCTGTTCTGGGAAAACTTTTCTCCACTTCTGACTTTGTAAAAGCATATACACATCCTGAGATTTTTTTTAAACACACATTTACATTATTCGCACTTTTGAAGCTCTGAGAGGGACCAGCTTAAAGGACCTAAATTCTGGGGAAAGTTTTGTTCTGGAAACGATTATTTTTGTTGAGACCTATTGATGAGGTGATTACCTAAGAATTCAGTAGGAAATTGAAGAGGAGGCAATTTCTGTGTTTTGAAAGATCATCAATAACAAGTAAAAATAAGTCAGGTTTCTCCATGGATTGTTTGCCCAAGAGTAGTTGTTGATAAATGAACTTCGGATTGGATATTAGAGGTACATAGTGTGCAAAGTGTAACAGCAGTTTTACTGCTCAGAGCTTGTGAAGACTGAATAATTTACAGGCAATTTACTCAACCTTAGAAGACAAATAGTAAAATCCTTATGGCAGTTCTCCTCATCATGTATCCTCTTAATAATATTTTTCTTTTTTTTAATATGTATCAATTTTCCTTAAGTTTTGTTTTTGAAAACAGGCATCAACTTTTAAAATAATTGCACTGTATTATGAATGGAATTTAATATTACCTACTTGGGGGTGGGAATTAATGAATAAATGCTTTCATATCTTAGGCAATATAAACCACAGTTATGATGCTCAGATGTACGGTGTCATGGCTTTGCTCTTAGAGTGTAGGAGTTAAGACGTGGCATTACCATAGCTGGCAGCAAGAGGAGAAGCTGTTTCAGTTGTCTAAACGTGCAGTTATTATGCAAAATCAGAGATTAATCGACTTTGATGAATTGGTGAGGACGAGGGCAGCCAGTGCTGGAGCCCCTTCCTCATCTACCAGGTTCCAGATGATGGGACAGAGATGTTTTCCCACATTCCTTCCTGGAACCTCCACTTCTGAAGATGAATGGCAACAGCATCTACGTCAGAGTGCCAGGAGAAAATCAGGAATGTTCTTGTATCAGATTTGCTTTCACCTGTTCGAAAGTTTAAAAAAGTCTTGTTGTGATGAAAGACTTTCAGGAAGAAAAGATTAAGAGAGGGCAAGTGAGGTAGTAAGCTTGCTCAGGTATCCAGGATCCTTCTTACTTGTCCTGTTTGGTATCATGCATACTGCTCTAAATGAACCGTAATGTGAAACAGGATTTCTAGAAGTGAGCAGAACTGCTGAAGTAGTTAATACTTTCTTAAAGGAAGTATTTATTACAAAAAAGGGTTTGTTTCAGCAATTATTCTCAAGTAGAACAATCTGGAAAAGCAAAGCAATATTGCCCTGACATACCTACTAGTTCCCTGTAGAGGGGGTAGATTTCCTCCATCAGAAAAAAGAATTTTCTCAGTCTCTATAAATAGAAATGTGGTGGGGTTTTTTTCCCCTGTTGTCACTAGTATTTAGATGCAAATTAAAGTAAGGAAAAGTGGTTTCCATAATTTTAATTCTGGGAAGTACCTGGCAATTTACATTCTTGCAGATTTTAATGGTGGAGAAACAGGCTTAAAGAAAAACATTAAAAAAGATCTTTGGTGGGAGAGAGTTCTTGCCCTGAATTCTACTGAGGTTCTGTAGTTTTTGCAGCCTGTATTGTCATCTGCAAGAAATGCCCATGGAAGCAGGAATTACAGTCTTGTAGCAGCTGAGTTTGGTGAAATTTATAATGCTGACATAACAAGGTGTTGATGTTAGCCCATACTTATTCCCCTTGTAATCGCCTTCTCTTTGAAGTGACTCAATGTGTATAATGTTTGTATTGCAAATATCACACCTGTAGTTTGTACACAAATGCTTGAGAGATTTATAGACCTTATTATATTTAATTCTCTAAATTATATTTGTATTTCAGTGAAATTAGAACTTTGTGTCAGCTTAGCAAGATTATTAGATATCTTAGTAATACTTCACATTTAGTAGAATTTCCTTTGAGATTAAGACACCATTCTTTATGTCCTAATTTAGTCTCTTGAGTACATTTCAGCCAGTTCATTTTCTGTCTTTTTTCTCTGATTTTTTTATTTTAATTTTTGCCATCTTCCACTCACGTTGTAAAATAATTCCATTAGTATTGTCAGAATGTAGAAGCTGCATTTAGTTAAAGGAATACTTAACAGTTTTTTGATACTTCTCTGAAAATCTTTACATCAGTGATGTAAAGTGTACCCCCTGTTACGTGCACAAATATTTCTGTCATTATTTTATGGAAAACAAGGAAATAAGGCAAGAATGATTATTTTCAGGAAACTATAAAATCTGAGTTTGCAGACCTTGCAGAGGTCCAGAGCTTTGGTTACCCAGGTATTGCATATCATAAGGCTGTAAACAAATCCTCTGTTTACAGAAGAGGCAGGTGGTGAATGCTGTCAACAAGACTTCTTACACCTCCATGGGAATCCTAAGTTAGTAATTGCCCTAGTTCTTGGGCAAGTTGTAAATAGTAAGTATATGAGAAAACACATATGTGAAAAGTCAAGAAAAGAGGAACAAGAAAATCACAGATATGTAAAAAATAAATCTTTCAGATATCAACAGGTTTAGTGGCTATTTCATTCTACATGTTTTTTATAGTTGCAGTAAAATTACTGAAAGAGGGGGGTAAGTTTGCAGCATCAGAAATCTTAATTTGAAGAACCTTCCATCCGCTGTACTACCAGCTTCATGGCCTCAGGAGGTTATCTGCTGACAGTGTGATTCTGGAAACCAGAAATTGACTGCTGCCCTTCAGGTCCCATCTCATATGGCCCGTAGTAGCTGGGATGGGGGAAGCTGTGGGAAGAATATACTGCTGTCACTCAACAGTGATCTTTATGGATAAGTAAAGAGAAGCACTGATGAGCTCTGAAAAGAACCCTGTCATTCCCCATCAAATAGAACAATGTTACATATTACATGAGTCCTGAGGAAAATGAAAATGAAAAATGAAAGAAAGAAAAATGAAAGGTGGGCAAGTAAAGCCCCCACAGGGTTTATGGGATGATTCCGGCAGAGGCAGATAAAGGGATGCTAAACATGGTGCTGTTTTTCCCTAGCTTCCACATCAAAGTTTTCGTATGTGTCACAGAGATTTATACAACTGAAATTAACACTGCTGTGGGATAACAATAGAGACTCCCAGATTTATTCTTACTTTGGGAAAGAAAATATGTATCAGTCTCTAGGATGGGGCTCTGGTTATATTGGGTGTTAAATGACCATCTAATGAAAATGAAAGAACCTTCCTGCAGAACTTCAGATTTAAGGGTGCAGGAAAACAAACATAGAACAATTAAAGTACTTCCCCAGGGTGAAACAATTCTTCAGTACCATTAGGTGAAACAGAAACCATGCCTCCTGTCAAACTATATTGGCCCAGTGGTATCATGCATTCTAAATATGGGAAGTATAAGTAGGAATATTCATTCTCAAATTATAAGGCTTTTTTTTTCTAATTTTCAGAGTTATAGAATAAATTGTATCCCTCCTCTTCCAAAATGCAGAATTATCTTCTGTTTTGTATTACCTGTTGAAGTGTCATGGCCCTCTAGGCTTCATTCCTGTTACAATTACCATTAACTACTAGCACAAATAGACCGGACAAGACTACACTTTGTGTAGAAGAAAACAAGGACTACTTGGGATATTAGCACTGCAGCTCTGTTAAAATAAGTAAACCGTCATCATGTTAGCGAGCAAAATGTATAGACAGTCATGTACCTTGTTGCTGTAAGTAGCCTTATAAATATGTGTTAACTGATTTTAAAAATCACAAGGCTAAAAAAATAGCGATTTACACAGATGAACAAGCCAGCTTCACATGGCTTGAGCCATGCTGCAATATACTTCAGTGTTAAGAGAGCTGAATTGCTCCTACTATAGATCTCCATTTCTGCTCAAAGCATTTTACTAAAGGAAACACCATGAATTGTGAAAGGCCTCTTATTCTTCTCACGTACTTTCTTTGGGGAACCTACCATTTTTGAGTCAGAGTGAAGACCAATGGCACAACTCATAAAATGAGAAACTATCCCTATCTCAGAGATTAGAAACTGGATAAAAGCTCATGAAACATAAAACTTAGGGCACTTGTCTCCATTCATCTTGCATTTCTGCTTGAATGTTGGAGGAATGAGGGTAGAGGATTGAAGATAGTGGGAGTAAAAAAATTCTGCCCTGGGTTAATTTATGACTCAGGTCTGTGTGTTTGCTAGTTTTTCAAAGCACTACCAACTTGCCCAAGAGGCTCGAATGGTCAGGACAGGTTGTGTCATAGAGTAATAGAAACACAGGGTGTGCTGACTTCAAAGGGACCCATCAGGATCATTGACTCCTACTCCTGGCCCTGCGTAGGACATCCCAAGAGCCACACCGTGTGCCTGAGAGTGTTGTCCAAACACTTTTGGAACTAAGATAGGCTTGGTGCTGTATAGTCAATAGTGAACAATAGACTTAAAGGATTGGTGAGATCTGGCTCCTCAGCCTATCTGACAAAATAGCTATTTGCCTTACCTAACTTGAAAATTGTCTTCAGCATAATTTAAGCTCACACTTCTGGAATTACTGAAAAAATAACTTTTCCACCCAGCTTGTCTAAATGTTGCTTCTACTAAAAATCTTGCCAGGAGTCTTTCGTTACAGTCTTTAGGACCTTCCTCCCCATTATTGCTGGTACCATATTATTTTGTTTTCTCTAATACGGATGTTTCTGATTAAAAACAAATCTTGTAAACCAGTCATCCTAGTTCTTAAAATCTACACTGCACTGCGAAAAGCTATATTTGATTTCCATGTGTGGGATAGATATGTTTGGTACATCCTCTAATGTTCTTATTGATGCTGAGCATTTTCTCCATTAGAGTTGCCTTCAACAGACTCATTAAAAACCATTTTAAAACCAGCAACTGATAATTTTTGATGTGAAAAAAATATTTTGAAAACATACAATTCTAATTGTTGGTTTAATCTAATTTTTCATCTGATAAAATAACAATTTGTAATTTTATGAACACCAAAGTCCCAAGGTGTTTTTTCAGCCTCCATGAAATTCTTGATTTTGTTTATATGAAATATAGAAAAGTTGTTTTACTACTAAGGCTGTTCAGCCTTCTGTTTTCTTTCTATTTCCGTCACCACAACACCTCTATTTTGCCCTTCAACACAAAAAGCTGTTTAATTTCCATCCATGCACTGAAAAATCCAACTGGAAAAGATTTTTATAAATTTTTGTGCTTAACCTTTTTTTTTTCCCCTTCAATTTAAAGCCAGAGATTTTAAACGGTACAACTAGTAAAGTCACCATGAATGGTTTAAATATGAATAAACCCCATTTTTGCCACTTACATTTCACTTCTATGTAGAAAGTGTATGCCATCTTTAAACAACTGAGACCTCAAAAGTGGTACTTGTCACTGTTGAGGGTGTAAAGAGTTGTAAATGTACACAGGTCTGAAGTCAGCAAAGAACTTCTGTGGAAGCCTACAGAGCATGCACTAGCCAAAGTCTTCTATTTACCAGCCTCTGGTATTGTTTTTATGTATGTAAACTCACTATTAACTTCATGTTTTGCCATTATTTCTCAGAAAAACAGATGAAACGTCGAGGCTTTTCTGTAGTGAGATACAGAGCTACTGCCCTGACAACTGTAACGAGATGGCCAGTCATCTTTTGCCAGCTATTTGGGCAAGAGGGTACTCAGGACTTAAAAAGCAACAGAGGACTATACAGTTGGAAGATGAGCAAATGCTGATCAGTAAGACAGCCTGATCTTCTACCAAAACTCAGGCCAGACAATTCAATTGCTTTAGTGACATTAGCTCTTTTTCTGTAAACAGTCCTCTAGGTTTAAGTGGATCTCCTCAGACTGTCTTACAGAAGCAAAGCAGAATCTGGCACAGGAGAGAATTTCTTTTAAATCTCCACTTTATTGCTAAATTCTTTTCTTCTTGGAGTATGTTAACACCATAGGACTATGTTTATATTAAAGGAAACTTTATGCCATGATGGAACTGTGAAAACAAACTTCAAAGGCGTATCCTTAATGTTGAAAATGTTCACCATGGATGGACCGCTCTTCTCTCTTTCCAATAAACAAGTCTGAAACTGCCTTGAGTTGCAAAAGGAGATAGGTTTCACCTTGTAAAAAACCACTGAAATTATGAAGACAACTGCTAGAGAAGATGTTTGGCAATTTCATTAGCATGTGCTTGTAGAAGGAGAATGGGATGTCCTGGCACAGAATGGAATCTTAGGAACATTTCACAAAATACTTATTTTTTTAAGTTTTCCTAATACTGATGAAACCTGAGTTTATGCGACAAACTAATACCTTAAACAGTGGGGTTTTCCCCCGCTGTATATGATCCATAATACTTAGAAATTAAACAACCAAAGCAAGAACCACTTAGCAGCAATCATCCAAGAAAAGGAATTAGCACAACATAACAGCTCTGAAAAAAGAAATCAAAGCCCCACTGGAAACACAGGATAGGAAGTCCTGGGCCACTTGGTAAAAATTAAAGGCAGGATTACGATTGACTTCTGCTGGATCAGAATTTCACTCAGCATGAACTTGGAGTAAGCAAAATTAAATTATGTGTATGATAGCTATGCCAAGACACTGTAATTTACACTTGTGAAAGTCCTGTGCCACTGACGCATCAGCATACATACAGTGCAAATTCCATTTGTATTTTAGTTAATGTAGATAGTTGCAGATCCCTCCATAAATTACATGAATAGTGAAATGGAAGGCAAGTGCAACCAAAGACAGAACTATAGCAAAACATCTGCATGAATCATTTCTGCAGTCAAGGTCTGTTTCTGCAGGACACAAACAGGTTATGTTCACACAGATCTTAGCATAAATGCTGTGTTATCCAAAGAAATGCAGAACTGCTGTACACATGTGGCATTTCCACAATGCTGAACTGAAGACTTTCATCTTCCTTTGTTTGTATTTATAATCTAAATATGAAGAGACAACTCGAAGTCCATGATTATTGTGGGCCAACTTTAGCACAATTCCATGGCAGAAGTGGAGGCAGACCACTTAGAAGCCCAATGCTCAGAAAAGAGGATGAAACTGCTCAATTTTGTCATCCAAAAGGAGATCTCCTCTTTGAGGAAGATCGCCCTAATGAAAAGGATCTCCACCAGTCTTGAAAGTGTATTTAAGATAACCCACAAATGTACTAGTTTTAGTAAACTAGTGGTGGTAAAAAAAAAAAAAGTGGTAAAAGTGGGTAACAGCTAAGTTCTCCACTGAGGCAACTGTGAGTTCTGCCATTCCTATTCAATAAAAAACTATTTTCACAGGGCTGGAAAAAAATGTAAGGGGATAAAAAGCCTTAGGCATAAATAAAGTATTGTAACAAAGAAATATCTTAACATTCATTAACACCAAATCTACGAAATCATAGCATATATTTGCTATGTTTCACAGAAATCCACCATCTATATAAAAATCCGCTCCATATATAAAATGGGGTTTGAACATACTGCTGTATAAATAAACCTATTAATGGAACATGTTTGCTACAAATTTATGTACTATGACCAATAGGCAAGTGACGAAGAATGGAACTAATAAAAATGTGCCAGCTAACTTCTTTTCACCTCCTATTTTTGCCAGATTTTACCTACATTTTATCTGCTTGCAGAGCTGTATTGCAAATATTTTCTGTGTGAGTAGTTGCAAATTGTCAGGGTTTGCAGGCTAAGATGCTATGTCTAAGAACTGTTGGCGGGTGTAGGCTTGGCTTTGGATCTCATGAGCTATACCATGCAGGCTGCTGCTTTAGTGTATATCTTAAGCTCTGAGGCTTCCTCTTTTTTCCACAGATCTGCCTATCTAGCTCTCTAACATTTGCTTCTCTAGTGTAAATGCATCACATAAGCACATGCTGTGTTAGCTTGTGAATTTATTAACCACATTATGGAGCAAAAATCAGAAAGAGGGGGTTTTAAAAACAAAATCACCATGAAGTACTTACCGTCTATTAGAGAAACACACATGCTGAACATTCCACTGTATTCCAATACAAGTGTTACATCTTAAAAACAATCACACTAATAGGAAACCCCATTAAAATATTTTCCCACCACACAACCCTGCAGCCGGAGACTGTTTCAGACAATGGTTTCACTTTTTAGTAATGATATTCTTAGCAGTCCCATTGTGCTAAACTAGTCCCACAGATATCTAATTTTTAGTAGGATGACACACACTATTATAACATATCAGAATTTTTAACCAGAAAATTTCCCTCCAACTTTACAGACTTTAGGGCGCTATGTCACCATATGTGGTTTCTTGCGTATTTCTGACTACTGTATTCTAGAACTAAACAAACGTTGTCACAGCAGCCCTATCAATGACAGATTTCCACTGCCTGGGGGTATTTATGGACAAGAAATAAGCAGTCTGTTTTAACTCATCAGAAACTGAACCTAATGAATAGGCTTAAAGCCTCATCTGTTTACTAGTATTTTATTATTTGTTAAACTGTCTCCTGGTCAGTGCCATTCTCACCACTGTACTTAGCTAATGGCCTATCAACATTTCCACTAGAAACTCTTTTTGAGAAGTCAGTAGCTTAGCTGAAAATTTACAATAGTGGTGCTGACCTAGAATACTAGTTCCCAGATGTGGTTTGAATATTTTATTAGAATTTTAATATCAATGTATGTATATGAATGCTAGTGAGGAATGTTAATGGTCTTATTTAAACCAGACAGTCATTGTACAAGTTTCAGCTCCCTATGATTTAGCCAGTGCACCTTGGGCTTCTGGGGCAACCTGTACTATTTCAGTTTCCACGTTCTTTGAAACAGTAAGGTGCCTTAAATCAAAAAGCAAGGTTCTGCTATCTGCTTGAAACTGGGCCCAAGTATGCTCACAACATTCATGAGCACTGCAATGGGCCAGTTCAGACAGCAATGCCAAATTCGCAGCCGTTGGGGACTTCCTGATGTTTGTTAGTCCTGTTCCAGTGTCATGCGGTGTGCAATATGAGCTGCTTCTTGCTGAGTGCAAACTCCAAAGTGGCGTCATGAGCCCTCTGGGGAACACAGACCTCATCCTTTTTATTAAGGACCTGGCTGGGACCCATCACACATTCTGCCCGCTTCTTATTTAAGAAGAAATATCTATGTGCTCTTCCCTTGCCTCTTTCTTTAAAAATTAAGTACTGTCATCACTTCTGAATACTTTCCTCCAACTACCAAAACCAGACCCTGTCAGGAAACTTCTTCAACTTTTATAGGCGCAGAAATATTTAGGAAAATAATGAACCGCAGCCACAGTGGTCCGGTCTGACTGGAGGGCTGTACAGGCCTATAACAGCACATTCATCACAAAGCAGAGGCAGCTCACACTAACAGGACCCTTTGACGTCCCTTCCCCAGGTTAACCTGCATCTATTGAGTTTTCAGTATGAGCAAATGGTTTTGAAACTACTGGTTTTCATGAAGCTGCTGGAAAAGCAGCTGTCCTAGGGGTACTATGATTTTTTCCCCAAACATGCCCCTGTCACAATCCAAGCATGAGCTACCATAGATCCAGCAAAGGGCGACATGGCTCATGAAGGATCTGGAAAGCATGTGTTCTGAGGAGCAGCTGAGGGAGCTGGATTTACTTAGTCTCAAGAGGACGAAGCTCAGAGGGGAACCCCATTGCTCTCTACAACTTCCTGAAAGGAGGTTGCAGTGAGGTGGGAGCTGGTCTCTCCTGCTTTGTCTGCAGCCAGAGGACCAGAAGGAATGGCCTTAGACAGGAGAGGTTCAGATTGGATATTAGAAAAGAAATTTTCATTGTTAGGGTGGTCAGGCACTGGAATAGGTTGCCCCCCTGGAGGTGCTTTAGAGGTGTCTGGGTCTGTCTGAGGATGATGTGGTTTAGTGGTTTTGGGGTTACAGTGGCAGTGCTGGGTTGACAGTTGGACTGGATGATCTTAAAGGTCTCTTTCAAACTTGATGATTCTATGATTCTATGATTTGATATTCTCAATATGTGGCTCTTGCTGATGTGAGGATTGCAAAATGAGTCATTCATTTCATTCCTCATTCAACTAGAAAAACCATGGCTCAGTAAAACAGCATTCCTACAAAGGTGCAGTGACACCTCAAACCTTTTTTCTTTGGAAAACAGTAGCATTAGTAAGGCTGCTGCTTAATGTTATAATGTTTGAGCCCTGATTCTGGTTCCAAGATCAAAGAGATGACAAAAGCTTGGGCAGGAGTAAGGTAGCATCAGGTGATGTGAGAAACAAGCTTCACACGGGGGTTCTTCAGGTACTCCTTGTCGCATCACATAAAAGGGAGGACCCATGATGCTCTTTCGGGAGTTACCTTATCAAGACCCCTTTAAGTACAGGGTCTCATCTAGGCAGTGTGTCTCTACGGCACAGCCTTTAATCTTCACCATGGCCCTATTTCCCAAGTGCAAATAGGAAGCAAATCATAGCTGAAAGCTAGATGGGAATGTAAGAAACATGGGTCTTGAAGCTGGAGGGATTCTCTCACATTACTCTGTGACTACATGATATACAGATGATTCAGAAAGTAGAAGCTGTTATGCAGCTCAACAACAACAAAAAATCTGTATTGGAAGGAAACTAAAAGAAATGAAAGAAAAAGAGGGTCAGTTTAAAAGGCTAACTGAATATAAATATCATGTTTATAAAATAAAATAGCTGCTCAGTTAGACCTTCAACTTTAGCTCTCAGAATATGAAAGAAGTTGAAGTGCTCCATTATGCCAGGCTTGCTTGGACACCTTTGCTGTTTGAGGTAGCCACAGAGGAGCAGTTTTGTTCTTACCCTGACAAGCAGGGCGACCACATGCTCTATGTGAGACTGTTGCGCAATACTCCAACAGCAAGCGTTGGGAGCCCATCTGAGTTATGGGCCCACATTTTGTAATCCTGGTTCACAGGCTATAAATAAACATGTAATTGATCCCTCTCCACAGAACAAACTAGATGCATTCTGGTGTCAGCTTGAAGTTAGGAATAAGTTTCTCATTTTCAAATATTCAAGAGTACTTGACCAATTTTCATTAGTAAGGGCAATGCCATTTATTTCTTTACTAATACATGGATAATGGAGTTAAGTAATGATTTCACAGGTTCTCTTGCAATAATTTTCTATACTTTATCTTTTTTTATTCATAAATTCAAGATATTTATTCCTATCTAGTTGTGGCTTTTTGACCCTCCTGATTACTTGCTTTTCAAATCTTAAAACTTTTTTGTTGTCTTTGACTTCATACAAGGAATTTTCTGCAATAGCCTTGGACTTTGGCACAGTCTGAACTAGTTGGAAACGGATCTCCTTGCAGGTGCACATCAGAAAATCCTGTTGGTTTTAAGCATTTGTGGAAACCAGTGGTGGTGTGCTTCATGTTGTTGATGTTCAGTGACGTTTGGTGATGTTCAGAGTAAAGAGAAGTACTAGATACCTGCTGCATGTGGTAGGAAAAAGAATTAGGAAGAACAAATGTGTAAAATTTAAACTCATTCAACTTGAAACCCACATATTTTTATACGTAAAGGATGTTTTTCCCCTGAACAAACTCCCTGAGGAAATAAAAACTCTCTTTGTATGCTTCCAAACAAGTCTCAATGTTATAGTGAAAAGCACTATTTTGCTAATGAATTACAGCTACATGTAAATATATAATTTATGTCCTCGTGGGGTCAAACCCCATCATTTTCCCTTTTAGATTTAAAGTCTATAAATCTGACACATTTGTGATAATATGGGTAATAATAATTTGATATTTTAGTGAATGGTTAGATTCCTGTGAGAACAAAAAATTTTATACTACTGAGGGGTTTTGTTATGTTTTGTTCTGTTTCTCTTTGTTTGAGGCACCGCTTTATCTTATTAAACTTGTTTAAGTAAAATAAATAGGATGCCTTTTTAATGCTTTTAATGTTAGTTACTCAGCTAGCATTTCTGCACAACTTTCCAAGTAGGCTGAGCATAATTTAGATTGAAATGATAGCCAATTACTGGGTATAGGACATACCAAGCAGACTCTTTCTACAGAGGAGGGAAGACTTTGCATCTGGGTTTCTCCCACATAGATTTTGGACATGCAATGCAACCACAGTGAATTACTGGTGGGAGTTGCAATGTAAAGTGAAGTTCTGGGCCCAAACAGAACTCTCAACAATCAGAGAATGTTCTAAAGAAGATTTTCAAGGCAGATCTGAAGAGTAATCCCCAACACAATACCTCTCAGGGGACAAGGCACGAGTAAAATAGGAAGAAAATGGAGTGTTCGTCTCCCTTTACAAAAAGGAAGCAGAACCACTGGGAGCCTTGTGTCAGGATATATGGGAATTCCGTAGCGCGCTTTGAGCAGAATCCACTCCATGCCTTAACAACAACCCTGTTAACCATCATTATTGCTACTCTTTCTGTTATTGCAAACAATTATAGCAGGTCTGGAAAGAAAAGTAAGGGAAAACAAACAATCAAGTTTATCAGTCTGTTTTATTTTATCTATTTCAGTATAATTGCTACTACAATGTACATACTCTGAGAAGTACATAAAATGTTTTAATGACCAGGACAGAGGGTTACTAGCTAAAGGACAATTAAGTGGTTACCTCCTAAGTCGTCTGTTGCACGTTTACATCTGGAGGGAAATTGTACTCTAAAGGCTGAGCCTGCAAAGGGCTCTTTGGCAACAGAGGACGGTGCTCTGCCTAATCTCATGCATCCTAGGGCCAAAGCATAAAAAGAAACTTTGGCCTTGTAATTCTTTCCATGGTGGTGCCCACCTGCCTCAGTGCCTGGAGGAATTCACAGCAGGTCGCACAGTGAGCAGGGACCATGGTGTGTTGTAGGTATCAGTACTTCCTAGGGCACAGATACTTCACCCTGGCTGCAGGGCAGCAGGACTGGTGGTCTCCCCTCCTGGAGTGAGGTGCCTGGAAAAGTTATCTTCTCCTCTTTCTTTTTTTCAACAGCCAAGGATTAGTTGTTTAATCCTTCCTGAAGACTTCACAGGAGGAGCTGTTGGTACTCCCTATGTTTCAGGAATCCCCCAATCTGGAAATATACTGGAAAGAGCAAGAAATGGGATGTTTGCTGTTAGAGCTGTGCTTGTGTAGGAGCTTCTTTTTTACATCTGTTGCTGTTAGTGATGAGGTGCCCCCAAAGGCTTTGCACAGTCACATTCAGAGGCTGTGTGCAGCAGAATCTGCAAACTTGACAAAACACATATGCAAGGAAGATCCACAATATGTGATGTTTAGCACACCGGAAGCTTCTCAGATATTTAATTAATCTTTCTGCAGTGCAATAGTTTGTGGCTGAAATCAAAATAAAACAGAATGAAGTGATAGTCCCGATGGAACATTTACACTGAGTGGATGGCTGTGAAGAGGAAGAGGAGAAGGGAACAAGTACCCAGAACTTGACACTGAAGTATCGCTGTGAAACTTCACTATCTTGCTCATTAATCAAGTACACACCATAAAAATAGGTGAAATAAAGTGGAATATCTAATCTCTTTCTATAGAGATTCTTATAATTAATTTTCTTGAATTGTGGATTAGCCACGATTCTCCCTAACACACTCAGATCTCTGCGCTGGGTCTAGCCGAGCCGGCATTAAGGACCTCTTATCTGCGGGACCTGGGATTTATTTTTTTATTTTTTTATTCTTCCCACTCTGTACCCTTTTTAATTTTTCCTAATTAATAAATTTTGTTCGTGTGATCCTCGGACACGAGAACTGTCGTTTTTTTTCTTTTATGACACCCAGTGGCTTCAGCACTTGACACTCTGGGTTCAATATCTTCTTTTTCATCCTCAAAAAAATGTTACAACAGCCAGTCTAGAGGCTACACTGAGAGAGAAGAATAAATATTTTAATTTACTGGTCTAAATAAAGGAAAAGTTTGAGTACAATCAGATGTGTTGGCGGGCCACCTGAGATAAGAAAGGCAACCCTGGTTTCCAGTATTACCACTGGTCGTGGCTTCATTTGGAAGCCTGGAGCTGTTTTAATAGGAGGGAATTCATATTTCAGAACATCCAATAGACTTGTATATGGAATAGGCAGACAAAAGATAGATATTGCAACCACTATTAATCTCTTTGCTGGTCATATTTTTGCTGGGCTTGAATATTTAAGGGTATTAAAGAACTGGCTACCAGAGCAAATCTCATTTGAGAACCCAGTGAGGCTACGACTAATTGGCAAATCCCATTGAGCTTCAAGAATGAGAAAAATCACAACCTGCTTAGTCCCGCAAAAATAAGTTTCTGGGCATATCCAACAGCAGATTTTTGGCTGTTTAGAAATTTTTAAATAAAACATTTAAATAGGATTAGACAAAAACTGAGAAGGAGGTTGAAAATCTCTCTGACAGACAGGTTCTTCATGGCTGTAGCTCTGAAGTGGATCTATGACATCACCTATGAATTTCTCACATCCATGCTTAGACCTGAAAGCTGGGCATGTTTAGATCTGAGTTTTTCACTGAATAAAAATAGTAGGCTCCAAGCTCCCCTACCCATTCCAAATAAAATGGGAGTTTTGAATGCATTAATTCTGTTTAGTAAATATTTTACCAGGCTTACTAGTTCTGGGCATTGAAAAATGTGGATTCAAACAAAATCATAAAATTCTTTTAGAAACCCTAACAAGTAATGGGATCTTTTCATTGCCCATTAATTTCTGAGGGTGCTTTTCCCCCAGCCTTTAGTATCTGCTTAGTTTACACCAGAAGACTCTTGCTGAAGAAAGATGAGCTGGAAACTCACATTATTTATGAAAAAAAAATACTTTCAAATGTGGACGATTTTAGGGCTTAGGGTTCCTGGAAGAACTGTTTGAATACGGTACAAATGGAAAAGGAAAGCAGACCTATGTTTTGTGTCCCAGGGGTTAACTCTTTCTCAAGGGCAAGCAAGAGGATGTTATGAAAGCAGGTAGAATTGCTATTGCTGTGCTGAGGAAACATAGAAAAGACTTCTCTTGATCCCAGTGATGGAAGAAATGCCCCTGGATCAGATGAGAAGGTAGGCATTGCTTTTCTCTCTTTCTTGAACCCTGGGGCAGCCAAACTGTCTGCAGGGGATTGCACAGAGCTGCCTGTCTTCACTTCTTTAGCCATGCCTCATCTCAAGCTAGGAATACATTCCCTAGGAAGCTCCTTGAGCTGCTTCCTTACTTACATTGAGGCTCTGCAGTATCCTAAATCAGCCAAAACCTGCAGGGTACAAGCTGGCCTTGAGTGTTGTATTTCAAATAACACACAACAGTATTCTTTCAGAAGGGACATCCTCCCTTCTGTAACTGTGTCATTCCTTCTGCTATTAATGGGAGCTGCTAAAGAGGGAGGATAAATCTCTGAAAACAGTGACTACAATGTGACGCATGTCCTCACTTAAGCAGTTAGGCAAATGCAGTCTGCTTTTTCTCTCTTCAAGGGCCACAGAACAGCTGAGGGACATTATTATTTCCCAGGGCCATCAGAAGTGAATCCAAAGGTCCAGAAAATATTTTCTTTTCACTCTATACTTGTTTCACTACCCACCTCTGGTGAATTTTTAGTTCAACGTCTCTAAAAAACTGAAAGGAAAAGTACTTCTGCCATTATTGCTATTACAAATTGCCACTGATGTGAAGTCAAAATGTAAGCCATACTGGAAGTTGTAAGCATTGTGGATTTTCATCTGTCATAAAAGAATACAATGTTTTTTAAGTTTCAGGGAACAAATGAGAAATTTTCAAAGCTTTATAATTTTTTTATTCCACAGGAAAATATTCAAGGGAAACTCTCAATTGGAACACCAGTTCTGTACAATATTTCGGGGATCTCTCTGGTCCAAAACTTGATTTCCTAATTAAAACTAGAGAGAAACTGAAGGATATGATAAAAAGAGAGTGACAGCAACCCCAGAAGAGCAAAAAGCAACTTAATCAGGGACAGAGAAAGTTGTTGACTAGAGACGCTGCTCAAGTTAGGGTTTACTTTTTACAAAAACATGGATGTTTCCACCTGGATAAACCTGTAATTGTTCTTTTATGCATCTGAATCATCCAAAACTGCAATGAGAACTTGCTTTTGATTGGCTTTTCCTTTACCTGATATTATGACTAGAGTTTCAGAGAATCTTGATTTCATGACAGGAACATTTATGAAAACTTTACAAGTTTTGTGGTATAAGAACCATGTTTTCTGCCCAACCCTATGGCAGGTGTTTAATTTTTAAATTGAAAATTTATTTCAGTGTGAAAATCTGCAGTATGGCATTTTTTCCCAATATGAAACCCAAAGATTTCCTACGAAAAAAAAAAGAAACCAGGCAAAGTGAGCCTTATCAGAAACCAGGACGGTCATAATTATGATTGTCAGGATCCTCAAAATTAATTACAATTTCAAGCTGTGACAGAGCCTAAAATAGCAAGAGCTGCTAGTGATCCAAAAATCACTCACAGCATGTCCAAGCTAGTATTTGGCAGAGAGCATATGCAACTTAAAAAAAGAACATAACCCTTTAGGCCCATGCAAGCAATTAAACTTTTTGTGGAAATGTCAGGCCATAAGTATGAAAAGACCTTTCAATTGTTTATGTTCAACTTTCCTCTAATTAATGAGAACTGATTTTAATTTTTGCCCCTTCATTTTTCAAATAAGATCAGATGGGCTAAAGTTTGGAGGGCAGCTGTTCTGTTCAAAACAAAATAAAGAAAAAAAAGGAGATGATTCTTGCCAAGTCAGACTCCATGATTCTTACAGTGAGGGGGTACAAGTAAATGCCAATCAGCTTAGCAGCATTGAGAGATACGTAAGGAACTTAGCTTGAGAGCTCTGCTGACGACGTAAAACAAGAAGACATTTCCAGAAGTGTCTGTCAAACAAAGTATAAAAATAATCAGAGGCTGTTGGCACAAGTTACTGTGACTCTAGCTGATGTTCAAGTGGATGAAATTTAACAGCACTTTGATAACTTTAATTTCATTGTTGCAGTGCTTCTTGCTAATGTTCTAAATGCAGTGATCAGTGAGGTAAAAATAAATGATATGACCACGTTTCATCAGAGCTACCTCAAACCTCTAATGGGGAGGATTTTTCTTTCTTCGCATGAGCTGTTAAATCACTGCTGTCATACTAACCTGTGCTTTCTCTGTCACTCTCCACAGCTCTGTCTTTCATGTGAAAGACAGCGACTTACTCCTTCTCTGTCTCCATCCAGTTTTCCTAGATGGAGACAGAGCCTAAACCAAAAAACTTTAAGTCTTGAGCGTGATGACCCCAACACTGAATAACTACAAAATAGGTCAGTAGAATGCAAAGCAAATGTCACCTAGTGAGTAGGCAAAACCACACATGTTGCTCCTGGAGTCTTGCCTTGGCTTCAATTCTCTAGAAGAATGCTAAGCCAGTTTCCTGACTTTCTAGGTTTCACTATGTAAATTGAGATCAGTATTTATCCAAGCATTAGAGAATGAGGAGGTTGCACTAAATGGTAGTTGTTTAAAATCTTTGGGTAAGAGACCACTTATATAAATGCTATGACATTTACAATACATTTATAGGAGGAAATACCTAACACAGTGTCTTTCAAACATCTTCATGCATTTCTGCTCAAAAAGACCCAAAATGTAGGATCTTATTTAGATTTTTTGGTAATGTATCATCAAAAGTTATTGTGTTATTCGGAGCTCTTTCTAGAATTTAGGTGATTTATCTTCACTTTGCCTCTGTTTTCCCTTACATCTGTGGTCTGTCTTACCTGTTTGAATTAGAAGCTCTTTGCAGCAAGGACTACTGCAATGAGTCTATGGTACCTAATGAGTTAATCGTATTTTGGCCTTGTTGGCTCTGCCTTAACACATAGTGCTAAAAATTAATCAATTTAGTGCTTAGATTTACAACTGCAGTTTGATGGAAAGTTAGAGTGCAGGAGACAAGTGATATCCTCTTACACTGGCAGAGCCTGCAGAAAAGTGTTCCTCTCAGTAGGTCAAAGCAAGAGAAAAAAAAAAGAGTGAGGGAATGCATGTGATGTCAGTGCTCCTGCAATATAAAGCTGAGACAGAAGCATATATCTCCGAGAAACAAGTAACAAATGAGCACTAAGAATATCAAATAGATCCCATTGGTTCCAGGTGTGGATTGCAGTCTTTGTGAACATAGCCTCTGAGCGTTAATTTTGTCTTCAACTCCCACTGAATTTTGTTCCTTGTTCCCATTTCTTCCTATCACCTGGTGTATCTTTATTTTTATATATGAGAAAGCTGAACATTAAAAGCAATCCAGGACATATCTATCAATATTTGGCTGATGACACAAAAGGAGGGCAATACTGAGTTATTGTTCATATCACTACTAAAATTGCAAAAAGATGGGATCATCAGGATTCTCCCTGTAACGTGGCAGCTGGGGAAGGTAAGTGTCAGAATGATGAACCCTTTAGTCCTGTGAGAACTAACTGCAACAATATTCAGCACTCACATGGGCACAGAGGATGATTTGATCCCAGAGGTTATTAATTTGCCCTAAAAATCCAAAGAAATACAAGTTCATAACAGTGATGAGAAGCTGGCCAGTTGAAGAAGCAAACTGGTTGTTGTCTTGAATGAAAGAATTGATGGCAGGGCTGTCTTTGAAATACCACAGCCAATGCAATAGCACAGAGTAAAAGCATGACTTGTTCTTGTGGCAGATGGGTATAGCTGTGAGTGCTGTCTGGAGAGTCTCTTCGTTCATGCTTACATTTTAAATGTACTAGTATAGAAGGCAGTAGCACAACTTGGGATTCATTCTGCCAACTTCAGCACAAGGAGTTTGGATCTGCTCTAGAAAACATGTCTCACCAATCTCTTGAGAAGGTGTTGAAGCACTGACTGTGGAGCATCTTCACTCTGCCTGGTAAGGACCAAGTCTGGGGAAGAAAGTATTCAGTCTGCCTTCCTCCTTGGTTTGTCTGCAGGGCCTTCAAAGGAAGGGTGCCCAAAAAAGTCCATTTCACACGTATTTCTGAGAAGCAACTAGATGGCAACAACTTCCACTCCCTAACACCAGTCCAGCCTGAGTCTGACCCGGCAAGTCCAAAAGAGAAATTGCTGTATCTCATTACCAAAACTCTGAACCATCCAACTCATTTGACTTCTCATTGTATAGACCATAAATAACTTGATTCCAGACATTGACAGGTGGTGCAACAGGACAAAGGCCACGACAGAGGAGCATGTGCTCTAATCAAAGCCTGTATGTGAAAGCTTGCTTTCAACTTGTATGTCCAGTGGTTTACATTGAAGGTCACCTGCCAGAGGTGGTATTTTGCTGTCTTTTTAATGGATGTTGGCTGCTTTTTGACTAGGGAACTCTGTTTCCCTCAGGCTTCAAAGGGAAAATATGGTATACCATCCCCAGGATTAGGAAAGCCAGGGGGCTAAGCAATAGCACACAAATGCCAAGGAGCTGACTTTGATGTAGTGGTTAAGACTCCACAGGAATTCCAAGGCCAAATCCCATGGATCCTGCTGCTGGCATGCAGAGGAAGCTTTCCCTCTGGCTTCCTCGCTCCTCTCAACCTCTTTTGCAGAGGCAGCACAGGCAGCAAGGTTGTGGGGCTGCCCTTGGCTCCTGGCCAGCACCTGCATACTGAGCCCTGGGCAGGAGGTGACTGACCACAAAAGGCTTGCAAAAGCTGCCCCCAGAAGAATTAACATATTCTTCACCCTGAGCTTTCACTCCCAGGAGAGCAGTGGTCTCGCTGCTTAGTGTATTTGTTTATTATCTTCTCACTAGCGGGCTCCACCTTCAGCGTGTCCTGTGCGCCTGCTATGGCAGCTGTACCAGTTTGTCCACTTTGCCCTGCTTATTACCTTCTCTGTAGTTATGACTCAGGCAATGGATGTTGGTGGGGAGATATCTCCTAAAGCCATCTTTCCTATTTGCAAAACCTGCAGTCATTCCAAGGCACATTTCTTTGCAATTTCCTTCATAGCAATCTTACGTCAAATTTGCCACCATGGGGTTCGATATCCTGTGCTCTCAGCGTGCAATAGAATGGCTTAGGACAGTGCTTTCTTTGTTGGAATCAAAAATTGCATTTTATTTTGTATTATATTCATGCTGCAATGGAAACAAATGTTGCTGTGGTGGTTTGGATCATTTATATGAACGCATTGTTCCTATGGAAGCTACGTAGGTGCCCAATAAAGAAGCAGGAATTCAGGAATCCAGTTAGTAATGGCTAAATTATAGCAATGGTAGACAGTTGTGTCTGCTTTCTGTCCCAGTAGTAAGGTACTTAGAGGACATAGGACTAAGATTAGATGATGAGAAAAAAAATCATACAGACAATTAATACAGACACTTAAAGTACTGCAGTATTAGCAGAGCAAGTCCCGCTTAAGAAGGCTTTTAACAATTATCAACAATTCTGTAGAAAAGAGCCGCAGTTTACATGTGCAGCCAGTTGCTTTCTAATTGCTACAGCAGGCTACCACTGGGAAGAACAAAGGAAATATTTAGCACATCGTAAATTCTTCTGCAGCCCTGCCGAGTGGCTGGAGTTCAGATTACAAGTTTATAACCAACATTTGAGAGCAATTTCTCCTCCACTTTGAGAAAGTGGGTGGGGAAGCTGTTCGACACTTTCTTCAAATGCCTGGAGTAATGTGTGTCCGAAAGAAATGCGGGTTCAAAATTCTCTTCCACTTGTCTTTTGATTCAGGCTTGCAATGTACTCTTATATATTTAAATGCTAAAAAAAAACCCTTTGCTAAAAAACAGATGAAAGTGCCATTGTTGTTCCTGTTGCTATTACTATTAGCTTCCAGCTTTAGCACTATTGCAGGAGATTTGCTGGGATCTTCCGAGCTGATCAGTATTTGCTCCCACCAGTGCTTAGGGTCTTGCAAATGCTGCAGGGGGATGTGTGCTGGTGACTGGAGGAGAGGTATTAGTCTCCTTGAGTCGATATTCAACCATGTCCATGTCTCGTGAATGAGGTGTTGAGGCTCTGACAATTGTAAAGATTTCATGATCTAGCAGAAAATAAGCTGGTGCCCTGGCAGAGACAAGCCCCCTTTAATTTGAGTGCTAGGTGAATTCAGATGTTGCTTAAGTTTCTCCTAGCTTCACTGGGATAGAATATTCTCCATTTAATGTTAGTAATGAGAAATATTACTGTCTACTCAGCAGCTGCCAGTAATGTAGAAGAGATGTAAGCAAGGGAATCTGCTGTGTTACTCAGTTTGAAGAGGTTTCAGTGTTAACCCATAACTTTTCTGAACTTCTCTTTAAAGAAAAAATTGTCTTAGGACTAAAATTGTGTTAGATGTTTGCCTACATCTACTTTGATATGCTTGCTTCTGGTTTTGTTTTTTTTTTTGTAGTAGGGTTTGTCAATACTTCGGTATGTCAGCCAGCATTACAACCCATGTGTATTTGCTTCCCCCCTCCCCAGCAGACTTAAAAATGCAGCACACTTGGAGCTGAAAAATTCAGACTCCCACGTGCCTGTAGCCAAATTAGAAAAGAAAATAGAAAAATGGAGGATTAAGTGTAGCTCTTAAAAATCACTTTTCAGTGTGCTTCACAGTACTGAGTCTACATATATCTACATGTAATGTGTTTTTTACATTGCTGCCCCAACAAAAAGTTCAGTAAATACATATATTCTACCTTAACAACTTCATAGTGATACATCAGAGACACCGTCAGGATCTCATTGAAAGCAGGAAAACGCAGCTGTCCATCGGAAGCCCTCCACCAACCTCTGAGTATATAACTCTAAAATAATACTGTATTTGTGAAGCCTGCTCTCAGTCACAACTTCATGGGGATGTGTTCTTACGTGAATGAGAGCAGTTGACTGTCTAATCACACCCAACTCTACAAAAGATATAGAAGAAGATAGAGAAGCCACTGGCTTACTATGGTCTGGCACCATCATTACTACTCCACAAAAATTAAGGAAGATTAGGTAAACTTTTAAAAATAGTTTAGTGGCAGGACACACAGCAAGCTTGTGTCATTAGAAGTAAAATCCCAGTACTTGGCCATTGTGGGGAGACTTAAATGCTTGAAGCAGTGGAATACAATGGAATGGCTGAGGTCCTCTGTAGAAGTCTGTTTCTATTTATGTCTTTCTATCATCAGCTTTGCACTCTCCACTCCCACACACATTACTCCTCTTCCACTGAATAAATGGAATATTTCACCCATGAATAACAATCTTCTTTCACTAACCTAAAAGTGCCACACAATGCCTTCACACCTGCAGCATTTACAAATTGCAGGTCCTGTGGTCACGTTAGGAACTTAATAAGCACTTCACAGCTGAGATGGCTGTAGGTTAGAAGCAAAATGTTTGGCCGAAACCTGAATTTTATCATTGCAAACCATGTAATTTTCACCAGCCTTTTGCTCCTATGGCCCATGGTCACAGCAAAACTATTTCCGTGACAGTAAAGCTATCTAGAGGGCATATTGTAAACGCATTTACTTTTATAGTTTGTTGCCAGTTTGGAAATCCCTGTTTAAAAGAAATTGCGGAAGTGATTTTAAAGCTTAAAGAAATACGCAGACTACAGGACTGGACATGTAGGGGCTGTCCCCACCTTCTGCTTTAAATGAAATGGCAGATGGGTGACACCTTATATCATGAACATAACTGGTACTTTAACAATTAATGTTATTGCCACTCTTTTTTCCATTCATGGTTCATCAGGACTTTTACTCTCCTTCCCTGTCTCTCCTCACTGTTTACTTGTTTTGAAGCACTTTAGTCTCCAACAGGAGACCTAATCCTGCAAGCACTTAATGTATGTGAAATAACGGGGTTTTACTCTAGGTCAACATCATGGTATCTACTTGCCTGAGTAAGGCAAGCAAGTTCAGACTGTGCTGATGATCGGCTTTTGCTGGTCTTGTCAATCCTACCATTTTCATCTCAACTTAATGTAAAGCAAAGTATAAATCAGTCTCATGAAAAACAAGATAACATTGGCTCCTTTCATTACATTCAAGGGGTGACACAGGACAGCAGCAGAGCCACTCAAAGGCTCTTAGATCTCTTTGTTTCATTTTCTCAGATGACCCTAAATTCCTTCTTAGTCTATTCCAGCCTTTGTAGCTGTGGCCATATTCTGCAGTGTTGTAAGGCATATGGGTGAGGGGCTGGGAGTCTTAGACAGAAGAAGATGGGGCTGGATTAAGAGGTGTCAAACACTCTTGGGGGTTCTGTGTCTGTGTAGAACATCATTTCACATTACACATAGGAATTGGGGCCCAACAAAACTGAAACTGGCAAAAATGTGCACATAACATGAGTGGCTCTGGAAGTGTGTGAATGTATGCATGGGCACACGAAATAGAAAATATATATAATAATTTATTGATAGAATATATATGCTTAAGTGTTTGGATTTATATCTGTAGCCACACAATATTTAAGTCTGTGTAAAATGTACACTGCATTTGGAAAATAAGCACATACTTATGCTTCTTGGAACTCTATCCCAGCTAACTATTGTAGGCACCATCAGCCCTTGAGCTTTTCCTCCCAGGAGATGCAGTACAAAGCCAGTAACAGACATAAACCAGTCAGTTTATGCAAAGAGATGAAGCACAGCCCACTGAGAGTCGCAAAAGACTTGTGCAGGAAGGGAGTTTACTCTCCTTTGGGCTCTGGCAGAGCTTGTGAAGGTACATCTGCTGATGAGAGCCTGGGAAAGTCTCGCAGCTGGTTAGTGGGTAGGATGTTTTCATGTCACACGGGACTTCTTGAAGCATTGGACCTTAAGTGATCATGTAGCTTTCAGAAGCTTGAAGTCAGCACTGTCTGCATATCAGCTCACTTTTGCTGTTGCCATTGCTCCAAAACAAAGCTCATATTAAGTGCTTTGAGTCTTGGCATAACACAGATCCCCCAAACCACATTTATCCCATGACTAGTGATGAGTGTGCAGTTCTATTGTTAGAAGCAAACCACTTCAAAACACCAAAACATACGTTTTACACATATTTTCAACCCCATTCTGTGTGAACAGCAAAATCTTTTTATCTTTTTAACTATTTTTTTAAAGTTTTTAAGATCTCCACAGTGAAATCTTGGTAAGTTTTTGTCTTAGAGATGAGTATCTTTTACATAAGTAAGTGTGTTTTGACATCAGTTCTTTTTCTTGCCAGGCCTAGGAGTTCTGGGTGCAATGTGCTCCCTGAATTAGTTATGATGTCACTAACACCTAAAACCAGGCATTTTTGTGTCCTGATTTAGGTGTTAATGACATCATCATCTGGTACAGTGGAAACAAACACCTAGAATTTAAGCCTGGGTATGTAAATCGAAGGGTAGCTGGTTTTTGAAATACTTTGCTTTAAAATGTAGTCTTTAGTCTAGACACAGATTCTGTTAATAATTTGAGATCACAAATGTTCTGTGTACAGAAGAATTGCTGCTAGCCTTTAAGAGAAATAAAAAAAATATTCGAGGTTATAAAATGTTTTTACATACCTGAAAACAAAAACTGTTCCTCAAATAAGAACATAGTTAACTGACTCATACAGCAGAGTAATCTGATCTGGTTTATTAAAGTTTATCAAGGAAATATTAATCAAAATCACCTGAAAATCTTTAAAATTTGTAACTGTGACCTCTGAAACAAATGGAGCCATGGCAAGAGAAAAAGCATGAAAAAGAATAATTGGGTTCTATGTCGTAAAAGTTGTGTTTCCAAAATACTCAGGTAAAGTTTAAGCCAATCTTCCACCTTGATCTGGGTGACCATGGTAGCTTTGGAAATATCCTAAACTGATTTTAAAGATCATCATATTAACAATGATGCAACTTGTCGTATTTATGCAGAAAATTAAAGCTATGTGTTTGGCACAATTTTTTAGAGACATTTTTACAAAAATACTTCAGTCATTTTCAGTTCATCTGCCTGCAAGGCACCATCCAGTAGCCGCTGATCCAAACAAAAACCTCAAAACAACCAGATGATGCCAGTTCAAGAGAAGACCATCTCTGCAGCACTTGTTGCCAATAGAGCAAGTGGCCTCCATCAGAATCAGGAATGTAGAGTTGGAAAGCAGCTAGTTTCATCAGGGAAAGCAAGACTGTAGAACCTAAACACTTTTCTTTCTCAGACAACCTAAACAGGATTATGGTAGTTTAAGTGCAAAATATGGGCTTTCATTTCATGTGACAGGACTATTATGCCTACTTTGATCACAGACTCCTGAAAGTGTTTTTAAGGAGATTAAAGGCAATTCCATAATTTACAGTAGAACACATGGTGAATTAGGTACTATCCTCACGTGGATGCTGCTGTTGCCCATCTCTTGGTTCCTCTGCTGAGTCTGCTAATTTATCCAAGAAGAGTTTAATGTAATATACATACACAAACCTCTCTCAGGATGGAAGTCAGCAACCTGATGTGTAAAGAGTCAGGAAGTGGGAAATGGGAGTTAAAATCCTCCGAGATATAGCCAGGAAGTGAACATTGGTCACACATCTCCTTGGTCAGAGCTCAGACCGCAGTATTACGGTATAAAGGGAGCATTAGATTGGTTAGAATCCTCCTCCAGCTATTCTAAAGAACTTCAGAAAGTGCTAGTATGTTTTATGGGTTACTGTTCCATGCTGCAGTGTTTTAGGGGTGACTTTGTGCAATGTATTTTAATGAGCCCCTCAAGGAATTTAGCAGAGAGAGTTCCTGGATGCCAGGCAGGCTGAAGTGTGAAGGTGGAAGTGAGCAGCTCAGCTTTGTTTATTAAAAATTACACATTTTCTGCATATACACAGAAGAAAGGTTTTCAAGTTTCTTAAGCATCTTTCAAGTTACCAGCTATGATGCCTCAAGGACTAACTCAGAGAGTTTGCAGAATCCAGTGCTGCACGCAGTTCTCTGCATTTTTGCCTAAGTCCCTGTTTAAGTCTGCAAGCCCTCATGTGGGTAAGCACAGATTGAGAAAACACCACTGGTTGAGCACAAACCTCTTTTTGATAGTGCTTATTTTACCTTGGTGCAAAGTGACACCTACTGTCCCTCTACATTTGTATTATTATTGGGAATTTATTTGTGGTGGGTTTATTTTTGTCTAACAGTGGAGCCTAATACTGTGCAGAAGCATCTTGAAAATAAAAAATAAAGACAAGAACATCTCAAAAACATCTGTGTACGTTAGCCATTAGTATTACTATTGTTCTTGGATATCCTCACAGCAACTGCATGCCTTAAAGGTTCTGGAAATTGATTGATTGTTCCCAAACTACTACATAGTTTTAGTTGATTAACCACATATATTTTTGCCAATATGTCTGGCTACCTTTTAGAAGTTACTGCATTGCTGGCCATATTACAGAAACAGATTTTTTAGGGATTGGAATCAGATTTGGCAGTAAAGGGTTCAGTTGCAAATTCATAGGTGATCTTAAAATTTCATTTGACATAAAAGAAAACTCTTTGCAGTGGAAAAATAAGAGCCTGGATTCTGTTTAAAATGACATCTCCACTTGCAACTTTTTGTTCTTTTTGTAAGCTTTAGCATAAGCCCTCTTAGGGACAGTGCTCACTGAAATTTTTGAGATCATCTTCCTAGGAACAAAGTAACATCCTGTCTTTTGAAAAGCAGAAAAATATCTGTTCAAAACAGCTTCTCATTAAAAGGTCTTTTGTCCTTTTCTTTGGCTTTTTCAGTTTTTAATGAGTTGTTTATATATCTCAATGGTTTGAAAAGACAGATGTATTTTATGTAATCTTCCATGTAAGCTTTTTTCATTTCACTTATAAATTACTTTACCATATTTTAAGATGCAGTTACGCTTTCATGGAAAAATCATGAAAAAAAATTGTGAGCAGTCCTTTGTTGCCCACCATGAACTTCCAGATAAAGTGGGTATAAATTGCAGTGGGTAATAAAATCCCAACTTATAAATAAGCCACGATTTTATTGTAGAAATAGCAATTAAAACTGTGTTGTTCTGTTTTATTTTTACTCTAAGACTGTAATATATGAGTTTCATTTGGGTAACAGTTAAATAGTTAACAGCACACTCTCTGTTTTGCTCCAAGGGCAGCTTTATGCTCTGAAGTTGGAGACCCCAGACTGCTTAGAGATACAATGATGAACGGCCTCCTTGTAGGGAAGGGCTTCCAGAGCCTACCAGGAACGGCTGTAACCTAGGCATTATAAACTTGTAAGGAACAATGAAAGACGGAGACGCCAAAACTGTGAACCTTGGAACAGATTAAATAATTTAGGCCAGATGCCAGGCGGTGTATCATAGATTTCTTCTTTCTGAAGCAGAGCTTGTCCAAAATGGTGTCCCATTTTTTCATCTCTGTAAGCCTGTCCTCAGTTTACCATCAGACATGCTTTTAACTCTTATGGTTCTGACATGGTTCAGGCACAGAGCCGTAACTGCATTTTGAGCCTTAGTCTGCAAGCAAACAAAAGACAAAACAATTGGTTTGGTGGTTTGAACAGATGTGAAAATGTGTGCCTTGTCTGTTGATTTGGACTACCAGTCAATTTGACAGCTGTTTGACCTGTGGCAGAGATTCCAAATGTGACTTGAAAATCACCAGTGTTACTTGGCATTTCTTCTCTGAAACAAGCATTTCATACCAGAGAAGGATCTTTGTTGTTTTGATTTGAAATGGAAGTGGTATCCATAAATATCCTAAGTATATGCTTAAAAACTCAAATGTATACCTACTCCTGGTTTGGAAGAATCAATGTCTGGTGTCTGTAAGACTCCCAAAGCAAAACACAAAGCAAACCAAGGATTACAAACTTGCTCTTTGTATTCTCTGGTGGCTGTGGTTAGAAGTTGTGAGTTGATTCTGATTTTGCTGACTCTTCTTCTGTTCAAATCCTGCTCTAGTTCAGGTTTTTGTTTTTTTTAATTGGAAGTAGTCAAATCACTCAGCCATAACTGACAGGATTCTGTCTGTATTGGGCTCCAGTACTGTTTAGATTTCATCATCATCCTCTGGAAGGGAAGGGAAGGGAAGGGAAGGGAAGGGAAGGGAAGGGAAGGGCAAAAGGCATTTTGGATTATCTAATTAGGTGCTTGATTTATCCTAGTGTTACTTTTATTTTGTTTAAGCTCATATAATTTGCTGAAAACTTTTCACAATTATCCCATTGTGTTGATTTCAATAGAGTCATGAAAGGGCTGAATTTTGTACAGTATTCTACAGTATCCAGTACACACAAGAAGAACTGATCTGCAAACAAATAAATTAAGGAAGTCTACAGTTAATATACATGTATAGAAACATTCTTCTTTATTTAGCAAAATTGTTTTCAGTTAGAACAACTCCCTTCTGCTTGTGCTTTTTGGAAGTAATCCCAAGTTTTCAAACCACCACCTAGCCATAAGGAAGCTGTTGAGAAAAAGATCCAGGCAATGGACTATACCATAGAGAGATAAATTCTAAAATCACCACCACATTAAAAAAGTATCTAATGAAAACATCACATAGTATGAAGTCAAAAGATCTCTTTGATTCTCTGGCACATGTATTAAAAGATATATGGGTATACTATAAAACGCTACATGAAATACCTAGTACAGTTCTATCCTTTAAACATATAAAGATATTTTATAGATCAAAACATGCTGACCACATATGACATTTCACATAGATACTATCAAATTAGCAAAGTGCTATTGTTTTAATGTGTACTTACTGCATTATTTTTGTTGACTAGAGAATGCAGAGATCAGAATCTGCTTTTGACTCTTCAGTTTTTCCATGGTCACCAATGTATTAGTGTAACTTAAGAAGAAGGTCTGAGTTCACTGTGTGCTAGTGATAATGAAAACTGCTCATGAAATTTCAAGTAAAATAAAATAAAGAATAGCAGTCACGGTCTTTTCTTTATTTCTACTGTAATTGTGAGAAGTGGACAAATTTAATAAAAGCAGTTCTGCAGAAAAGCAGAACTTGCAACTTCATGATGAAATTTTCAGTTTTCTTCACTCTAGTTTAAAGTTATTGTAAAAAGAAAAATATCTGTTTAATACTAAAATACGACTTCTATTCTATGAAGTTTTCCCCAGGGCTATCTTGGATGTTGAATATGGATCTGGGGGAGGGAACCCCACCTGGAGGAAACTGGGCAAGCTTTCCTAGCACAGATTGGAACTCTGGAATATAGCAAGGCCACACATTATGTTCACATCCCTTAATTGAAGCTTAATTCCATAGGGCTGTGAGAGAGAGGAAAAGTAGAAATACAGCTTCCTTTACTGCTCATGTCTTCACAGACATGAGATAGTAGGGAGTTTCTCTGCTTCTAATCTTAATCTAATTGTCCAAATGTGATCCTACTCTTGTCCTCAAGACACAGTCATGACAGTGATGCATGGTGCCCAAAACGGGAATCTCTGCCACAGCCTTTGGCCCATCATGAGAGGATAAACTGTAGAAGTGATGCAGAACTGGAAAGGGTAAACATCTTTCTTTTTGCTCATCCATCACTATGGAAATGTCTGAACTATTTTGGCTTCCTTACAAGAAAATACTAATTGATTGCTTGCTCGTTTAATACCTTAGTGACAGAGTCAAAATTTAGGATTGGCAATTTTTTCTGTGGTGGTGGGGTTGTTGTCCCTGAAGATCTGAGCAACAAAGCTGAAAAAGCACCAAACCATGGCTTCCAGAAGATTTGAGGACAAAATTAGGAGGGAAATTGTAATAAAAATGAGAGTTAAGCTGCAAAGCAGTGAATCCATTATTCTTTTTAAACACAGAAGATTCAGGAAAATCCTTAGAGACCACTAGATCTGTAGAATTGTATCAGGATATTGACTGCTATTGACTGCTATACTTGGTCACATACTAATCAGACTATGTGTGTTTTAAAACCCATTTATAGTTTAATTTATGACAAATTGCACTACTTGTATGGTATTTAAAGGTGTCACAGACAGTTTGAATGTATTCCAAAAAAGCAAGCAATGTTTCCTTCTTTCTCTAAGAATCAAGCAATGCACTTTTCTTTCCTTGATGAAAGATTCTGGCTCAGCAGACTGAGCTGCCTTGAAAAATATATATATATGTCTGAAATATAAGAAGCTTGCACTGACAAAGAAAAACACAAAAATGAAATAAAGGCAGCTAGCTTGATGACAAGCTGGCATGTTCAAATTTGAGGCTCAAACTCAATGTGAATCACAACCATGTGAATCTTACTCTGTTTCAGAATTGAAGCAGAACTCAGATCCTGCAAACAGAACTATGCTGCCTTGATTTAAACACGTGTGTGGAGACCTGCTCCAGTCTGTGGGGTCATTTGCTCATGTGCAGAGCTACATGTGGACTGGATTATCTGGGTAATGCCATGGAAAAGCTTCCTGGTTCTTTTTTTTTTTTCCCTCTTTCTAATGACTTACCATTGTGACACTTTTCCATCTTTTGGAAAGGCTACCAAGAGGAAGGACTGTTGGATATTGTGAAAAAAAGTTCCTGTGAAAATAAAAGGTAGATAGATTTTTAAGCAATACTATGAGAATTATATTTGCAGTTCTTTAAAAATGCATGATTGTTTCTAAAGATGTGAGAGAGGGTTGTCAGTAAAAACAGGTCATCCGTAGTTTCCATGTCTGACTGCACTGGGAGCTGGGGGGAGTAGGCGCAAGGAAAGGAGAGGTAGAAACAGATTGTAATAATAAAGCTACACAATAGTATTACACATAGAGTTTAATATTAAATAAAGATTGCCCAAATTCCTACCTGCAAATGCTTAGCCTGGTGTTTGTTACACTTCCAAGTGTGAAAGAAAAGCCACAAACATTTATCGTGATTGTCAGTAAGGGCCCCTTCCACACCTCTCCCTTGCTCTCCACTCCCTTCTCTGCGTTTCAGAGCTGTCAACATGCATGCTTGCTCAGGCCTCCATTTTTAGCCATTAGTGCATTACAAGATTGTTTTACATGGCCTGCCTAAGAAGAAACTGCTTGATTTGAGTAGGCAGGGAAGGTCTTTTAGGAGCCGGGAACAGTCCGAGCCCTGGCAGCATTCACGACATCCTCCCTGAGGCTCGTACCCATTGAATTCCCTCAGCACACACCGAGCCCTTCTCATGCAGCAACCTCCACTAAGCACTGCCACCTCAGGAATGCCACACTCCGGTGGCGAGGAGTGTGCTGGAGCAGTCTAAAGCTGCTGAAGTTGCTCTGCACTGAATTCAAAGATCCCTTTTTCTCCTAATTGAGAAATGCGAGAAAGTTCTCTTACCTCTTAGCAAATTCTTTATATGATTATTCCATATTCATGTCTTCCTACCACAGTCTTTGCTCTTTTTTCATGGGATTCATTACCTTTTCATTGTCTTATTTTATTCCTCTTACAGGTTATCAAGGTTTGTTCAGTGATCATTCTTATGTTTTCCTACATTTTATCACATACTTAAATATGTAGCACAGTTCTCTCAGAGTCCATCAGCAGGGGGAGTGCTTTCAGAATAACTTTATTAATCCTCATTTTTTTTAACCCAAATTCCAGGCATTTATGCCAAGAAAGAGCCTTTTGGGCATCTGAAAGTGATGCACTGGGGAAGGTAGTTTTTATGTCAAGTGGACACAGTGGTGGGATGAAATCTGGAGGGAAAGGGGAGGTATGTGGAAAGGATTTTAGTAGTATGCAGGGATGATGAGGACTCATTCAAATTCTGTCTCATTGAAAAGAAATGCAAAAGAAACCCAGCAGTGATGGGCACATTTGTCTTCTCCATTATTTCTGAGGAGCAAGTTTCCCCAGTTCCCTTTCTCTTGCCTAAAGGGCAGCCAGGAGGAGTTGTGGTGTGTCCAGATGACCCACACTCTGGCCCACAGTCATGCTGTGGCAGCTGGAGCTCCTTGTGGTGCCAGGCACTGGCCCAGCACCGCTCCAGGGCCACCCTGTCCCATCCTGCTGCACATGCCCTGGTGGGGGGGTCCTGCAGCCATGTAATCCCAGCCAAAATCAGGTCTCCAGCATGAAGAAGCTCAGCCCAGCACTTGGTGAGTGAAGGAGCTTCTGCCGGCAGCACCATGTACTGAGGGATACAGTGTTGCCATAAAATCTCTTACATAAATCCCACAAATCTTTAGGGAACCTTCTAGTCTTTCCTGAAACATTGCAGTACAGTGCAATGCCACTATTATGGCATCTCCTACTTAGGTATTTCAGTTTTCAGCTTCATCAGTTCAATGAAAATGCAATGTGGATGCTACTTTGAGACTGAATTCTTCGTAGCACCTGTGAATGAAGGAAGGAGGTAATTAATACTTATCCTGTTTGGGATTTTTGTGATGGAGCTAGGAGAGGAAGCATGTGGTTAGGATTTTAAAAGGTAATGACATGACAGTCTTCAGTCACTGCCAAATGGAACTCCATTCACAGCTAGGCATGAAGCGATTTTTTTTATTTTAACCACAAGGAATCTATGTCTCCAGTGAATTTTTAATTATGAATAGATTATTTCACTTGCAGTCCCAGTTCTTCTATTTGCCAGTCCTGGTGTTTAATTTATGCTGCTTCACTGCCATTGACTTTGTTTGGCAACTGCACAAATAAAAAGTGCACCTTCACCCTCCTGTGTGCTCTGTGTCATCACTGCACAATAGCAGGCACTGTCCACATTTTGAAGAAGGTCTAAGGCAAAAATTGGCTTTGAGAGTAGCCAGTATTTCAGAGATTGAAATGGAAATCTCCTACATGCACAAAGACAACTAAATGAGCTGTCCTAGAGTTATTTAAGTAATTTTTTGTAGCTGTCAATGACTTATCTGTTTAGGATTCAGATAGCCAGCCTTGACCTTTGTTGTGGTTTCCTTTCAATATCTTACCTTAGATTTCATTATGATTGGTGCTTTTATATTTGATAGTTATGGCATTTTCTTTTAATATCTGTGTAGACATTCTTGCACACATACAAATATGTGCCTAAATGGTTAATAACTATATTTTATTTTCCACCTTTACTCAGCTTTCTGTAATATTTTAAAGTGTACTGTAGGCTGTTAGGTATTTTCAATAACCTCCTAAACTATGCAGATAAGCATGAAACCTCTGTATGTCACCCCCAGCTCTGACTCTGACATGTACTGTGGTCTCACAGGAAAGCAAACTGCTACTTATAGATTACATTCTTTATTGTTCAAGGAGGACTCACAGATACCTGTGCATTTATACTTCACTGCTAATGTTACACAGCAGGGGAAGTTTTACTATCGTTTCCCTTCTCATGCTGGGAGTTAGTAGGTGTTGTCTCCTATCTACCTTCACATGACCTCAGTGAAGAAAAAAAATTCAAAATGTCAGAGTCAACAGAAACTCATAAAGAAATATACTACAGAACTGCCAACCCACCAGTGAAGTTTGGTTGAGATTAAAGGCAATCATTTTACACAGATCTGTCTATTGCAGAATGTTCCCAGATGCCATAAAATGGTGTCACAGTGCTTCTCATTCTGAGCTTATGAAGAGGTAGAGTTTTACCATTTTGCACATGGATTTGTGGAGGATAGCTACTAGAGCTTCTCCCAAATTCCTATTTATACAGATAAATCATGCACTTTTCTGGGACTCTGATCCTTAATTCCTTCCCAAGACTACTTGTATTGAGTAGGACTATATGTGCAAAAACTTAAGATATAGAAGGTTTGATAATGAGAAATTTAAGTGGGATGGGTGAAATAATTTTTGCATCTTGCTTCACCTTCCTTCCCTCTAAACAGAATCCAAGTCTCTGCCTTCATGTTTGTATTGCTCTTCAAAAGAAATGCAAAGTGAAACAGGCACAAGTCTCTTCTCTACATAATTGCTAAAACCTTGGGAAATGTTGAGTCCCAGAGAGAGAGCTCTGATGGCTGTGTCAACACACACTGACACTGGTATGGCATAAAGACATACACATTTAGAAACATTTTGGAAAGCGTTCCTTTTGACTCTCTGTTCCTTATTTCCTTTCTAGATGCATTTCGCATCACATTTGTATTTTGCTCCTATTTCTTCTTCTCTTTGTTTTCCACAATGTCCCACCCTGCTCTGGGAGATCACAAAACAAAGAGAAATTGGTAAAGGAAGGCCTGAATTTTTCATGTAACTTTCAAAAAAATCTCAGTCCTTTGTTTCAATGCTGCTGAAAGCTGTGGATTAAAGAAAAAAAAAAAGAGAAAATAAATAGTCCAAGAGGACAAAACCTCTTTCCACTTTAACACAGGGGAGCCAATGTGAGTGGCCAGCCTTAATGATACCACAGCACTGTAATTATCTGTGTGGAGGCTAAATAGAAACACAGAAGTGATTTCGAAATCAGGTATTCCCCTAGTGAAATTTTGCAGGCATGAAGAGAATTAACTGACAATATTCAGGACCCAGATTTAACCTAAAATGCATGGGGAGGCCACTTCTGATGCAGCCAGTCTAGCAAAGCTAGGAGTTAGCAGTCATGTCTGGAGAGCCTGGGGCCACAGGCTGGGGTGTGGGTCTGTCTGTTGGTTCTGTGTCACAGAGTTACCTTTGCCCAAGCAAGCCTGGTGATTTTCATTCCCCTGCAGGAATATTGAATATTATCAGTTGAAATGTGGTTTTATGGCTAATAAGTACTCTTCACGCTGGTGGTAAGGGCCCCCTAGGGCCTAACAAAGATCATTCTTTGTTTTAAAAGAATCTCATAAAGGTAGATTGGTCATTCTGATCACATAGACAGATGTGTGCTGTCCAAGCACTGCCTACCCCCTGCAGTCTGAGACATGTGCTTGAGGAGTCCAACAATATGAACCTCACTAATCATCAGGGTGTCACTTCAGGTCACACTGTGCAGGCTGAGCCAGGCATCCCCGCGTTAGGTGCACAGCAGAGTCCCGGCACGCTCTGAAGTACAGCAGAGCTGCTCTGCACAGTGGAGGCAGAAAGCTAACCCTGAAAGACTGTGCATTTTAGGGCAGCAGTGATGGAACCTCCACATCTCTGAGGATGAGGCCCTTTATCCCTATTTATTTTGTCCCCCTTACCTGAAAGGTTCATATTAGCTGTTCCATTTAGAAGTTTCTGCTTTCATTTTTAACTTGTGCTGTTTAGAAAAGTGTTAAATTTTCAAAGCAAATCTCGCCAGGGTTCTGGAAATTAGATGCAATGTGTTTAGGCATAAAATAGTCCACAGACCTCTACTTAAATGGAGCACACCAGTGTATATTTCCCATCTTGCTATAATTCCACTGAGTGCCTGATCTGAGACTCCTTTGTTTCACCTTTCCAGTCTTTGCAGTTAAAAATTTGCCAGTGTCAAAACTGCTGGGTCCCTCCATCATCTCTTCCAGCTCTTCACTGCCTAAATCTTCCCCACTGAGATAATTGATTCACCAGCTATAAAAATCTGCTGTTAACCTTTTTCTTACAAGAATCCAAGTTCATCTTTGTCTGCCTGACAAACCTGATGCTTCCCATACCTCTAAGAATACAGCTTCCCTCCTAGATCTAAACTACTCAGGAATACTCTGCCCTTTTGCCAGCTCTTCAATCCTGCTTTCCCCAGCCACAGAGAACTGACCTTTTCTCTTTGCTCTCCGTTTGACTACAAGAGTCTAAAAGTTGCTAGCCTTTTGTTTTCAGAGTCCTAAGAAGATTTCTGTAGCCACCAGTTGTTTCTCTACTATTCTTGCCAGCAGCTCTTATTTTAACTTTCCTCTTCCAGCAACCTTCACAAGAAGTAATTTGTGCATGTCCAGTGACAAGTGGACTTTGGTTGGTGCTTTAAAGAAATCTCAGAAAATACTTCACTGAGTAATTCTTCCTTTTTCAGTCATTCTGCTTACTTTTGGATGGCTGCTTTTGAGCTGAGGTGTGTACAAGAGAGTCCCTTTATTATTTGCTGTAATACCTTATAAGGATTTGTCATGCAGCTTGGAAAGTGGTGACAGTAAATCCTTTTCTAATGCACCAAGCCCACTGCAAGGAATACTCTACTTATTGTTAGGCAGACACGTGGGTTGAACACAACAAGGCGTTTGGCTAAAAAAGCTCACTACTGACACATCTGCTTTATCCATCTGTTGTGGAGGGAAGAACAGGCAGAAAGAGTAGTGGGGAAGACAAACTATAAAAAAACCCCAACTCCTCAAATTATTATTTTAAATTATTTGTGTGGATGTGAATATAGAAGAAGATTAGCTGACTTTCTGGAATTACAGCACCAAAATGACAGTGATATATGAGATGAAAAATGCTCCCTAGGACACAGAGACACTCTATTCCTTCTTCTGCTGCAGTGCTGTGTGCAAGAGACACATCCAGTATTTGGCTTACAAAGCTGAGATATAAAATACTTTATTTTTATTCTTTTGCTGCTTGATTCATAGGCAGGCAATGGAGTATTTTCTCCAACCTGGTGCTCATTTGAAAGCAGACAGAGATGTTTTTTTTCATTGCATGTCACTTCAGATGTCTAAAAATACCTATTTCAAATGTAGTGCCCTTAAACATAAACTATTTGATTTAAAAGCAACAATAAAGAAGTTTTAAATTCACATGCTTAAAAAACACTAGAAATGCAGTGTTAGAAATAGATGGTTTTTTCTGACTTGAAGACGAAATACATCTTAAAGGCAAAGACTTACATTTAGAGCAAGGAAATGAGAAATATTTGCCATGTGCCATCTTACTTCTGAGAGTACTCACCGGTTTTGTTCAATTCACACTTTATAAGAGGCTCTTTGTATGATGCTGTTGACAAGAACAGTGCTTTGTTCCACTAAGAGCTCACATGATGGGAAATATACAGTGTATAGTGGAGGAGACAAGGATGTCAGTTTAAGCTCTTCAGACCTGTAAATCTTGACATTCCAATTCACTACATTTTGGCTACTAGGAAATCTGAATAAAGCTCTTGTTGATCAAATCTCCCAGTGTCTTTCCCTTAAGAATTTCACCTGCAAGAGAGGCTTTATAAGGAAAGGTTTTAGGAACCTCATGAAAACATGCTCTCAAGCCTGTTGAAGCCAAGTGGGTTTCCACAGGTTTTGGATCAGCCTGTCCACTGGGTAGAAGGGGGCGTTTCATTAATGGATAATTTTATGGCTGGTCAGGATCTTGCCCTAACTACTTAACCTCATAGTGCTAAATAACATGCCCATGTTGGTTTCTCTGAACACCTCCAGCTCTAGTGACAGCTCACATTTTGCTATTTGATCCACCAAGCTGGTGGCCATAGGTTGTCCACCACATAGGTGGGACAAATAGGAGAGAAGAAACAGGGAGAAGAAAATCAGTGACTTACGCTAATCCTTAGGCAACTTTGCATCGAAACTTAGTATGGGACTGTGCTGGTTTTGGCTGGGGTAGAGTTAACTTTCTTCACAGTGGTGAGTATGGGGCTGTGTTTTGGATTTGTGCTGAACACAGGGTTGATAACAGAGATGTTTTTGTTATTACTGAGCAGGGCTTACACAGAGCCAAAGCCTTTTCTGCTTTCATACTGCCATGTGGCGAGGGAGGCTGGGGGTGCACAGGAGGCTGGGAGGAGACACAGCTGGGACTGGTGACCCCAACAGACCAAAGGGATACTCCAGACCATATGGAATGCTCAATATATAAAGTGGGGGAGAAGAAGAAGGAAGGGGGGACCTTTGGAGTTATGGAGTTTGTCTTCCTAAGTCACTGTTACAGGTGATGTGGTCCTGCCCTCCTGGAGATGGCTGAACACCTGCCTGCCCATGGGAAACAGGGAATTAATGCCTCGTTTTGCTTTGTTTGTTTGGATGGCTTTTGCTTTCTTTGTTAAACTGTCTTTATCTCAACCCACGAGTTCTGCAGCTTTTACTGTTCTGATTCTCTCCCCAGTTCAGCTGGTGGAGGAGTGGTCAAGTGGCTGCGTGACTCTTGGAGTGGCAAGAGGTAGCAAGACAGCAGTGAGAGCTGGGCATCATTAAAACATCATCTGTGTGAGCAGAAGCTCCACTTGTTGGCTGTAGGTCAAAGTGCTGAAAATCTGGGAAGGAAAAAAGACTAACCTTAACATTTATATAAACCTAGAGATGTTTTACAAGCAGGATGATATGTACCCCACTCTTCTAAGTGTGTATGTAGCATTTGAAATTAACTTACTTTCTTTTCTCTGTTTGTGGTAGGAATTTACAATGATTTGCATGTTTTCAGAACACATAGCTTAGTTTTATCCCATCTAATGTAACTTTGAGAATTGCATACACTCTTCTCAATTGTATATTTTTCTTTTGAAGCCTATTTCAATTTTTACTTGTTCTATTAAAACCCACTTTAACTTTTTGTTTCATTCAAGTCTTTATTTCAAAGATAACACACTTTCACTTTTGTTCCTACAGAATTCTTTTTGTGACAATTCTCGGGAGAAAACACTATTTTCACTGTTTCATTTTAATGTTTCATTTGTCTTTTTGTCGAAAACCCAATCTTTTATAATGCATTAGTACAATTTTCTCTAAAAAACAAAAGACTATAGAGTAAAATGCTGAAAGTTGCTGCTTTGTCATTTCTTCCCTTGACTCTTCTCAGTGAGAAAAGTGTTAGGGGCAAAGGCAGTGTGTTTCAGCACACATTTTTTACCATAAGCACAGTAATTTTTTACAAGGTATCCCTCAGAATAATGGAGAAATAGAGCACCAGCTCTACTCCCACTGAACAAAGTAGTAAAACTCTTCTTTTTAGTGCTGGAAGAATCATCCTTTTTCTTGTTTGGCACCTTTTAATTTCACAGCGTGTCTCCTTGTGTTGTGCCATCTTGGGAATAGATATATAGGTTTTTCTGATTTACTTCTCTGCTGTATTCACTGCCTCATAAGTTTTTAGTGTGATTCCTATTAAGCAGTCATATACTTTTAGTCTCTTGTTATGCAAAACTGTTTCCATACCTGTACTTATCTTTGCTTGCCATTTATAAACATTGTCTGCTTGTTGTTAGGCCATTTTTGAAGTGGTATCCCAAAGTTGATACATCACTGACCATGATTTTTAAAACAATTTAAGAAATTTAGTGACTGTGCCAAAGGTCAAAAAGACTAATCTGGGCAAGAGTTTCCTTCTGTGTTATCTCACAAGCTGGGTAAAATCATCATGGATTAAAAGGGTAGTCAAAAGGGTGATGGGATGAATGCTACAGCAACATTCAAGTGACCTGTGTATTTTGGAATTAGCCCCAATGGTAGTATAACACCTTCTAAATGTTTTCTCTTGAGGGATCTTCTTCCTTCTCCTGAACTTTAGAGCTCAGTGATAAGAGTTCAGAGCTATTGCACCATTAACAGGATGGGGCAGTCAATTTCCATGGGCTGTATAGCTTTGACAGTGAGGCCCAAGAGCTGTTACATGAGCAAGGTTTGGACCCAACAGCCTAATGATACTTGGCCATGGTACAATTTTCTTCACAGTGTGACAGAACAAAGGCATACTGGAAATGTGTCCAATACTTGTGTGACATCCTTTGGACTTCATTGTATTGACATGTATGACACATGCAAAAGCCTACCTCAATTTTAGGAAAAAAAATAGGCTTCTTTTTTTTTTTTTTTTTGCCTTTGTTCAGACCTGGGACTGTGAAGGTATACATCCAGAGACCCTTCATTAGCAAAATGGAGCCATCTGATCTTGTCTGACAGATCTTCTAAAAATTGCTGAGCTACTTTTACACACAAAGGGAATCTGAGGTGTTCTGCTCATAATGTTCCTACAAACAATGATGACATTTCAGCTAATGATTGTTTACAAGGTAATAAAAAAAGCAATAATAGAACTGGATATTTAGATACACTAGAAACCATATTTTATTAGTTGTTTGGACCTTTTTGTATCAAATGGTTAATGATATTTGGAGCAATAGAGAGTGATAACATTACAGCCTTAAAAAACATTATTGATTTCAGTCAAAAAAACCCCCCAGGTCATGTATCACCAGCCTTGTTTCTACCTATTCAAGTCTTTACCCTTGGAAGAGTATCTTTTTCTCACTCCTTGAGCCTTATCTTCAGGAAATGTTAGTTCATTTGCATTAACATAGACTTTCCTTTCAGTAAAATCACTGGGGAACTGTTTGTCCTGTTGCAATTACCGTCATTCCTACTGGTTTTTGGATTTCAGTCACAGAGCTGAGAGTAAAACCATGGGCCCCATACTTTGAAGTCCTGCAGGCTGTGCAGTTTAGCCTGATAGAATGACTATAGCATGGACATCAGCTTGATATGTAACCTGGAAATTATCTCCAATCTCAGTTTGCATAGGGATGCATGGAATATATTTCGGCTCCTTCAGTGAAGCAGACTGTACTCAGAGCAGTGCAAGACTGTTTACCTGCTGGCCACAAAGGTCTAGATTAGAGCATTGATTCTCTCTGCACCAGGGGTTAGCTCAATATGTATCTCTTGTACAGTATAGAAACAAGAACATTAGCATATGATGATATGGTGATGATCCTCATCATTGTTATTGTCTTTAATCACAACTAAATTTTTCCAAAATCAAATGCGGTACGATTCAGTATGCATCCCTGGTTAAGCTGTGTGCATTACAGGGCCATTTTAGGAGCATAAGGATGGGTATCATTTCCATACTTTACTTTTTTTCCCCCCCCTAAAATTTAATATCTAAGTGTTAGAACAGACATATTTCCCCATACTGTCCTTTGTCCTGCAAGCATTGTTTGGTAAAGCCTCACATGCGTTCAGATTGGCCAGTCTATTCCTGATCCACAAACAGGTGTTTTGACAACCTCCAAACACTTGTAATTCCTCATTAAAGCACTGTGAATGGCACATGTGAACAATCCTGCAGCCTTTGCCAGTTTATAAATAAAAAAGAGGCATGATCATATTTATGGTTATTTGGCCTGACCCAAACTATTTGGAACTAATGCAATTTTTTTTTTCTGGCTTTGAATTGCTTTTACTAAGCAAACAATGATGAGTGCATTCACAGTATGAGTATCCTATGAACTTTTGCTGCCTCACTGAGAATAACTTTGCAGATTTATCATCAGATTTAATACATGTGAGTTTTAAAAGTGTGTGTTCTCTAAATGTAGGAAGGGGATTTGGGACAGTCAGGAAGAACCATCACAGCTTCTTCTAAACTGCAACATCCTTGGTGAACTCAGAAACAAGTTGTTTCTGCCTACACCAGGTTCATCTTGTAGCAAGTCAGCAGTAGAATCAGATCAGACAACGATCTTCTAAAGAAAATCCCCTGTCTTCTTGTCTACCTAACATGACCTCAATATGAAGATGTACTTGATTTCAGAACCCCAAAGTTCATAGATTTCATGTTAGTTTATCATAACAATAATAAAAAATAGTAATAATAATAACAAAATTTGAAATTGTGTCTTAATTGACTCCATTTGTACTGACCTATCTTTTTAAATGAGGGCCTGTTTAATATTGCAAACTGTGTCTGACTGGAAGGGTATGTAGAATTTGCCTAACTTTAAGCAGTGATTTTGATTTTTGAAATGGATCATTTCTTCTTTACATTGACTACAAAGAAGTACAAAACCACTGAGATTGTTTCACTGAATTCCTTTTCCCCTGGCCACGTTGAAGGCGTATGTATAGACTTCTTTAGTGTAACTCATCAGAAAGATTTCATCGTAGCAGAGACTTGTGGATACAATGTAGATTCAGGCATTGTAAAAATTGATGACAGGGCCTTTTTATGGAAATGGCACTTTTCTTACCTTAGAATATTCATCTTAGAACAGTTGTTAAGAAAAAACAAAATCATGGATAGAAATGACATTTCTTCCACTGCTGCCGTCCCATACTGCTTCAGGTGAGGAGCAGATGCTGATAATATAATGTTACTCCATAGATGTGTGCAGGAAAGTACCATATTAGTACACAGCAAACTCAGAAAATCAGGGGAAAGAGAGGAGAAGAATGACCCATCCCACCATTCTCGTCTCTGCTTTAGTGCTGTGTTCCGTAGCTACTAAATGAAAGCAACTGGAGGATATGTTAACAGGCACGCAGCTGTAACCCCCACAGAGCTTTAAAACATGCTGCATCAGAGCAACTTAACTTTATTTTGGGAGGTTAGGGGATAAGTCAGAACCTGATCTCCATTACAGCTAGATTCCAGGGATATGATCTATTTCAGCGAGGGCTCAGAGTGGCCATATTATTGGAAGTGGGTGAAAATCCACCTGGATTTGGCGCTTCAGACATGCCTAATTAGAATTCTTTAAAAGCTGTAATGATTTTTAGAGGACTACTCGAGAGACATTAATAGTGTCGTGATTCTGTAATACGCTTGTTCCTGGAAAATGCATATGAGTTCTTCTTTACATGTTCTATAAGCCTCTCAATTTCAGGAAGACAATTAAGAAAATCCAAGGAAAACCAGGAAAGACTTCATTGAATTGCTGAATATCTGCTTTGGAAAATGATAAGAACTGATAGATATTCATAGTGGAGGATCATTGCTGGCAAAAAATCTGTCTTGCCAGACTGGGATTTGGAAAACATAGTTCAGGTTTATTTCTGCCCTGGACCTTCTATGAGATTGACTTTCTTAAGCAAGACATCAGGATCCAGATTCATCTCACTTGACTTTGTCATCTAGAATGGTGTTGTGGTTAAGCCCAGTCCGCAACCAAGCCCCACACAGCTGCTCACTCACTCCTCCACCAGCTGGATTGGGGAGAGAATCAGAAGGGTGAAAGCTGGAGAACTCGTGGGTTGAGATAAAGACAGTTTAACAAAGAAAGTAAAATCCATGCAAACAAGCAAAGCAAAACAAGGCATTAATCCCCTGCTTCCCATGGGCAGGCAGGTGTTCAGGCTGCATCATGTGTAACAGTGACTTGGGAAGACAAATGCCATGGTTCCAAATTTCCCTCCTTCCTCATTCTTCCCCCCACTTTATATACTGAGCATGATGTCATATGGTCTGGAATATCCCTTTGGTCTGTTGGGATCACCTGTGTCTCTTCCCAACCTCTCATGCATTAGTACGAAAAGAAGAAAAGGCCTTGGCTCTGTGTAAGCCCTGCTCAGCAAAACCAAAAACATTTCTATGTTATTAACCCTGTGTTCAGGACAAATCTAAAACACAGTCCCATACTGTGAAGAAAATTAACTCTACTCTGGCCGAAACAAGCACAAAAGGGAATTTCTTCTCCAAGTTAGTTATTGTACGTAATCATACAGTCTGTTGTACCACAGATAGAAGATATTTCACTGCCCTTGCCAGATTCTGCATGGACTGTATCTCATCTAGCTGTATGCCTTTGATATTCTGTGTAGGTGCTAATTTTCTCTGTCTCCTCCCAAGACAAACCCTGAGCATGAATTAAGAGAGAGCTTTGCCCCAGGGTCCGCTCCATGAAACAGGTATTTGGTTGCACACCAGCAGCCTCTGCTACTTCTGTAGAGACATGATTACAAAAGAGCTTAGACTCCAGTCTTAGACTAAATGCCTAACTTTGAGATAGCTGATATTAGACATGATGAATTCTAACACCTCATCTCTATGTGCTTCTCACACTGTCAAATAGGAATAAAAATAACGTTTTGTCCTTCTCAAATTATTATCATTTTACTCTGACCTTTTAGTGCTCCTGCGTTAGAAATGTGTGGTTCTATGTAAACACTTTAATACTAATTTACATCTGTGAATCACAGAATCATAGCATGGTTTGGAAGGCACCTCTGAAGGTGACCTGGTCCAACTTTCCTGCTCAAGTAGGGCCACCTGCAGTACCATGTCCGGACGGGTTTTGAATAGAGTCACTGCTATCAATTTTTCTATTACTGGTTAAACACAGTGATTTAGATTTAATATAAATTTAATATAAATAATTTTATATAAATAAATTTAATATTTAAGTTACCACAATTTTTTTTAAAAGGTAGAAAAACTTAAGTTAAGAGTGTTCATTTTTGGGGGAAAAAAGGATTTTTTTTTTGCTAAACATAACAGGTAGAGAGTTGGTCGGGGTACAGAACCATGATGACATTGCTTTGCCAGCTCCTTCATTAGTCCTTAAAATCTCTTCATCTGTCATAATTTCTTTCATGAGCGGCCTTTTGCTGTTTTGTTGTGCAGTGCAGCGGATTATCCTTTCTCTGACAGTTTTTTCATGATACTTTAAGAATGGCTGGTGGGGGAATAAAAGAGCTAGGAGATTTGAGACAAATTTACCCTGTAGTTTGCTGTTACCCTTCTGCGTGTGCTCACAGCGCACTGGTTGCTGTCTTGGTTAAATGCAGTACAAACCATTCTCTGCAGGTCATTGCAGCACTGAGGCAGGTGTTCAAGGCACTGTGTTAATTAAATGCCACTGGTATCTCTGCAAAGTTGTGTGCTTCTGGTTACTGAAATGATTAACACAGGGAAACTTACAGGAATCCTCACACATTTTGTGAGATGAGCAGAAACCTCATTAGCAAAGCACTGGTTTCCCATGAGAGTTGGTGGGTGAGAGACACATCGAACAACTGGCAGTTTTATTTTGGGAAGAAGATCATATTTTTCTCAGTGTGGTTCAGCATCTAATGGACAGTCGCATATTTTTATTCCCCTGAAATCTACCAAATCTGGGAATCTGGAACTACTTATGTGTCTCTTTCTAAGCAGCTCATGTCTGCAAACACAAAATGAATGTAACATTTCTTGCAGGGCAGTCAAAAAGGAGCGGGTTAAAAAAAAAGAAAAGCGGCATACCCACACCACTGCCACTTCACTGCTCTCCCAAGATTCAGATTCCAGTTTGGCCAGAGATGAAATTGATAGCTCTGCAGGAGGAATGTGGGAATAATGGGCTACGGACACTGTGAATGAATTATGCACTGCAGGCATGGGGTTCCTCAGCGCATCGCTGTCCGAAATTTTATTTTTATGTGACACATATTTAGAAAATTGAGAAGGGCCTTGGAAAGCTGGGACAGCTGGTGAGCGTGTGCGGGGTGCTGGGGGAATGCCGGGGCTCTGCCAAGCAGATCTCCAAAGCGCCTGCCAGCCCACCACCCCAGGAGCAGCCCCCTGCCGCCACCACGGCCGGACAGACGCTATGAAAAGGCTGGCATTAAGTGCCTTTTACAGGATATTAAACCAGCATCCTAACTGGTGAAAAAAATGAATTGTCACTGACATTCTGTCGGCCCACTTGGAGCCCTCTCTGCTACTTTCCGCAGTCTGGTAACCATTACATACAAGAGATCAATATTCTTCTCAGTGCTGGAATTTAGGTAATGATTTCCAATAAAACCTATTTCAGACTCTTCTGGCTAGAGGACGGGGACAAGCCACAAAACATAACGCATGTAAAGCCTTTATTTTCTCCCTTTATTTTCTTACCTTTTCCTTCCTTCCTTCCTTCCTTTTTTTTTTTTTTTTGAAAGACTTGAATAATGGAAGTAAGATCTAGTGATAAGACACATGCATGCACACAAAAAAGGAGGCATTTTGGTCCAGGCCAATCTGCTTAGCTAATGGCTGTAAACTGACACCCGTAATGAAATAAAAATGTCTCAGTGCAAGTGCATGGCTGTGCAATTGCTACCAACACCCACCCTGGCAGCCCTGGAGATGGGTGCTGGGGAACATGCCCTTCCACATCATGCTTTTCACTTCTCCCTGTTTTGCAGTAAATAAGAGGTACGTTTCCAAAATGGAATTAGGCAAATCTCGATTTTATGCAGCAGCAATCTGATGTCTTTAGACATGGTGAACAGTTTCAGCTCACAGGAACTGTAATTGACACTCCAGGTGCTCAGTACTTCTGAAAATCAGGTTTCTAGTATAATTCACGTTCTTTTTTTCTGAATTGAAAGCTTGCCTTTTTTTTTTTTCCCTTTCTTCTGGTCTTTGAGAATCTGAAGGGTGTAAGAAGATGAGTGGTACTCGAGAAATGAAATTTCTGATCTATTATCTGTTAGTGAAGGAAATAATTTGCTGAGGTGAGATAGATAGAGATGTGCACATATGTCTTCCACGTTGTCATAGTTTTATATTTTGCCTTTGGCCTCAGTGTACTGCCTAGTTTCTTTGTGTCCTGCAGTGCAGACTTCAGACAGAGGAAAGCCCCTGTCCAAGTGTGCTAAGACTGGACGGCTGTGGTTAAAATGGTTTCCCCTGCATCTCCCTCACAGCTTGCAGTTGTCTGATTTCAATCAGTGGCAGTTCTCTCCACATGTCTAGCCATCAATCTTCTGCTCCTGGATGAGTGTGTCACAGCATGGTGCGTGTTCCAGTTAAAAAATAGCTTGCACCGCAGCTCTCCCTCCTCAGTCATTGATAAGTATGCCTTTGATATTTTTATTAAAAAAGAAAGAAAACCCATTAAGATATATGTTTCTTAAAAAAAAAGAAAAATAAAAAGGAAAAAAAAAAAAAAAGACAACCCTAAGACCACTGAAGCCCTGGAGGCTGTAGGAACAGCAGGAAGAAGGGAGGGAGTTTGGAGTTATGTGGTTATGATAAAGGTATTACTTGGTAAGTTACAGTTCATGTAAGAGTTGAGGATTTCAATCTTTATTGCTTTCCACCCTGCACTCCTATAGTGATAAAAGTTCTCTGGACATTGTGTGAGTCTCCAGTGTTCATCTACTTCACACCCCTTCCTTCCCCCACAGTGAATAATAATTGCTATTTGAAAACACAGCTACTCAGGGATAGAGGGGATTTTATACAAAAACTAAGCCAAGCGTGTCATGGTCCCTTGCACTCAGTTTTGGACCTCCTGGAAAGGGAAATAAGTGACTGCTTCTCTGTTTTAATTAATCTTTTAAATTAAAAACCTGTCTGCCAGTCCCCTAGGCCGGTTTTCCTCTGTGTGGCTGAAGTACATGGTCAGAAGCATCCAGAAGTTGCCCAATAGAGGATGGGGTGACCTGTTGTCACACAAGTGTCCTTAGCCAAACTAAAATTACCTTCTAAAAAAGACTGAAGCTGCAGGGGGTCTGCATAATAATTCTGCTTGACAAAGCACTTTTCCATGACAGAGCTCAAAGCACTTCATATGGGAAGGTAAGATTATTATTCTTAGGTTTTTTAAATTGAAAACTTAGTCACAAGGAGGAAAAGAAAATTGTGCAAGGAGGCAAGTGACTTAAAGGACTATAAAACTCCTTTCTCTCAAGTGTCAAGGTTGTATTCAGAAGGTGCTCTACTTAATATCTCAGGCAAGTAATGAGCTTTTACTGTTCATATATTGATGGTGATGAGATTCACCAGTTAAAGAGGGATTGCATAAATAGTCTTGAGTCAGTCAGGCTCAAGCCTGTTCTTCACAAATGATGTAAAAGTCCATTTCATTTCTTGTGCCAATTGTTCTAGTTTAGAAAGAAAATGAAAGGGGAAAGCAGCCAGCTGGGAAATAATCACATTTAAGAAAGGCAATTAAACTCTTGGGACATAACTATTTCTTAAGCTAAAATTAATATCTCAGTGCTACATTGTCTCTTTTCAATCAGCAATCCGCAGTGAAACCAATTAAATCTCTAATCTCCACATATTTTTAAGAGTCCTTCTCCATGATATTAACTAAAGTCCCTAAATCTGGAAAACTCACCCACAATCACCCAATTCACTTTCTCATGGAAAACCATCTGATGAAAGCCAAAGGAAATAGTTACTGTTAAAGTAGAATCTGTTAAAGCAGAATAACTAACTTCAGGATGAAAAATTTGCCACCAACAGTATTAATTCATAAGAAAGGTTTTGTATGGTCTATTTTACTTTTCATTGGGCATTTTTTTGGCTCATTCTTTCAATACGGTGACCAGTCAATTCTATTCCTATGCAAAAAGCGTAGCAAATGTTACTCTCTCTTCCTCCCCTCTAGCAGGCAATGCATCTCAAAAAAGCAAATATACTTAATAAATAATAATTAAATAGGAACTTTTGTAGCATAAATTTGTTGCTCAATAGGATTGAATTCTTTAAAAAGATATAGAAGAAGATATAAAATCATTGCAAATGACAGCAAAATTGGAAAGTACGTGTAATGATGAAGATATACCAATATTGCACAGAAGTATGAGCTGATTTGTGAGTCAGCCTCACCTGTATCACTGTTAAATGTCACATGAAACCCTGGCCTCTGTTAAAAGACCTCTCATTTATAATGAAAAATAGAGATTGTTTTTACAGGATGGTTGACAGTCCTTAGGCACAAAGTGACTCAGAAAAGGATTTAGTTGTTTTGCTGTACAAGCAGACAAACAAGAGGTCCCAGGGCAGCAGAGAGGCTGAGCCAGCGAATGCTGTCCTGCCTGTAACTATGGGAGGAGACTATCAGATAGAAACAAAGGAGTTTTACTACCAGTAAGATTATTTTTGGGATATCTCTCTCCACTTTTGAGTGGAGGCATTTAAGTAGGATGTTGGCTATTTGAAAAATGTTCAGAAGAGAGCTACAAACAGAAAGCACAGTTACAGTTCAGGCAGCAGCAATGGATTTTGTATTGGGAACACTTGGCAAAACTCTTCGGTCCTGTATTCCATAGGAGGTCAGACTACATGTCTATTATGATTCTTCCTGACCTTAAATACTATCAGTCTATGAAACATAGACTTCAAGTCTCACTCTAAATCATTTTGCTTTCATTTGACTTTAGTGAAGCCATTTAATATGGGTGAAGTTAAGCATATGCTCAAGTGCTTGGCTGAGCACAGGGGGACTTGCTCTCTTTTCTAGCTGACCATGTGCCAAAGTGCTTTGTTGAAACTGTGCCACAAGTCTTTGTATGTCATCAAAGGTGCAAATGAGAAAAGCTCTGACATTCATTTCTTCATAGCTTTGAGTTCAGAAGCTACTCTTTTGTTACATATTTCCATGTAAATCCTTGTGTAATGTACAACAAAGCTGCCAAATGGAACTCCCTCTTCCTGGCCTGTTTTGCTGCTCTAGGATTCAAGAACAAGTCTGAATATTACCTGAAACATCACAAGTCACCCTAGGTACATTCAAGGGTTATATGGACAGGCCATTTCTGTAACAGTGGGAGGCAAGACACTTCTTTGGGGGGCATAATTAGCTCGGTCTACCAACCTGAACAAAGTATTAACAAAGCTACAGCTTTTATTGGTCTAAACTGTAAGAGACTGAATCAAATCAAAATGATGGAGCATACCATGACTGTAAGGGACTTTTCCATGAGAAATAGTAGTTAGTATTTCAGGCACTAAAGTGATAGTGTTATAATATCCTTATTCACACACTTTGTTTCTTCAAGGAATTCCTTCATAAGGAATTCAGAGGATCCAAAGAAATATTTATTGTAAGGAATTCCTGACCTAAAAAAAACCCAAACAGAACCTAAGGCATTCTTTTTCAGTATGTGTTGTGTTTTTCCACTTAGGTAGCCATATTGTTAATTTCAGTCTAGTAAAAAAACCCCTCACCCTATGTCTTCGTTTTTAAAAGACAAATCTCACAACTTCTATGATAAATCTTCCCGTACTTCTTTAAAGGGCAGCTCACTTTTTAGAAATATGTGTTGAGGCATATTATTCAAGTCATGAATTTCACATTAAAAGCAAATAAATCACCAATTAAAAGGAATCAAGTATTCAGTATCAAAAGACTATAACACAAAAATAAAATACGGACTGTGAAATACTGTGGGATGTGCTTATAAAGTTCATTATCACTTTTCATATTTTCAGCAATTTTGAAAGCCAGAGAGAATGCATATACTCATATTTTATCTCGATCTTTCACTTTGTTTTTTAGTACCTGTCAGGCAACTTCATCCGTAAGGTTGAACCATAGGGACACTCCTATTAATTTAGATATTCATCTGAACTAGAGTATGAAGCAGTTGATTCCTTGTTAGGCTGAATGGCTAACGTGAGTGTTTGCAACTTCAATTTACACCTTGCAAATTGTATTATTTATAGCAGTTTTGCCCTAAAATGGCTAGTTAACAGAGTTCAGCAAAAGTTAAAATTACTTAAGTCTAATATTAGATCATGCATGCTCTGCAGTGCTGACTTTTGCTTCTGGAGAGCTTGGTTCCATATTTACAACCCAGACCACAAAGAAGTGCAAGCCAGAATTCAGCCCCAGTAAAAGTAACCCACAAACATCTCATTAAATCATTCAACACACAATACCAAAAGCTGAAAATATGGCTATGCACTTGTATTTTCCATCTCCCTGCAAAACTTTAGCTCTGAAATGGTTTTCCATGACAGGAAGTGATTGCATATTGTGTCTTTGATATCCAGATTAAACAGATCCCAAAAAATATAAGAGCAGGGCATGACTAGAGTCAAGTACAGCTCAGTAAACTTTAAAATTTAGGGCCTCTTTCCCTTTAAAAAAGGGAAAAGTTTTATGCCAACCTCATTGTTAAAGACAATGTAGTCAGCTCTAATTATATAAGGATTTTCATTCAGCCCTAGGATGACCCTTAATTCCTGAGACAGTCTTGCACTGGACTTTATCACAGAGATGCTGCTTTCACATCCTGGAAAGAGGGAAATGAAGAAAGGAAAGAATACCTTAAATGCCAAAACACCTGCCTGGAAACATAAAGAAAGACTTACAAAAAATAAGACTTTTGTTGTCTTTAATAATTGCGTACAATTGTGTTTTTTCACCTTAATATTTTATTTCAGAATTGAACATGGAGAATATTTCATATTGATGCTTTTCTTCAATTAACAATAATAATAAAAAATTTGGAAATGTCTCCTCACTCTGAAATTACTAAGCCATTATGGAGCCAGGCTAACTTTTTTGAGTCAATGAGAGGATTCTATTCTTAAAGTTACATATACAGAGAAATGAAGACTCGATCATTGCACTCAGTGCTTGCCAATGACCCCTTAAACTTAATTCCTCTCCTAACCTCATCAGTGTGTAATGTCTTAGAGGTTTCTTGTGATTAATAACATGGTGACAGATACAGAGGTGTCTCTTGCATGGCATCCTATAGGTGAGGTGGGAAGGACTTGACCTTGCAGAGGGGATTCCTGTGGGAGGGTGGCAAAACACATTTACACAAATTTTTCTCCTGCCCCTAGATCTCTAACAGCTGATTACATTTTTGCATCTTAGCCTTTTTGCATGCATAACAATTCAGCCTTTCTTCTCAGCAGATCATTTCCCAATTTGACCCAGCCTCTTTACTGTGACCTGCAGATCTATCTCAGCACAGAAGGCCACAAAAACTGTCTTTTGAGGCATCAGACCCTTTTTCCGTGGACATTTGCAGTGGCATTTTTATTCCTGTGCATAGTATAATAATGAATGAGAACACAATGCCCTTTTATCCTGGAGGGAATGGAGCTTCTTTGGCATATTTTGCACATTACCAAGCTACTGGGCATACATTCCAAGTAAGTTCGAATGTCAGAGCTACTACATCTAAAGGGCCACATTAAAGAGATCCAAAATCAGCCCAGTCTTTTTATATAAAGAGCAGTAAAAGCTCTCCAACTTAACCCAATAAATTACTGTTATAAAAACAGTTTTATGTAATGTGCAGAAGTCTAAGAAAAACTGTTTTAATGGTTATAGAAAAGGAGAGATTTGCAAATCTGTGAATATAAGTTAATGTTATGCATTTTTCAAGTAAAGGGAGAAAAAGAGGGACTAAAAATTTCCAAAGTAAAATGTAAAATAATGGAGTCTCAGTTTCATTTTCATCCAGTTAGCTACCCTGAAAATGAAAAGGCTATTCTGCAGAGTTCTTTTTAAAAGCTGGATAAATTTGACTTTGGAAGTCAATTGCTAGGAAGCAAGTGTGGTGCCTGCACTTTCTGTGACCAGCTGAAGGACACGAGAACAGACAATGACTGAGCTGAGCTCTCGTGAATAATTTACCACATTCACAACATTTTGACTGTGTTGCAGTCACTGATGTTTTGGTTATTGAATTGAATAAGGTCCAGATTTCAGCCACTTTTCTTTTTGATTTCACAGAGCTTCTTACAACTTAGACTTAGTAACACATATGCACCTAGAAGTGTGGTTTTTTCAACTAACTACTGAAACTCGGAAAAAAAAGACTCCTGAATTCAGACATTAGATTAAGATAGAATAATAGATTCAGTAATAAGCCCATGAAATAACAATAAAAAGGAGGTTAAAATTAATAGGAATGTGGCTTAAACCTAAATATGCATGGTAAGTAACAATGAATAGAAGGTGATTTTCTATGCCTAAACACTATAACATTTTCACTTGTAAATACATTATACCCAAAAGCCCTGAGCTGGCCTGCCTACCCTGTTTGAAAAGGGACACCTTTTCAAAATATCCTCAGCCACTATTTCATGCTCTAAATATTTCTGTAACCACTTTTTTTCCCTGTATTGTCATATTTGCACCTAGTTTTCAGCCACTTTTTAATAAAATGTAGTGTGCAGCCTATATACTTTCTGTAATTCTGCACACAGGTGTTTCTGTAGCTGACTGGCACCTCAGCCAGGGTGCAATGCAAATATTAAATGATGTTAAATCATTTAATCAGCCATTGCTGTGATTATCCTGTGGTTTAGATACCTTCTCACCATCCAAACATTTGAAAGAGTTTCCATTCTTCCTGGTGCTAAATGTATTTTAAACATCCACTCTGCCTATCAGAAATTATATTTGTAGGTGTCAACCAAGCCCACGCAGGCCGCCAGTTATAGAAATACATATTGTTATCTTGTTTTTCCTTCTCCAGTGGAAAACAGCTTTAGTCTCCAGTGTTTTCCAAGCATTGTTCCATCTCCAGAGCAATGGTATACTTTCTGTGGGAAGACCCAAAATGTCCAGTTCTGTAGAGGAAATGGAGCTAGCACCTCATACAGTCTCCAAACACTGGAATTAATTTGGATTTCTCTCCTCATTCATACAGTCAGCCTTCTCTCCCCACTCTGCTACACCTGTTTTCCTTTTCTACTGAAGTCATACAATGAACTGATGACTGAAGATTTTCCTATTCACAATCCTTGCAATTTCTTTCCAAGTCAGGGCACAGCATGATAGCCGCATTTAGCTTTATTTTGATTTTTGGGCCAAACTCAGAATAGTACCACCCTGTACAAGCCACTGAAGTCAGTGAAATTACACGAAGAGGAATTCAGCTCACTATTACAAAGGCTTTAACTTATTTTCCTGGCTCACTATGAACACTAATTGCCTTGAAAACTTAAATTTCATTTGTAGTATCTGGCAATTTTAACTCTCTTTTTCCTTATTTTGCTTGCTTGGTGTCTCCACCCATTGTACAGTGATGCTTCACTTTCCAAATAATCTTCAGCATCATTCAATACCTCCAACCTGTTGGACATCTACAGCTTCTTTAATTTGCTTACCTTATGAGCTCACTCACTTCCACACACCCTAGTTACCTCCAGGCATCTCACTGCACTCCCACAGCTGGGAGTTCTCCTGTCATTCCCTGTGCCTGGTTATAAACGACCAGGGTATCCTAAAGAACCTCCCCAACTCACTGGCCAGTCTGAAAATCCCAGGTGTCTCCCCTATGCCAAACAGTGATTTCTCAAAACACAATGCTTTTCTCTCCTATCAGCTCTAATGAGCAAGACAATTTGTGCTCCTGCATACTGTTGAAGGCACTCAAGCCTCTTAGTGGGAGAATCCCAGCACAGCCAGGAAGCCCCAGTGTGCCTGGAGTTTCACACAGAAAATGTGATGGGGAACTTAGCAAGAGGGAGGGCTTTGCCCCAAAGGACACACAACACAGTCTCTAGAGGGAGTGGGGAAAGAAACCAAACCCAACAACAGTGAAAACACACAAAGACCAAGAAGGAAGATAAAAATAGAGGGAGGTGGCATATCCCAGAGGGTAATGACAGAGGCAGCCTTCTTTAGGCCAAGGTCCTCACTTCTCAACCTTAATTTCAGGGATCAATAAATAAGATTTGCTCGCATGTGTCAAGAGAACAATGAAGACAAGAATCTCACAAGCCAAGTGCTTTACGGCTGAATTTTGGATGGCAGTGAGCTGGGTCAGTGCCCCACACATTGCTCAGGAGTAAGGTAAGTGCTGAGGATGGGCTGAACACAGCACACGCCACATCTGTTACTTGCCAAGGGATGGCTGCTGCATCTGTGGTTTTGCCACCGGTTCCTCAAAGCAAACACATCCAGTACAATATTTCCCTGAGCAGCAGCTGCAAGGCGATCACTTAAAATTGCATAAAACATTAATCTGAACTCTGAGACAAGTTTGGTACTGCACAGTTGGACATAAGCCAAAGTGTCCTATATAGTGAAGGGAAAGGGGGAAGGGAAGAAGAGAAAGAAAGGAAAAAAGAAAAGACAGTCCTGTCAGTGGTTTTAAGCTGCCACTTTTTTTTTTTTTAATGGAAAAATTGTTACAAATGGGTTCTCCAACATATGTTAATAATTTCATTGTACTGGCTTCTTGCCAGTTAAGCATCAGTCCTGGTTTCTTTGCTTTCAGTTTTAACTAGCAAAACTCATGAGATCATTAACGAAAATGGACACAAATATTTTTTTTCTTGCACACAAATGTTTTGGAGCAACTGAGTCTTCTGAAGCCTTTTATTTAATAAAACTTCAGCTTCTTTCTTTTTTCTTTTTTTTAATAGGGAGATGTGCTCCTCAGCAAAATGTGGTGTTTCTACTATAAACAGAGCAACATGTGAAGGACTTCAAACACATTTACTGGTACTGGCAAGAGTAACAAAATCAGAAACTTTTAAAAATGCTCATAAATGTGAAGAAACATTTCATAAAGACACGGCTATTTACTTTGGTCAATATATAATACGTGCAAGAGACCAAAGCGATACTGAAAAATAACAATGAAAGAGACTGTGGTTTGATAAAAATATCTACATATGGAAATGTTGATTGAATGTTATTAATGTTTGATTTGGCTTGCAGAGAACTGCAAAATCCACTTGAAGAAAGAATGCCGTTTCATGGATTTCTGTGCGAAGCAACCTCTCCCACATTACAAGAATCACGCTGAGCCCTTAATCCAGCACGCACACTTGCTGTAGGTGTGGGCAGGGAACACAGGCTCATTTGAAGAAAGAACTGGTTTATTTTGCAAGTGGAAACTGGCATTATTCACTCCAAGCCATGGAAACAGAGTCTGGTAGCAGACACAAAAACAGTGGTCCTACTGGTCACCAAGGGTGCTGGTGCCACTGTTTTGCACCCCAAATGCCTGTGGTTTCCACACCTTGCCCTCTTCTCAGCCAGCACAGGCCTTTTATGAGATCCTCTGCAACCCCTGCTCTCAGTACCCACCTCCAGGACTAAGCTGAAGGCTGTGCTTTGTGACCTACTATGTGAGAGGAGAAAGAAAGCTCTCTCAAAAGCTTGGTCCCACTCTGCCTACTGCTTCCTATCTGCCAGGTACATGAAGCAAATGTTGTTGGGTGGTGGGTGCTGGCCAGGACCTGGCAGAGGGAGTCAGCATCAACATCCAGAACACTTTACACATTGTACATGTTATTCCTTATGCCTGTAAAGAAACTGCCCTTCAGGAAAGGAGAAAATAAGTTTCACAACAGCAGGCATAGTCTTCATGTATTATTACTACACGAGAGAAAATAAGTCCTAAATAAATTAATTAATAACTGCATCTTCCCATTCAGCAGAGCTACCAATATGCACAAATAACAAGGCTGGAGAAAGACATGCTCTTATTGCTTCTATCCTTGTCCTTAATTCCCCTCCTTCTCTCCTGTTGTTTAGTACACGCTCCTATTACATCATGTCTAAAATTAGATTGCAGGCTCAGGCTTTCTTGTGAAATATTCAGCACTACTTCCTTCAGACGAGACCAGGAATTCTACAGGAAAGGCCTTTTTTTCACTACTTTTTATGTCTTAGCCTGATCCTGCTGCTGCCAAATGAACAAATGTCTTTGCCTTGGCTTCAAAGAATCTTGGGGCCATGCAGCCAGAGACCACAACATGGCATACTCATTAGATAAAGGGAAACGTATGTCTGCGTGTATAAATAGCTGATCTGACTGCTAGAGCAGATGAAATCATGCTCAGAGATTTATTTTCTAATTAAAAAATTATGATTCAAGTAGAACCAAAGCCCTTCTCCTATGACTGAGCAGCCCTGCAAATTATACTAGAAAGAGATACAAGAATACATCTTCCTACTCTAAAGATGCAGAAGCCATGGCAGACAGATAAGGATATGCAGATGTAATCCAATACCCAGGGCTCTGTTACACACAGCTATGCAGGCATACACACAAATGTATGCACAGTTTCCAAGGAAGTTGCTGGCAGTATAGGCTTAGAAAGTACAGTTTAGCCAGATAAAGGCTGCATATCACTACCATAACTGCCTGTCTCCTCCAACAAACTATTTTTCACAGCTTCTCTGTAGTTATATTAAGATGTTTTATTCAGTGGAGAAGGATGAATAAGAAATTAAAGCTGCTACTTCAAGGGTTTATGCAACTTATGTTCAACTCCATGGTTTACTCAGAGAATACTCTGTCCTGTACATTAAGTACCTGTGCTCCCTACATAATTTTAAGTGCAAATTTTCCCCTCCCCTCAGATGATTTGTAAGAACAGGTACTACAAACTATAATGAAGCATTTTTAATGGATTCTTATTTTTGGGTGGTCTGTTCAGTTCCCCGTTTCTTCTCTTTCACCATTAGGAATATTGATGGTCCTGAAGGTCCCCCAAAAAGTATATGGCTTCTAGATCCCCTCAGCTGATTAAGACAAGGTCAGGCCATTTAAAAGCTGAACACCAACCTAAAAAAAGGTGATGTTCTTTTCCTTTAGCTTGGATTGTCTCAAAATGCCTCCATGAAGAGACAGGTGTTTAGGTAAGGTCCAAATTTATGTTCATTGGTCAGGATTTACCTGACGTAATTTTAGATTTATGAAAGCTGGGTGGTCAAGACTGTATCTACATCAGCATTTTAGTTACAGGCAGCAGCATGGTTTTGCAGTGAATCCTGTGATCATGCAGTACTGATGCTGGGGGCTGAGCACCAAAACTGCTTTGTTCTCCTGGTCTGCTCCTCTAGCAAGAGGATACTTGGGTATATTTTCAAATGCTGACACAGCCCAACTCTTAGATGGCCATATCAAGCCTCCTTTATGGGCAACAGAAAGAAAGAAGAGGCAAATAATCTGCTTTATCTGAGACAGGTATCTCAGGACAAGATGAATGAAAAGGACCATTGAGCAGCTTAGATGTACACAGTGAACTCTTGTGTGAAGAGAGTCAATCCCTGCCCCACATGTACAATTCTACATACACTCAGCAACAGGCCCCAGACCATGTGGTGCACAGAAAGAGCTATGGGGCAGCCCTATGTAACAGGAAAGGACATGACCCTCAGGGGAACATGCGCTCAGCATCTCATCCTGGGACCTCACGTACAACTCTGATACAAGCTTGGTGCAGGACTTGTTGAACTGAATGCAGCTGGGAACAAGAAAGTCATTCCCAGTTTCTAGCATTGTAAAGGATCTGCCAGTTTCTGATGTCTCCTGCCAACTTGACACTTGTAAGCCTCAGAGGAGGGACTGCGCTATTGTCTCCAACTTTGTTACAGCTTTTTATTTTCGACACAAAAAAAGGAAAACCTTCAAAGAAACAAACATTTCATTGAATTAAAGACATGCAGAATGTATCAGCACCAACAGAACCTATTTCATAGAAGCTATATAGAACCTACTCTACATGAACACCATCACAACATACAGAATAAAATTCCGCTTTTCTTTTCCCTTTAAAATTAACTGACATGTTTCAAATTGAGAGAAGTAGTTTTATAGTTTTGTTTATTCTATGATTATTTATGTTCTTTTTGAGAACTTCTACATTATCCATTTTCTGGAGCTTTAAGAACTCACTGTGTCAGTTGCCAAATATGTAAGCGTTGCAGCAATTACACTTTCATTGCCCATGAAAAATGGACTTGTAAGATTTAGATGGCTGCAGTTCTTTGGTGCTGAAGCTATTTTTTAAAATCTGGGAAAAGACTTTTTGTTATCCTTTCCTGTAATAGAGGTTAATACACACTCAAAACATTAAAGTTTGATAGAAAAAGTTATGATGTATTTGATTGATTATTTTATCAAAACATTCCTCTTCTGATCTCAAAGGAAGACTGAAGGCAACCAGAAACACACCAATGATTTTGTCGTATATCAAAGATTTATAAGATAATATATTTCACAAAGAAAATCTATTTGTCACATATGCTTGACTAATCTACTAAACAGGCATGACTTCAAAGGATACATAGGTGCAATAACACGCTCACACAGAGCAAGTGGCAGGACTGGGATGTAACATTTTCAAATTTAAAGAAAGTGGCATAAACATATGCTACAGAAAGGAAAAATATTTACATACATGGCAAAAGGCAAAGTCAAATGAATTTTTATTCTGGCTACACATAGCTACATACTGGTTTTCGCCATAAATTTTTTAATAGATATGCTGCTCTGTCAAGATCAAAAGTTTCTGAGGAATGTGTTGATTTTAAAAACATTTTGTTCCCAAAGTGAATGACAAGATACATGTGCTTTTGAGTTTTGCCACAAAAAGACGTTTTTGATTTTATACTTTATGTATTGGAATATAAAGATTAATATCTGAAATGAAAGGAATTTGATCCAAGGAAATGTCACTTTTTCCACTGATGGCAGTGAATGGATGAAGAGAAACCTAGCTAGTTTCAAACTTCCCTGACACTCAGCCTTAGTGGATGTTTTCATATTCCTCCTGCTCCTGCAGACATCCCTGGTTTATTTAGGTCTCCTGGAAAACTTTCATTGATTTAGCATGCTGTAAATGGTAGGCTCGTTTTAATGCTGAAGGCCTGATGCCTGTCCCTGGTGAAAATACCCTGATTCATCTTGCCAGGGTTTTAAAACACAGCTTTTGGATGGGAGCTTGATCAGATTAAAACATTTATGTGCCTAACTGCCCCAGCTCCTGTTCAGGAATCTTAGGGCATCAGCTTAGTTTACTAGGCACAGCATCTCTATGCACTTTTATTTAACTGCTGGTTTATAGCAGGGTATTGTCCTGCACAGGTCTCCTTATCTATACTTTTAATGGGTGTTTATTGTTTGTGGCAAGCAAGTAAATAAAACACCCTCTTAGAATTAGAAAACTGAAATGTAATACATATAAACCAATCAAGGAAATCCTACAATATGGCAATAATTAACCACAGCAGCAGCAGCAAAACAAAGACGTTCTTATGTATTGGAATTAAAACAAAACAACCAAAAACCCTTCCAACAATCATAGGTTAGTAACCAAAACTACTAAATATACCACGTGTTAGATAGAGCTGATTGTCAACAACCAAACAGATTTCATTTGCATGAGCTCTGAAGTGATTTTGCATTGACTGCTCAGCATACGCGTGCACTCCTGAGGCCCTCTGGCAGGACTGCGGCACTGGATTTGCCTGGAATGCTGTGGTTTTGCAGTCCAGATGTATATGTCGGTGGTGGCTTGGGTTTTTGGTTTTTTGTTTCTTTTTTTTTAATGAATGGGAATCATGGAAAGCAAAATAAATACCGTGACTGCATGTAAAAACACGGGTGGGATATTCTAAATAAGGGTAAGATCATTAAAATAAGAACAAAGTTTCTATGTCCAGTTCTTTTAAATTATTACTTGAATATTTTCTATCTGAAAATGACTTAACAATGATATCCTTCACAAAAATATGCTAGTTACCCTGAGATCTTGTTGAGAACAATTTTGTCTTGTTGAAAACAGCTAGGTCTGATCTGCAGTGTTCCCAGTGTTAAAAAGACTCATCAACAGGATTACTCAAAAGTTACTACAGTGTAGCAAAAAATAAAACCAAGTCCAGGGTGGAACACATTATTTAGAATCTTATTTTCAACTGAATGTCACACTTGGTAGAATAGAAGAAGCTGAATAATAAATGGACTCTTGGGTCAACGTGCCAAATGCTTTTACTTCAGAACATTTCAACCCTCAAAACTTTTCCACTTGTTCACAAGTGTAGGCACATCAGTAATTCTGATTTAGCTACAACCCTGGCTATGTGCAAACCCATAGATGTGTCTTGGAAGGTTGTAAAAGTGTTTTCTGCTCCTGCAACTGTTAACACTGCTCTGCTTTCTGGTTGTGGTGAGCCCTGCCTTTGCAGATCAGAGATTTCCAAAGAATATTAGTCATGACACTTCCCAACCTTGCCAGAGGCAGAAAGTTCTGGAAAATTCAAAATGTGTTATTAAGCACTTTCCAACTCTGGTTAAGACATATCAGGAATGCAGGTAGCCACCATGCTTTTCACTGAGCTTCAGAATATCTTCAGGTTTGTCTGGTGTGGCTCTGGATGGTGCAGACCCCTGCAAGGAGAGCAGAAGGAACAGCACCGAACCTCAACACTGGACCATGATACAGAGAAGGTCCCTGCTGTACAGAGCTCTTTCCTTTAGCAACTTGAAAATCTCACTATTTCTTCTGACTATCTGCACTGATTTTCAAAGCCTTTCTGAGCAAAATTTCTATACTTGTCTTTCATAAAATAAAAACTGAGCACTCCTGTGTTCTCAGGTACATTCCCCCCCAAAAAAGGGTGCTAGCCCTGCTAGGTGTATTTGTAATAAAGCAGTTTACCTTGCAAGGTAGCGCAAATTTTCTCGGGTGACCTAATCAGTCCTTTGTCAGTATTTTGAATTCAATACATTTAACTCATGAGCCATTTAAATTGCAAAATGGGTGAGACTGTCCAGGCTGCCAGCTGTATGTGTTGTCAAGTACCACAGGGTTGGTGTTCAAAGGACCTTTGAATGGAAAATCATATTTTTCTTTTGGGACAATAGATTAGATAAATTGTTGACTTTTTTGTTTGTTTGCTTTTAGTTAAAACTACTGAAATGTGTATGCAATGTAGGTATGTTCAAACCAAAAGCGACACAGGAACAGTCTTCAATAGGAACCATGAACTTGGAGAACACACATTTGTTTCTGAAAATTTCAGGTGTAAAACAAAGGAATAAATAGAGCCTGATATATACAGATAAACATACACACATATAAGTTTCTGCGTAGGGAATATATAGAACTGTAAATCAGCCAAAGGAGAACAATGAAAGTACAATGGCAAATATTTTTTAAGGCAAATGGTTTTTTCATCTTCCCACTCTTGCCAACATTTTTCTCTTTTTAAGGTGCAGGACTTAGTTTTTATTTAATGCTTCTGTCACTAGGCTCCTATTCAAGAGAATGTCTGCACTGAGTATCTTTAGTAATGAGTGACAAAGATGTTTATAAGTTTTGTTGCAATATGAAAATGCAGAGGATCAGATACAAGCAGGAAGTTTTGTAACAAATTTTAAAAAATGTAATTCCCATCAGTCTGATTAAGTTATTCCGCAAAATGGACAGCTTACCCACTTTCTGAGTATACTATTTGATGCTCACAAAGAGCTTTCACAGTCGGTTTCTGAAGGCTGGAGCAGTGACTACAAAGAAGTTCCTCTTCTTTTGGTGCTTCACTGCTCTCATGCAGCTGTTGTTTTAGCCTCCTGTACAAATAGGTTTAAAAAATAGTCACTTCCTTACATGTAACTGTTTGTGGCATCTGGAATGACAGGGTGGGCACATTACAGTAAATGGTGTTTAGAAAGAAATGTTTTGAAAACAAAGAAAGCCACATGCGAAAACACTGACGAAACCATACATAACCATACAAAAATGTGGCTTATCTATTTTGACTATTTGCTTTCTTTATGTTTTTGGATGTTTTCACAGAACACTTGTGGCCCTCACTTCCAGGCATACAGTATGTAATTTCAGGATTCTCCAAATGGAGAGAATAGTCTGAAAAACTGTGCATATAATTAGATATGGAATACTTTTAACAGCTGGAGGGATTTCACACTTACACCCTAATTTACAAAACTTTAGGCTTGGCACTATTTCAACACTAGCACTGGAAGTAATAATTTTCCTGGCTTTTTTTTTGGCTCCTGAAATTATTTATGTCTATACATATATAATTTTAAAGTCACACACACAAAAAGAATACTTTTATCTGGTTAGTGATAAATGATATATGTTAGAAGCAGTGTCAGAATGAAGTCAGAAAAAAAGTCAACCCACAACAGGCCCATACTTAAAAATTACAGCTAATTTCTTTGTTTATGAAAGATCTTGTGGAAGTTTCCTGTGTCAATGAAAGTGTTTCAGACAGTTTTCCTGATAATACAATGGAGTCAATTTGTATGAGATTTACAGAGAAAAAATATTATCATATAGGCAACATATAAAAAAAAGGAGCTAGGAAAGCAGATTCGTCAAGTAGGTGAGCCAGACATAATTTCTGAGTTGAGATCTAGTAGAAATGAGAATACTAATAACACAAGGAACAGATGATTAGACCTATCATTTTCATTCCTTCTATTGACCTTGTTCTAAGAGTAGAATAAAGGCTCTGCAGGCTCTGAATTATTCTGTGAACTTCAATCTCAGTCATTGCTGTTCTCATGGATCCTATGCATGACTTCCTTTCACTTTTGAGGCTTCAGAAACTAAAAATGTCACCTTATTGGAGCATGATAAATAGCAGAGCATTCCTCTAAAAGAGAGTGCAATAGAGCTGTCACTAAGACAATATCTTACTGAATTGGGGTACAGATTATTTAGCATCCCATAACTGTTAAGTCTGTATTAGAAGGAAACAATATGTTTCGTTTTTGATAGTCTGTAGATCACTAATACTGATTAAGAAAAACTAAAGTAAGCCAATTACTTTGTGGTGATACCCAAAACAGTGGGTTTTGAAACATATCATTCCTGGAAAAATATACCATGTTAAGGTCCTGACAGTGGTGCGTACTTATGCTTTGCACTACATACATAAAGAGGTCCAAAAGACTTTTACACAGAGATACAAATGTCTGCTCTCTTTGCAGCCAGTGAAAGGGGGAGAATTTCACTTCCTTCTCCTAAGGTTTGCAGAATAGGTTCATGGCTGCAGACTTCTAGGTTACAGAGCTAGTCTCCTCTTGAAGGCTGTGTACTTCTTGTGTTGCAATGCAGGTGTACAGTTGTCCACTCAGGATCCGTCTTGGGGAAGTAAGAGACTCCGTGCATGGATCAAGGCATTTACAGTGATTTTTTTTTTCTTTCTTTGGTTTTTGTTTGTTTGTTTTTGTTTAGGTTATTTTACTTCATTTCCCACCTCTTACACCTTAACTCTCACACTGGCTGCTCTTCAGAGGAAGAGGGGTTCACTTCCTCCATCCATTAGGGTCTAGCTTGAAGCCCATGGGGTTCAGGCCTTTACCAAATATGTCAATAACAGGCTTGATGAGTCACACACCTACTATAAGGAACCAGCATTGCTGATCATTTAATGTCACACACCAAGTAACCATCCCATAGTAAAACCTCTGACTTCACCAAGCCTAGGTGGGCTTTTCACTGGCAGTGAGCAGCTGAGATGACTGGCATCCCTTCAGCAGGGCTCCAGGATGCACACTGCCTGAAATTTTTTTATGCTTTAAGAGCTCTCCTTAAACTTCCACCTATGATGAAGCTTCATTAAGCTACTGCATTATGAAAAAAATATATTTTTCCTCCAAAGGCACAAACGTATTCTTCCCTCCATTCCGTCTCTCTGGAAATAACTTCTGAATTTTTCAAAACTGAATGACATAATGATAAAGAAAACCCAAACCACCAAACTATTCCAGTATTCTCCTTTGTACTTCCAAAATGTCTACTTCTACCATTAATCACCACAAGGGCTTACGTTAAATTCCACTTAATTACAGCAACAAATGGGCTGTAAGCATTCAATAATACCTCAACTAGACAGGAAGGAAGACATAAGGACAAATTCCTCAAAGATTCCTGTGTTTAATATATATCATGTATGTTAAGAATTGCATCTTAGCACTGCGGTATATTTCAGGAAAACCCCAAACAATTTGGGTAGTCTGAAGGGAGTTGTCTTTGAATACATATTCATAGCAGGACAGTTTTATTGCTGGAGAACAGCAACCATAAAAAAAAACCCATAAAGGGCTATTTGGGTAAAGTAGATACAGGAATGAGAATTTCATTTGTTCATTCCAAGTTCTGCAAAAATAAAAAAAAAAAAATGAAGGCATATATTTATGACTCCATGCCTGTCACATTTGGATGATTGAAACATTCATGCATCTGATTCAAAATCCTCTAAGTCCACTAGTGTCTCCCCAGTGTCTGGATCACATGTGTAAAATCAAACACATGGATAAATCTTTGCCACTTTGGGTTGCAAGGGTTCCTGTTCCACCCCTCATCTTACAGCACTTTCCATGGGCCTTTTGAGACATCATCTTAAAACGACACTTCTATCAAATCCAACAAGGTTGAAAAAGAGCCTCCAAGGCCTGTAGTCCTGCTATGCCACCTAGAAGTCAGAGGTCCCCTCATCTACGTTCCCAGCAGTATCTGCCACCCCGGGTACCCATCCCAGTCATGGCTCTGAGTGCTTGGAATGGAAAATCAGCCAACCTCACTCAGTTTTCCCACTGCCCAGCATGGACAACCTTGTAGACCTCACTTTTCCCTTTCTGTTTTATTTTAGCACCTGTGAACAGGGAGGTGAAATACAAGAGGTTCATATGCCAAACAAAGGATGTCAGCTGGCCATTGTCTCTGCTAAGGAGGCAACATCAGGAGCTGATGAGATCAAATGCCATGAGGAAGTATGGTTCTAGTATTAATAAACACCTGTCTGGTGTTACTGTACCTGCTGGACTTCTCCCAACAAGGTAATTCATCACCTAAACCTGGCAAAACAACTTGATAAGCCCTATCACTGTATGCATTGCAATGGTAGACTGAATCTGTTCCAACGCCTGTGCTGGAGACCCTGCAAAGTCCAGACATGGCCTTTGTGTCAAGGAAAGTTGGCAGTTCCTGTCCCTCCCTGTGATCTGGCTCCAGCAGGAATGGCACCAGTGAATGTAAGGCTTTTGGGGCATAGCTGCTGTCCTGCTGGGGAGCAGAGGCATGAGCCCAGAGAGGTGCCTGGTACCAGGTGCTGGAAGGGCTCCTGTCATTTGCATGTGTCATGGTCTGAGCCGGCCAGAGTGCTAAAACACTGGAAATATCATGGACACACTGCAATTCCTTGAGAAAACTCAGTGGGATAGCTTTAAACACATTATTTTGCAGGGTCAGGGCCTGACTTGGCCATCTAGTCTGTTTGGTATAAAGGGGTCACTCCCTTGACCTGGCTGCAGTCCCTGTGCTAACCCAGTGCTTCCAAAACATGATGCCCTCCTGCTTTTATCTTGCTGTGTGGACAAACCCCAATTCAGTTACATAAATAATACTGGCCCATTGGAAGCAATCCAGCCATTAAACCTCTTGATTCAGAGTTTAAGCCGGAGATCAGGATGGGGCCTAATGCGTGTAGAGTAGAGATTATCCCACATCTGCCAACTGTGGTACGCCGGCATCTGCTGAGCACCTGTCAGGGGTCATGGTCAGACCCAACCCACGGATCCAACACAACAATTGCTGTACTCCCTTCTCTTGCTCAAGTGGCAAGGCATAATCAGATATGTATTTCTACAAGACAGATTGACCCCTAATTGCATGTTATGCACGGCAGCTCAGCTGAAGACAGTAAGTTAGCAAAAGTAAGTGTGCCTGGCTCCTGCAGCCCACATGCAGGATTGGGGCTGTCAGAGGTGCAAAGCCTTGGTCCAGCTGTGCTGCACAGCTATGAATGTCTGTGTGAGGGTGCCTGCACAGAGTGTTAACAGGCTTTTGCATTTGCCTGACGTGCAGTCGGTATCTCTGAGAAATGGCATGAATAGGCATTTGCAGGAGTTAAAACTAGCAAAGGATGTAGGTTAAGATCCAAGGAGAAAACTCCCTTTTTTCACTAGATCCCAAACTTTATCCATTATCTCCATACTGCCTGTCCCACTCAAATGAATGCCCTGTTAGCCTTTCCTCCTTCAGCTGCACACAGGAGTAGTGCAGTAGTACCGTGGCATTCATTAACACAGAACCAGTGCCCTTCATCTTCCCATGCACATTGAGAATTCTGGTTTCACTTGCACATTCAATCTTCTAGGCTTCTTTCTGCAGATTTAAGCCCACAAGAACTAGCTCCACTTCATCTGCCATATAGTAGGTTGAACTTATAGTAGGTTGTAATAACATAGATATGATCTTCAGCAACTGCAATAGAATATTGTCTTGAGATCAATTTCCTTTTTCAATAAAGTCCTGATTTTGCCTCAGCATTTATGAAGTGGTGGGAGGCCATTATTCGTTGAAATTATCTCTTTCATATACTATACCATAAAAATATGGCCCTCTGTATGCAGTGTTATAAAGCTATTTGTCTGACTGACTGACTTTAACCACCCAAGAAGAGTAATAAGTTCAGTAATCCTCTGGAAATGTGTAGCCTGGAGTGTGTTATTGCAGCTAGTATTCAGTGCACTCTCCAAAAACAAATCACAAAACCAATTTGATTTATGCATTTACAATCCTTGATTGATACAGCCTTGACATAAACCACAGAGTTAGAAAAACACACTTCTGGATTAGCAAGCCACATTGTAGTATTGTGGCTTGCAATGTCATTTTGCTGAGATATTTACGATACCAACACAATCAATGTCAGTCTTAAGCAAGTTACTCTCGTTACAGGGTGATACAAATAGACGTGCATCTAAAAATGCAGCCAAGTTACAAACTGGAAAGATATCTTGGGACAGATTCTTGGACTGGTGTCTGAGATTGGCCAGCCCAATGACCTCTGAAATATCACTTGAAGAAAAAACTGTTACCAATGTGCCATAGAGGTATTCTGGTGCCAATAATGGAGGAACAGAGAAAAAAATCTCCTTGAAGTGTAGAGTTTCACAGAAATGGTGTAAGATGGAGAGGCCAGTGAAAGTCCTATCAGACTCCACAGTACATAACCAGACTTGTTTGAAACTTGGCCATGGCCCACATCACTACATGGTCAATTCAGCATCTAGGGTTCATCAGGAAGCATTTCTGTACAGCACTGCGTTAGTTTTTCACACTACAGCTCCTGTTGCCCACACTCCAATATCTTTATTGAATCCCTGCATCTCTACAGAAGTGTGCAAACAGCGAAGGCTGAAGGCCTTTCTGCACCCACAATTAAATATAATGATGGTAAATTAGAGTGGGTAAATTTTTATAAAGGACATCATACCTAGAGGGAGAACATTAACAAAGATACTGAGTGATGGAGTAGATATCTTTCAAAATAATACTACTAGTCTTATTATAGCTTGTGTTAAACCAAGCAACAGTGTTTCATATTAACCATTTTAAGACTGTGAAAAGATAACAGGATGGAGGGAAGCAGATGCACTGTGTGCTGGTTTTATAGTGTTTGGAAATTATATTAGAACAGTTTAATTCTTAAGTTGATCAAAGAAATCAGAGAGCTCATGCTGACTGTGTCACCAATTGTCCAGTAGTCAGATGGCTATTGCAACAGTGGGTTGCTACTTTCAATTTTGTCTGTTTGAACAAAAGTTTTACAGGAGGAAACAAAGTCATTGATGGAAGAAATTATCAGAACAAAAATCACAAGTGGATATTTGGAAGCTGGTAAGTTACCTGGGTGAATAAGCAGGATATGATGCCAATCATCCGAAGCCACATCGTCTAGTTTATACATAGTCTTTTAAACTCTCCAGATGGTTTGCAATTCCAAACAAACACCTCCTGTATTTAAGACTAATCTCAGGTTTTGACTCCTGGTTTTGAGAGCAAATAAATAGATGTCTGCATTGAGGATGAATTAGACAGGGACTGTGTGAGATAAGAGATTGGCCGTGTTTCCACCGTTGTGGACTTCAGACAAAGAAGGAAAGATTATCACTACTAATCCAGCATGGGACTTTGAGATGGTCTGTCAGCTGAAGCAGAAGAAATTGTAAGCCAAACTCAAAATTCTAAAGGGAGGTAACTAACATGGCCTGACTCTGACAGTGCCCGAGCAGGGGTTCTGCTGGAGACAGCCTTTTCAAGCCTGTGCTAAACTGTTCTTTCCCCACAATTTATGCTTCAGCAGCAGGAAATGAACATTTGAAATTTGGCCTGCAGTTTGAAGTAAACAATGCACTTTCCTCCCTTTCTTTTGCTTCTGCCAGAGTAAAAAACCCCAAGGAAGGGGAAGGATGTTAGCAGCAATATTTATTACTGGGTGAAATCTCTTTGTATTTGTACACTTTGAGGCCAGCCCCACAGCCAGCATCAATAAATATAGCTCCCTCAGAGTTGCATTGTTTTGTTTTGCTGCTGATCCAGTTCAACAAGAATAGGAGAAGAATAAAAATAGAGACTCCTGATTGCCGGGAATAGAAGAAAATTAGGGTAAAAGAGTCCAGGCAAATAGAAAGAGTTGCTTATGAAGTTTGTGCATTTTCTCAGCACTTGCTTGTTACAGAAGAAGCCTTGCAAGTCACAGTTGAGTAGTTGAGAAGCTGCAGCATGGGATCAATTGATCTATGACTGTATTTCAGGGAGTAGTTTAGCAATGGGTTTATTTAGAAAACAAACTGACAACCATTTTCTATTTCACTCATTCCACTGGATCTTCACAGAAGAGGGAAACTACAGCCCTCTTGGCTACTTTTACTCCCCTGGCTTTGCTACCCTGGTTAGGAAGCGGATGACTGTAAAGTGTCAGTGTAATAAAAAGTAAGCACTTCATTCTTGCTGAAGAAGATATTCTTAATATGATTTGATAGTCTCGAAATTTTTGTCTCTGGACAACTTTATTGTGTGAAAATTGTCTGCCTTTTAACAGGTGTGAGCAGCTGAACTGTGCATGGAGAAGATGCCCTGCATGGTGCCTGAATAGCAGCGTGCTGCTAGTGGATATGCTCTGCCTTCATTGTCCACACACAAATGTGCCTGAGGCTGTATTAAGACAGCAGCTCAGATCAGAATAAAATACGGCCATTTCCCATAACATAACACAGTCAGAAAGAGTCTTCAAAACAGTTTTTTTCTCCCTTTTTTTTTATAGAGGGCTGGCCTGTCTGCATTAGCCAGGTTCCATTTGCAGCCCATTTTTATTTTTATGACAGTCCCCAGAGTAATTTCATCTGTCTCAGCATTATCATCTCAGGAATTGTGAAGTAGCTTCCAAATTCTGTGGAGACTTAGGCTATGAGTCCCTCAGAAACATGGGTTCTGGCAGAGCTACAAACATACCATGTATCTGGCTGCACAACCAGTGCTTTCCATGGCTCAGGCTAGGTATGGCGGACTGGATCTCATGATCAGGGACATGATGGCCCCTGAGCTGCCCCTGCGTATGGGGCTTAACTGGGGTGTTTAGCATCCCATAGACCAAAAGGGGATGCAAAAATTCTCCATCCTAAAGAAGGCATGTGAAGCTAAGCAAGGGTTCTGTGCAGGTTGTCATCACTGTGATATTCAAGAGCCATTGCCCAAGAACTGTGTTAGAAATAAATCTTGTGTGCAAATAGTGCTACAAAATCTTGCTTTGTCCACTGCTACTATACTGAAATGTTTTCTCTGGACCTTTGATGGGAAATATTTCCCATTTTTCTCACTACCTTTGAGCTAATCTGGTCTGTGGTCAGATATGTCTTGGACCAGGTTCATAAAGTTTACTTGGTTCTTTCAGAACTTGAAGAGATACTATTACTGTACGCTCACAACAGGCATCTTTACAAATACCTTGCTATGTCTATAAAATAACCAGTTCCTATTTGCCTGATTATGTAAAGGAAAGGTACAGATGGTAACATATTGCAATCAGTCCTCAGGGTTTGACTAGCAGTGGCTGATGCTTGGGGGGGAAACAAAAGTGAATAAATTAAACAATTGATCCTGGGGACATAAACTTTCATTGAGGGGCACTGCAGTGACCAGATGTAGGCACTTCTCTGCTAGAGGAAGAATAAATTTCAGATAGGCTTTTATTACACATGAGGCAAACGGCTTTGCTTTCTCTGTTTAACACAAATACGCAAAGCTTGCCTTTGAACCACAATGCTACCACTCTCTTGGCAGCAATATTAAAGAGGTCCCCTTGTTTTGTTGGATATTAATAACAGGCTGCACTCTGAAATGTGATTTTAAAAATAGAAAGTTAATTGTTGCTGGGAAATTTTAATTGAGGCTGATTAAAGGAAGCAACAAAATATATTGACTACTAAACCTCACTTCTTGTTTTAAGTGTGACCCATAATGGACTCCCCCAAAATCATTACCTGGTCCCTCTAAGCATTCCAGGTTTTTCATTTGAAATTCATTAAACGTTTGTGTGTCTGATTTTTGGGGGGTTTTCTGAAAAGTTTTATAGTCACAGCTGCGCTAGTTATGGATAGGTTTATAGTGCCTTGCCCATCAACCGGCCCACATGTCCAGTCCAGTTTGTTTGATACCCTACCTTTCACAAGCATTCAGCAGTTCTGGAGGTGTTCTTATAAAGCTGCCAGTAAATGTACCAGCTGGACTCATTTATGTGCATGAGCAGCCTCATTCCGGCTGCCTTACAAAGAGCCAGTGGCAGTAAATCTATGTTCAGTCCATATATGTACTTCAGAATATTTTTTTACACTTCTGAAAAGAAAATAATAAAGTATTTCTAAGCTTTCTAGTAAGTTATATGCGGTCTTCAGAAGAACTTGAATACTCTGTGGTGAAAAAACAACCTTCTGAGAGTCCCTTTTTCTTTGCAGTAAATTCTTTATGCTGTGCAATTAAAGCTGTGAGAAAAGTCTGCTCTCTTAGAAGCACACTGGTGGATGGCATTTTTGTAGAAATTCATGTGAACAAATTGCTCATTATTTCCTTTTGTGACTGTTGCAGGTGCAACATGAATAAAGGATTTCTTGAAGGCTGCAAACACCTTCTTCACATTGCCCAGGGAGGTTTAGTGGTAAACAAGGCTAGTTTAAAAAGTTCAGATGAGTGGCAGAATGAGAAGTTGCAGACAAGCCACCATGAAACTGAAATTTCAATAAAAGATAGGACAGGTGAAAGAACTTCCAAAGAAATGAAGAAAAACAAAAAGCATATAATAAGAAGAAATATTTTTTTCATCATCTCCAGATATACTCTGAGATATATTCTGAGCATAATGAGAAAGGATGTACAAAAAGGGAACCACTTCTCCTTGACCATACTGGATGATCTGCTAGCATCATGCTCCTCAGAAAATAATCCTCCCTCACTCTTCCCATCATTTTTCTAGATCTACTCACAGCTCTCCTGTGCTGTGTGTGAATATCTCAGTGCTGACATCAGTTATTACGAGGTTTTATTAATATTTACCAGTAGAGATTCCAGTCAATCCTATCTGCGAGGCTTCTGGTCATGATGAAGTTTACCCCAGCGCTTCTAGTAAGAGCAAGGTCCCCATGATTTCCATCTCTTTAGGTTGACCAGAGCTTTTAGCCAACCACTGAGAATTTTTACCAAAGTTAGTTTTCAAAATAATTCTCTGATAGCATGTCTGCTGAACAGAATTTATAGCTTCAGGGCAACAGTGGACTTTCCTGCTGTGTGTTTTACAAAAAATACTTTACAGCATGCGTGTCTCCTCTGGAGACATTCACCTTACAGACTGGCATCTGTACCTTTTCCTATGACATAATTTAAGTGGGTTCAAGATTTAGAGTGGAATACAGCTGTCGTCTTACCAGGATAGATATCATGGCTGTCTTTCTCCAGCCATAGTACTGTTGCAATAAAAATATATTAATACTCATTATCAGTATCTGTGCTTTACTGCAGTCCTTGGACATTTTTCCTGTTGGACAGTGCACCTCGTCTTCTTCCTCTCTAGCCTAGAACTGGTTTTAATGGCTACCACCAACTAAAAATAAAATTATTAAAACTTCTCTTTTGCAGTCGTACACTGCAAAATATAAGGAGCATTAAGTAAAGGAACTCAGGATTTCCTAAAGCAACCTAATTCTCACTCCTGTTTGGGGATACATTTTTGATACTGTTAAAATATGTTTTCTGCAAGCATGTCCCCTGTATTCTGGAAGCCCTTTACAATGCTTCAAATTTCATAGCAATTAACAGTTGCAGGGAGTACAAAATACAGTGCTGTCAACCCACACAATCTTAAATCTTCCCTAACCCCACAGCTTGTAAGTCATGGAAATTCATGCTCTAGGAAGCTTGGAGCAAAGCTGACCTGGGAGCACGGAGGCAGCCAGCTATGCTGCCAGCAAGGTGATCTGAGTCAGTGGCTGAGGCCAAGCCCATAGACACCCAAGCATCTGCACTGATGTTTATGCCTCATGGCTCCAGTCATCAGTTGCCTTCTGTTCATTGCTTGCATGTCCAGAGGCATAGATTTTTTCCCCAGCTTTCCAAAGGAAAGCAAAACATGATTTTCATTTTTAAATAGTTCCAGTGAGTATGTATCAGTCCAAATTCTTTTTACCTGCTCCCTTCATTAAAGAAGATTGTTTGTCTGTGTCAATGTTTCATTTCCTCCCTGCAAGAGAAATGACATGGCAGCTGATTTCATATTGTGGAGAATTCACAGCCTACACAGTTCAAAAACACTTCCAACATTACTCCTGCACTATGGTTATTTACTACAAAGAAAATCAACTGATTCTCATTCTGTCTAGTTGGTTTTAACATTAACCTCCTTTTATATATCTTTGTGCCAAATTGAAAAGATTTGACCTGAGGTGTGGAGCTAGATATTTCATATCTTCTTACTAGTGCCATGTTGTTTGTGGACTAGATAGATTATTGTGGAGAAATGCAATACACACTTTATGTGTATGATATTAAGGGGATAACATCTAGACAGAGATTGGGCCTCTAGACTTGTGTCTACTACAAGGATTGATAGAAAAATGAAATCTCTTAGTAAAGCCTTCCCAGAAAACCACATAAGCTTTATTATTAATGGCTTTACTTACAGCACTAATATTTTAAGCATAACATAATTGAGTCAGCCATTTAGAATAGCAAATGAGTCAGGACCTGATGCATGACTCCTACAAGCAAAGTCTTGTTGGTGTTCTGGGGCAGGGCAGGCCTTCTTTTTAAAAAAAAAAAAACCTCTTAATCTGTTTATGTCATTATCAGAAAGGTCATCAACTATGCCAAGGACTGATATCTTATTCCTAGTTTAACTGCAAATTTTAAATGCTTATGTGGTGTGCAGATTAGCTGCTGAAGAGCAGCCAGGAGTGGCAGGTGAACATGGCAAGGGATATTAGAAGTGACTGAATTTTGGAAATGGGATGGCTTTCCTAAAATAGACCAACAACATGAGTCATAAAGAGATTTCAGGGAAACTCTAACTCCTACTGTTAGATAGTGAAAGGCTATTCCCAAGGCTGAATCCAACAATAAATAACAGAAAATAACAAGGCTGTGACTATTGAAAAAAATCAGTGGAATAGGCTGTCAGTGGGTTTACACCTTTTACACTGCTGTGCTTTATTAGAGTGTATGAAAATACTTGTGTAGATACAGTAAAACACATCTTATTGATTCATATGCCTCATGCTTGGGAGAACAAACCCTAAACAGCCAAAGAAACTATCCTGTATTTCAACAGTTTTGTTTTGTGTGGAATTGTGGACATTGAAAAAAGCTGATATTTGAGGAACCTGAAAAATGCTTTAAGCACATGCTTATATTTTGGAAATGTTGCAAGAACATAACAGGAAGCTGCCTATCCAGAAGCCAGGTCTGACAAAAGGAAAACTAAAAATATTTACGAAAGACTAATATGAATAAAATGACTCCCCTAAAAGCCCAATATGAATAGGATGCAAGAGGCAACTTTCTCTAAAATCAGCATGACCTTAACTTAAATGTCAGTGTAGTAAAATCCATGGCTGACCTTTTCAGAATAGGACATTGGTTTGGGGTATATTCAGAGCATTACCTTGGTACACCAAGTTTAGCATTGCAGCGTGTGGCATCTGAAATCAGCAACTGCATTTGAATCTTGTTCTTATTCTTTGTTCACAAAATTCATTGCAACATAGGGGCTGCTAGATTGTTGTCCTGTTCATCATTATTACTGACTTGTTAGCATTTCTCTCTGTAATGGGTCTAAGGTTTATTAGTATGACATAACCTGGAAAATATTTAACTTTTTTTTCTTCTCTTGGCAAGAAAATGCTCCCATTCTGGGATGAAAAGATAACACAAATGAAACCAGTCAAGGATCATTACATCTGCTAATCTGAAATGAGAGATTAATATTGAACTCTGGACTAGTTCTTAAAAATGCAGGGTTTTACTCCATTTTCAGAACAACATCTGCAACTGCTAAGGTGTGGAGAGAGGGAAAGGATCAACACTGATTTTCCAGTCTCTCTTGTGAAATATAGGTAGTACTGTCATGTTTGGCAGCTTAACAGTTTAAAGATTTTCATGTCACTACATCTTTTCCACTGTCACTTTGTTAATGTGAGAGTAGAAGAAAGCAAGAGAGGGCTCATTAGGTATTTCATAGTCTTTGTAGTAAGTCAAGGCTTTGATTCTAACTTTTTTATTTACAAATATAAAGCTAACTGTAAGGAAAAGGGGTCCTTCTCTCCCTGCTGAGCAAGGAAGCAGTGAAATACATTGAGCCAGCTCTCTCTCACATGCTCATTACTACTGGCACTAGCCAGGTACTGATCCCAGTAGTTGCCAAACTGAGATGAGATCAAGGTGGGTCCATGAGTGCTTGCTCATATGCTACTCTTCTAGCTACTCTGCTAGCTGTGTTGTCCAGAACATACACCAGACTTTACTGATGCAGAGGGTTACAATTCAAAGGCACTCCTGGGACGCAGCATTCCCTCACTGCTCTGCTCTTTGTGAAAGACAGGATGTCTGAGCTCAGCGTTGCAGATAACACTCCCATCGGCAGCCTTGTGTTATTAGTGCCTAAATTAAGCTATGAGACAAAGAGATCATCACACAATTTCCCATCCTTGCTCTAGGTCTCGGGTACCCCTAAACCTGGGAACAGGAACTGCAAGGACAGACGGGAAAGTGACTGCAATACTTGTGGCTTGCCAGCCTCATCCCGAATCAGCTCCCACAGTACAAGCACTGAGGTGAATGAATTTATATATCACAAGCCAAAAAAAACCCCAGACCAGAACAGTTCTTTGGATAGAAACACAGGTACAGAGGTAAGAAAAAGCAACCAGTATTGCTACTGAAACTTCAGCTCAGAACCAGTGGGCACTTCCTGAAAATGCAGTTTCTCAATTGGCTTAAAATGATCAAAGTGTGTTTTGCTGCTGGAAAGGGTGTTACTGCTATTTTGCCTGCCTCTGCCCACATTCTTCCACAGCTTCCGTAAAAGTCTTTCTTCAAGTTTTGCCATGTGAGACTGCACTGAGATTTAGCATCTCTAATTCTTAATCATGTCTTTGAAGATTCATAAATTAGATATTTAATCAAAATTACTAATTTTAATGCTTCATGCCATGAATTACCTACTGTCTTCCATCTAATATTCAGGAGGCTAATACACTGACGAATATTAACATTATAGAGACATTAACTAGTTAGAAGAAACAAAATGTACCAGCTACAGTCAAACATTCAAATCAGCACAAGGTAAAGTTTTTATTCACTGTGAAGAAAATGCTCTCTGTTGTCTGGGTTGCAGCTTGAACACATAAATTTCTACATGCTGAAAATCATATATTTAGGTCAGAAGGGACCTCTGCTAATCTGGTCTAACTGCCTTCTAAAAGAAGAACTGTGTTAAAAGTTGTCCTGTTCATGGCTGTGTCCAGCTCTGTTCTGAGTATTTCCAAAAACAGTCTCCACAGCCTCTCTGGGCACCTGTCCCAGTGCCTGGACACCCTCATGGTGATATTTATTCTTCCTTTCATCTAATAACCCTTGCTGCAGCTTGTGCCCATTGCCTCCTGACCTTGTGGTGGTGCTCTTCTGAGAACGGTCCTCTGTACTGCCCTTCAGGCAACGTCAGGCAGCATTTAGAGACTTGAGCCTTCTCCAAGCTAGACTGCCTCAGGTCCTCACCCTCTCCTCACACATTGTGTGCCACGATCCACTAATCACACATGTGATCACCTTCAAACATACGAAAAAATACCAGATGGTTTGTTTCTAGCTCTTGAATGACAGTTGACGTGGAAGTAGACAAATAGCTTTGGATACAGGTTGAGCACTGCCAGACAGAGGGACATGTGATAAGGCAAAGGGGTAGTGTGCTCCAGCATACGTTACCCCAGTTCTCTTGTCTTCTGACAACACGATGCCTGTGCCCTTTGCTGTTGTCACCCCTCCCCACAGCACTCACAACGGCAGGAAGAGATGTGTGCATGTGCTCATGGAAGAACCATTTCTTGAGAAATATGGGTTGCATTGTGGCAGATACTGATGTGAATTTGGGCAGAATGAGGCAGAATAGACACAGAACTGCTGGCAGTCTAAAGGTTTTGCTGTGAACAAGCAGTGATCTCCTGGTCCCCTGTCAATAACCACATTTAACCCAAATGGAACATTAAATGTTATAGAATTGGAAAATCCTGAACATCCTCTTAAGTTTTTTGCCTTTAACCTGTTGGTGACTGTGATTCGATTAATTTTCAAATAAGGCCAGGTTTGCCCTATATGAGGAACTAATTTGATAACTAAACCTGTTTTCAGCACAAGAGTGCAAATATATTTTTCATTATTCTTTCCAAGGCCTCCACACTGTACAAGAGGCATTTTACATCAATGTTCCAGGAGGTTCACTGGTAATGATCATGGCTGTGGATAAAAGACTTGTTGGCAAGTAATACTCTGTCACCCACTGATGTGTCATATCCAATATCTTACATTAAGGACGCTTTAGGGGAAATAATAATAATTTTGAGGGGAAAAAAATTAATAGAAGTGGAGGTTTGGCAAAAATAAATGTTTTATCAGGAATAGCCCTTGCCAAACATAACATTTTCTCAGGAGCCAATCTTGGCAAAACGAATGTTTTATCAGGAGCAGGAGTTTGGAAAAAGTAACATTTTATCAGAATTGGAGCCTTAACAGAAAATGCCTTTTTATCAGGCATGAGGACCATGGCAATTTAAGGAGAAAAGCTTGCTGAAAGTGGAGTTTTATCAGGAGTTTTGCTTGAGGAAAATAGTGTTGCATGAAGGGTAGGAACTTTCCAGAAATAATGGGGTTTTTTTAGGGGGAGAAGATGGGTGAAAATAATGTTTTATCAAAAAGAAGGGGGGAGGTATGGATTTAGTGAGAGTGGTGTGCTAACAGCTTCTACCTTCCAATATGGGAAGCTTTGCTCCTGGAAAAACATTATTTGCACACTGAGCACTTGCCCTAGCTAAAATGCTCATTTTGACAAGCTGTGCTGCTGCTAAAATGTTATTTTTGGCAAGCTCACCTCTCAGAAAGATGTTTTTGAAAACCCTCTTCAGAGAGATGTGCAAATTGACTATAATACCTGCAGCAGAGCCAGGTACCTCTGTGAGCCAGCTTTTCATCTGTTTATTAGTTCTCCGTGGCCTCCCTTCTGCCTTTTGCTTTATGGTGATGATGTTGATGCACAGCGCTTTGGATCCTGAAACACCATTCTGCTTCCAAATGTAGGCCTCCTTCATCATTTTGTTTCCCTCGGCTGCTCACTGACTCAGAGTGGTTGACTCCTCTCCAAGTGTGTGTTATGCATCCTTTCCCAGCAGGGCTCTCTCCCCACACCTGGAAGGCTGCTTATGCCTAGTTTTTAGCTCCTCTAGTCAGCATTTGACACCACTGGGGTTGAGATGTCCCTCAATGCAATGAAGGACCCAGTGGCAAAAGCCACGTGGGAAGGGCTTCATTGTCTCTTTTTTGGGTTTAAGAGGTCGATCACAAGAGACTGAATCTTTTTCAAAGTGCACTCTCACAAAAAGGGGCATGAGAGAGAAGAAAGTGACAGGTTGAGTCATTTAATACAGGTCCATATCTCATCATTTCTTGGTCATGCTGTATAATACATTCATCTGCTTCCCTGTGGAATTTTGGGCAAGTACCCAAGTCAGGAGTCTCCCATATGTGTTATCTGTGGGTAACACCCCTGCATGCATGAAGGACTACAGCCTATAAACAATTTGTTGTTTGAATATAAAAGACAAGATGGAGAGCATCAATCACTATGACCGCATGGATGGGATTCTCCATGGACATTGCCAGAATTTGCAGGGCATCATCAGAATCACTCACTGTTTATTTGCAATGTTACTGAGCACCAGTGGGAAGTCATGAGAAAGGCTGACTCAATAGCTATTTTTGAGAAAGGTGACAGGTGAGAGCTGATTATCACAGGCCACTCTTGCCCAGCCTCCCAGGTACTGTAAGACTTCCAGCAGCAGTGAAATGACTGGCTTTGTTGAGAAGGGAGGCTTTGTTGAGAAGGGAACTGATTTTAACTTGAGCTCTTCTTTTAAGGCTGTAAGATAAACCATCCTGTAAGGAACTGGTGAATAAAAACAAACAAGCATGTGTGATGAAGTATATTAAGTACTACACTTAAAACAGGATATGGGACATGGAAAGCACATGAAAAAACCCCATAGATCTGACCAAGAGGACTGCAGGTTTCTTACTGTCATAAGGAATAATGTCCTCCAGTGTTTCAACATTTTTCCCGTGCACACTGGCCTTTAATTCAGGTCCCACTGAAACATTTCCTCATACAAATATTGTAAATTAATGTTATTGCTTTGTAGTGATTGTGATTCATTGCAGCCGAAGTCCCTGTTCTATGACAGCCTTATTATTTGTACTATGTTCCCCTGATTGTTGAGTTACTGATGCTTTGTCACTGTACCCCCTAGTAAAGAATTTTCCTGGTTTATACTTTGAACTCTACATGTGAGAGAGTTGGCATTGCCTTTTAATGGCAAGAGAATCAGGTAAAATCTGGCAGATCTATGTAGCTAGATCTAGGTCTAGGCTTTTAGAAGAAACCCTAGATATTTGAATCCATCTTTTGTCACTACCAACAGCAACTGGCAGAGACATTATCCACAAGTCAGGGTAAAGCGGGTAATATCTGCTCTTGGTACTAAGTAGCAGGACAACCTGTGGAGTTGACGGGTTGTTGGCTGACTAGGAAGGCTTTGGGAAAACTGCATATGGATCTCTGACTACTGAATTTCACTTCAGGTTTAAAAGAATCTCACACACCAAAAAAATTTTTACCCAAATACATTGACTAAATTTTGTTTTCAACTTGAAACTCTAGGAAACCACTTTCATGGAAATCTATTTGTATGTGGTTTCAACCAGAAGGAGTAAATGCTTTCCAGTTCACTGGACATTTTGCCCAGGTGACGTTAACCCAGATTCACAGCTGTGACATTTCTGCATGCCTGACCCTGCTGGAAAGATTGACTTGGCTCTCCAGGGCACCTCATTCATGCCCTACAAATCCCACTGTAGTACAGCATTACCACAAGGGCTTTCCTGCAGAGCTGGGATGTTCTCTGCTTGCATTAGACAGGTATAAGGTGGCTCTGAAGTAAAGTGCCCTGCCAATTTCACTTTCAACTTGCTCCACTCTAGAGTATCCCTAGAGTGCACACTGCTCCCCTCCTTGGCTCTGCTCACAGCAGCGCTTACTCTGCACTGCCCTTAAACAGGCAAGAGAGCGACAGGTGCAGCATCCAGAGGGCATCTGCCCTGGATATTTTCTGCTGGGTTTTTTTGGTTATTATAAAATACTTATTAATAACATTGAGCTGTTGTTGTTTCCTTTTCATTTGATTTCCAGAAGATGATTTGTAATATGGTGAGTGGGATCTAGCCTTGTGCATATATTGAGAGAGGCTAGGGCTATTTTTTTCAGCTTACACAAATACTTTGCTTGAGCAGAACTAAAGTTGGACTGCTTAACCAAAAAAAAAAAAAATTATATTCTGTGCATAAACCTAAGCGCAGTGCCAAGTAGTTTCTGTCTGAAATTGTTTGCAGGGCTTCTTCATGTAGAATTTTCCTGTGCATCCCCAGCTGCAGTCCTATCATAGTCTTCCAGGACACACTGTGACGGAAGGACCCAGAAGAACTTAGACCTCCCCACCAGAAATGACTTTCAGACCGATGCCATGTGTTTATTATAGTAAGCTATGTCATTGACCCCAGGGGGACAAGGGTTTGGCTCCTGGCTATTGAAATTACCACTGATCTCTGTCTAAATAGCTACTGCATTTACAGCTAAGCAGAAGATTTTAACAGCCATGGAACAACTGAAGGGAGAACTCACAGCAGCATTTAAAGAAAAAATTGTGATTTCTGGTTTTGAGAACAGCAACAGATAAAAGTTCAGCCTCCCTCTCAGAAGCTGTATTTCTCAAACTCAGTATTGTAATAGCCTGCAATGCAAACCTTATATTCAGTTCTCTTCCCCTCCCTCATTCAGGACTTTTTTGTCTTCCTTAAGAAAACCACAGCACAAGAAATAGTCATGCCTTGTTTTCACTACCTACATTTCTGTCTCTGAAGGCAATTGCAATGATAGGTTTAAACAGCTGATAGAGATCTTAAAGTGTAGTCTGTAGCTTCAGAAAGCCTACTTCTTCAGCTTTTGTAAATGCTACTTTATTTCTGGTGTTTTGGTGTGGCTTTTTGTTTTGTTGTTGTTTTGGTGGTTGGGGGGGGTTGTGTTTTGTTGATGGTGGTTTGGTTTGGTGCTTTTTTTGTTGTTTGGTTTGGGGTTTTTTTTAAGAAGCTTTAATAAGGAGCTAGGAAACTCCTTAAAGAAGTGGCCTACCATTCTTTGAGATAGTTCAAGCAGTTTTCAGGCCTAGGATCTACCAGACTTGACTGTTGCACATTATTTCTTTGATAACCATAGCATGTGTTTAGTAGAAAATATAGATCAGAGCAATACATATGTATAAGTACATTTTTTGCTGTGCAAAGCTCATCTCATGGACTGGATGGTGTTTTCCCTCAAGCCCACAGCAGGCAGCAGGGTTTGGTGTTCCTTCTCCTCAGTCCCCGCTCTACATCCTGAGTGGCAGCCTTGCTACACTGGGTACAGAAAGGATAGCATTTTTCCCTCCACCTTTGAATTTTCCTCTCTTTGGGGCTTTAAGTGAGACCATTAGTGTTATGGAACTTAGCATTTGGCAGTTTATATATGATAAAGGGGTTATTACACAGTGATCCCTGTATGTTTAGGTCAGCTGTGGCAATCAATCAATGGACACTTTGCCTTTGACAGCACATGCCTCCATAAAAAAATTCTCTGGCAGAGCCCTGTTAGCTAGTAATGACAGAGTAACCTCTGTCAAGTAATATACTTGATAAATTTTGCATGTGCTGTTGACTGACAGAAGCTCTGGCTTCCTGTCTGACCAACATACACAGGCTTCAAAGAGCACAGAAACCTCTTTCTTCTCCCCAAAAGGAGTGCCTAAAATCCATGTGGGTAGAATCAGACCTTCCTCTGAGTGGGGAATAAAACAATGCTGCACAAGGGAGAGACGCTTTCATGCCTTTACAAAGCTAAACTTGCTCTTTCCCCTTTTCTTGCCTTTCCCTGTCATTCACAATTATCCAAGACTTGCCGGCTTCACACACTTGGCCATGCACAACACCCGCCTGTGTGAGTGGTCCAGGCTGAAGGGATAAGTCTCTTCTGTCTCTATCTCTGAGATCTGGCTGCTCGGCTGCCCTTTGTTTAGTCTGGGTGGAGGCAGTAATTGTCTGCAGCTGCAGCTCCTGCTTCCTCGCTTGCCTTGGGTAGCTCCGGAGGTACAGCCGCAGTGGGTCCACGGAGGCATCCTGGGGTTCCTTAGCTCGCTGATGCTCACCAGGATGCTGGTAGGCTCCAGCAGTGGACAGCCAGCCTGAGTGGCTGGGCCTGCCACTGGCAAGCCCTGCTTGCCACTGCTGTCAGTGCAGGTACCCCAGGTGTGCATGGCTGCGGGGAAGGCTCCTTCTCCATACAGACCTCCATCGACATCTGTCCTGTTGTTGGGTAAAAAGGTCTGCTGGGCTCTCACCTTGCAATGCCCTGACCATGTGCAGAGAGGTACAAGGAGGTTTCTAGCCAGCCACTTCTCTTCTCACCATCATGTCCAGGCCACAGAACACAGCAGGCCTCAACCCTTCCTCTTTCAAATGTTCCTTCGATACCAGTTTGCATTTCACTGCAGATACTGATGACTGTTTTTACTGGGTTATGAAAAATTAAATCTCCTTGTGGGCAAACAGAGCTCACATGAAAGCATCTTAAACCCATTTGCTACTTCACTAATCACATGTATCTGTTTGTTTTGGACACAAGAGGTTTTCATCATTTGCTTCCACAGGAGCACAATCTGATTACATGGGATTAAGCCTGACATCCTAATCTTGAATGCATCCATACATAAAGATCATCAAATTGTGTGATCCCAGCTCCTGCACTTGGCTGTGTAAGGCAGGCCCATGAGGGAGGAGCTCGCAGCAGCACCCCACTGTCACTTACCATGTGGACTAATTGGAGGGTAATTTAAAGGGTTTCCAATGCTCACTTGTCAACAGGTGTTCTTTAGGATGTACCAATCAAAACAACCCTGTTTATGGAAAATGTTATTTAAAACCAGCATGTCGGCTGCAATAATAATGGCACAGTTTCTCAGCAATTGCAACATCACTCAGTGAAAGCTAGCAAGAATGAGCAAATATAAACCTAGACTCCAACTGCATGCGTACTTGTGTTCAAACCATTGCATTTAGAAAATGCATTTTAGAAAAGCATTGCATTTAGATTAGCATTTTCCGCCTTTAAAATACTCTTCTAGTTTCCATATAGATACCTACTAATAGCAGTAGGGGTTCCTGTGGGACGACCAAAGCCAAATGTGTACTGAAATACCGTCCAAAAGACTGTCTAAACATGAATTTTCTCTGTCTGTATTTTCAACTTGCTATGAACATACCTCATGCTTTCAAGAAAAATGAAAAATGATGACACAGGCAGTTAAAAAATACTCATCATCCATCTGTCACTCATTAGGTAAATGACCACTACAGAACTTATAGTATAATAAATCTTCAAAATACATTTCTGCTTTCTTTCTCTTCAACCTAAACTTGGAAACCATATCAGATATGTTGCATGGAGAGATTTTAATTATGAACAGAAAAGAATATCTCCAATTAATCAGCATAATGACAAGTGCTAAACTTCATAAAAGTAAAAAATATAGCAATTCAAACCAGCCTTAGAACTTCTGAGACGCAGAAGGTTTAAAAACAAACATTTCTTTTGGTGGGATACAGAAGTCTTGATGAGATCATCTTATATGGGGAAGTATGTGATTGCACAGAAATAATGCTTCATTTTTTCACAATGGAAAACATAATTTTCACTTAGAAAATTAAAAAATTAGCATTTCAAAAATATTTTTGAGGAATACATTCATAATCAGTTCAGAAGTAATTCTGATGGAGACAGATCTTCTGAAAAGACTCATTTCAATCATTTTCCTGCCATGTAAAGAGTTCAGTATCTACATAGGATGATTAATTAGCTACATTCCATCTGACTATGCATTTTGTGGAGCTTGAAATAGGGAGGAAGGATTGTTGTAGGTGGACATAAATTTTCCCTCAGAGTATAGAGTTGGGGACAAAATTCTGTTTTTTTTCTAAAAAGACTATAAGCAGAATGAATATTTCATCCCCTGTAATTAAAAGTTTGCTGTTGAGTATGATCCTATTCTCTCTCCTACTGCATTTAAAATCTTACAAAAGAAATTCAATTCACAACCCAAATAATCTTAAGGAACATTTTGAGAGAACTATAAGCTGTTCTTCCCCATCTTCCATCTGCAAATGTGGTTGGAATATAGTTTTAAGCAGGATGAAGGATTAAACAAACAAAAAAATAATGAAAAGTGAAAATATACACACTCTGCAAAAGCATGGTCAAATACATTTTGCCGTGTATAAACTTCACCCAGTCTACGTGGGTTTTAACATACTTCCAGGACTTTAAATTAGAAAACATCTTAAAGCACAGCCCATGGGAAACCCAAGCTTGATTAGTTTTACCTTTTAGTACAGCCTGCAGAGTGTAAAACACAGCACATCAGAATTGAATTTGTCATCTCCAGACCTCACAAGAATTTTAGGAACTAAATGGTTAGGAAGCATCCTGGTACTTCTCTTTGCTTTAATCATAGTAGAAGTTTCAATTTAAACATTCAGGAAATCTCCCTTATTTAAAGCAATCAACTCATTGCTAACAGGGTCTGGCTTTACTGTGTTTAATTTTTTGGCATCATGCAAAACTTGATTGGTTACAGCCAGTGCGTGAACAGGTCCTCTCCCTCCCCCTTCTCCCTGGAAAACATAAAATATCCCCAGATCTTTGCTGCATCCTTATCGGCCCTACACATCCTAGTAACTGCTCAAACCAATGAGATATTAGCGCTAAACCTCAACGAAAAGTTCACATAATAACTAATATAGCCAAGGAAAACCTTGTTGCTAAATATCTCTCCTGCATCTTTCAGATGCAAAACCTTAGAATCCAATTTTTTGTCCAGGTTTTGAACTTTCTTGACTGTGCTTCTTCTCATCTGCTTAGCTGAATATCCACAATACTGTTCTAAGATTGTGGCCTATTCTGGATGAAAGAAGAAAGCAATCACCTTCACTTCTTCTTTGAGCTGTGGTGTTGGTATTCACAGAAAATAGGTTGCATGCTCAGAGAAAGAACCTTTGGTAAGCCCTGAGATGGCTATCAGGTCTAACATTTTAAGATAAGCACTGACAATTGACCACAAAATAAGATGTAACTCCCAGCTAGAGACAATCGGTAGGCTGGACCATAACAAGAATTTAATATGCCACTTCCATGCTTATGTCATCTGATAAAGTGTCTACAGTCAAATCTCACACGGAAACCACAGCATTTTAGGAATCCAGAGAGGTTTATGATGCCTCGGAGCAGTCTCCTCCAACTCTGAATTTCACTTACAAGACCCAGGTCTGTGGATGTGAGTCCATCATAGCTTGGGTGAGCTCATGCTGGAAGAGCTCACACTCAGGGTCAGGGAAGGATGCTTTGAAACAGATAGGTTTGAAGAACACCAAGCAGTAAATCAAGTTTGAGCTATCTTCCTGGCATATTTTGCCACAGGACAGGGCAAAAGGTAATGGTACAACACACAGCTATTCCCAAAAGTGCAAAACCGGGTTGCCCATTAACTTTTGTGTGCAGCTGTTTGGAGTGGGAAATTCAATGTCTCACAGAGGAAACCACTGAGCTGCAGGCAAACAAACTATGGAAATTTCATCTTTCCTCTATCCTTCATGACACTTTTATTTTTTAACAAGAATAAGGATTTTTAACTGTTTTTTTCTAGCCAACATCCATCCTGTGTTGAATCTCACGGAGAGACAGAGAGTGATAAGCAGACCTTGCTGCTGCTCACAGTGACCATATTATACTTCTATAACACTTCTTCCTTGCTGAGTGGTAACTAGGTTCAGGCAACTTTTTCTTTTTCTGGGGTAGGAAGTGTGTCAAAATGTTTGGGTTTTTTTTTTTCCACTTGTTTTAGTATGTTTTAATGTGACTTTTCTGATGCTGTCTAGGTAGTTGGAAAGATAGCCTCACAAAGTAGGAAAAACGCTGGAGAAGATGTTAGCTGAGAAGTACGCTAGTTTTCTGAAGAATACTGCTTCAATTTTATACAACTAACACTAATTAAAAGTGGTACTTAAATGTTCAAGTACTTAGTGTTTACAGATAAGGATTTCACTGGATGATGTTGTACCAATAAAAAATGAATATTTTCAGATTCATATGCAGTTTCTAGTATTTCCAAAGTCTAGAAAAGCTCTGACCTGTTTCAGTCTCACTTGTGAGCATACTTACATCAGAAAGCTTAATGAGTAATAATGCTGAAATACCCATCAGAAAGAAATTACTGCATCTTCCTAAATATGTATGGACACTTTTGAGAACAAATTTACTCCAGGAAGTTGTTGCAGTTCCCACAAGTACTTACAATACAGATTTTTTTAATTAATGTATTGCCTTATATTTTTCCTCAACTTCATCCAGACATCTAGATCCAAATACAAAACCTAGGACCAGGAACATGGAAGCTATTTGTCTAACTCTTTGAAATACTTAATCTTATATGTATCTCTGAAAGCTACTTTCTACTACAGGTAGGAAAACTCTCCCCTTTTAGTTGTACTGGGATTGCTACAAACACTACAACTTATAAAAGAATCAGCAAAATCAAAGGCAACATAATAAAATATCCATAAAATGGTAAATATTGGATTTATGCAAATAGTAAGATTGTAGACCCTATATCAGGAAAAGCTTTCACATTGACTGCTTAGGTTTATTTATTTGGTACCACTTTCCCAGTCTAAAACTGGACCATCCTTGACAGTCCTTTGAACAGGGAATCTGTGCTTATCTGACCAAAGCTAAAAAGCTGATGTGAAATCATCAGAAGAGCCCTTAGGCTTGTACTGAGGAGTTGACATTTCCTGGTGTGAAACTGCACTGCATTTCTCACCTTGCAGCCGTTCTCTTGCCTACAGCTGCAGTCTACCAAAACAGAAGTAGTATTATGTATCCTAAGTCCTCTCACCCTTCTGGAGTGGAGATGAACCTCCACATAAAGCTCCTGCTTTATGACTCTGGTGACCAGTGCTGCATATAAAGTCCAAAATCAAGAACAAGATGAATTTAGGTTCTTGTTTGCATGAGGCTTAGCCTCAAATTCTGCTTTCAAGAATTTGTTAGCTGGCTATTCTTTATTCTGGATCAGCAGGTTTTGGCCTTTATCTCATATAAGTAGTCATGTCAAATTGAAAGGTCTGAATCTGATAGAAAAAAAACAAATCTAAGCAGAGGTTATAGACAGGATATGCATAGTATGAGGAATTAAACTTGTATGGAATGAAGATTTGCAGTGTGGTGTTTCTATGAAGAAATATATCCATATTAAATAACTTGAACTTTAGAAAAACCTTGAGTCTTAATGAAAGCTAAAAAAGCCCTCACATTGTAAAGATGGAAATCTCTCAACACAAAGACCTGTGAGGTCAAATTCCAGTGCTTTCAATAATTATTGTATAAATCTGGATTCAAGTCTTTGAAATCAATGGGCTTGCTTTATTGGCACAACTGTGGAAAAAAATTGATGAACTGAAAAAACAATGTTAATAAACATCTATCTAGGCAATTTCAAGATGAAAGAAAGGTCTGAGACATTAGGTGCAATCTCTTATAATGATTAATACACGAGAAGATTTATAGGTTCAAACTTCCAGCTCAGATATTACATTTGGATTCTAGAAAAATATCAAGAAATTTATTGCCAATACCCAAACTTTCATAGAATATTGTTCCTGAAGATGCATAGAGACTAGTATATCATATTTTCAAATTATTTTGTCATATTCTTTGCTATAATGAAAAAGTTGTTTCACACATTACACAAGCAACCAGCCAGACACAATACAGAACATTTGCAATCTATAATCGTCCAGAAAGGAATGACCAAGTTGAGAGAAAGCTGAGAAAGGGTTTACACAGTGAAGATGTATGTTAAAAAGTCACAACATAGCTGAACCACGTTATGTCATTGGAAGGCCCACTGTAATACTTTTAGATATTTTCTGCCTTTTTAAGGTTTCCTTAAATATGTACATAAATAAACTGATTTATTTACTGTGAGTTGTGTAGTAAACATAATTCAAAACAAAAATACAAAAATCCATTTTAAACCCAAAATAGACTAAAATACTTTAAGTAATAATTTTCATGGTTTTCATTTAACCCTTTAGGATAACAGCAGGGTTTCCTATTGTGCATGGCTGAATGTGTATTTAATTGCTAGGACAAGAGAGAAATTAGAAATTCTGAAGTAATTTTGTAGACTTGTAACTTAAGTAGCTAAGTAGACTTGACTACCAGTGGAATTTATTTCTCTATGTACTATATCCCTGCTAGAATTAAATTTTAAAATACCCTAACAAAATATATTTTTCCCTTTTTTTCAGGTCTGTTTTTTGTTTTAGTTTCAGACTGTGGTGTCATACTTAAAGCTAATTTTCATAGACCTTGTTTAAGTTAATCAACCTTGCGGAATTTTCCACTGGCTTCAGGTTGTAGCACTCAACACCTCCAAAATGCAGGCTCCGAGGGTCTTGCCTGAATTAAGTCATCTTCAACAGTCAGACATGAAAACTCCCTTGTATAAAAATAGAGGCCTTTCAATGGATTAAGTTAATGAGAAGGATCTTCATCAGTGACCAAATTTCTCAATTCCCTTAAGTGGCAGTAAGAGTAAGAGAGGTCCTGAAATCCTAGGATATCAGAGAGTGGAGGATTTCTGTGAGGAGCTGCAGACCTTGTTGGAAACACCATCAGAAACAAATGGGAGGTAGACAGGTTTGTGGAAGCAAGGCTGGGGTGGGCATTGCTTTGGTCTAGAGAACAAATCCAGAAAGGTCTATGTCCTGAACCTCTGGGGATGGCAATTCCACAAACACTTAAGTTCCTCAAAGGTGCCTTTTCTGACACTGCTTAGGCCATGAGATCTGAGCTGTATGGGTTTCCCTATGTGTTGAACTCAGAAAGCAAAGAATCTGAAAGATGGGGATACCTGAAAAATTTGGGTCATATTTCTCTGCACACCACCTTTGCCCAAGAGGTCCATATACTAATAATTCACTTTGTAGTAAGACAATCTTTATTAAGGTCAAAATAACACTGGAAAAACAATAAAAATCTTTCTCATAATGAAGAATAATGTCAAGCAGGGGAATAAATATAAACTGACACATAAATTAGAATCACAATATATGTATAAAATCAGCAATACAATATGATTTATGAGTACAGCCTGTGATCCAAGATGCTGGTAGGTCCAACAAGCACATGTAATTATAATAAAGCCAGGTTTTCCAGAGTGGCCTGTTTGGAAAACATACGTTATTATTAGGTTGCTAGTGCATTCACTGGATGTAAATCAATCTCTTCACTCTACGTGCTGACAATGGCAGCTCTGGACATGACAAAATTTTATGATATCAGAGCATCAGCACTCCCACCTGCAGTCTTCATTTATTATTTGTATGTTTGAGTTTTTGACCAAGACAGCTCCCAAAAATGGTAACTTTCTGCTGTCCCAGTATGGCCTTCCCCTTACTACACAGCCTTTTCCTTTAGCCCTCACTCTATTAATTCCTGCTGTTTTGCCTGTCATTAACTTTCCTTCTACATCAGACAAAATCACAGCCAGGTTTAAAAAGCTTTTACTCCTTTTTTTTCATTACTGGCCAGAGAGATTACGAAGTCATTAGCTGACAGTGAAGCATGTAACCCTGCTATTTTACTACAATGAGACCTTGAGTCCAAGGTGGGGTTGGATGGGGCTTTAACCAACCTGAATTAGTGGAAGGTGTCCCTGCATGTGACTGAGAGGGGTTGGAACTGGGTGATCTTCAAGGTCCTTAGAGCCCAAACCAGCCTATGATTCTATAGAATCATATCTAGAGAATCTATATTCTATGTTATGTTTGAGAATGGCTTTGGGGAAGCTCTGTGCCAGCAGTCATCCAAGGCAATGATGCAATTTATTCCTAGGAGGTTTTCTTTCAGCAGGGCACAAAGAACTAAAGTTTAGCCAGTTCTGACAACCCATTTTGCCTGGATGAATGTCTTTGGCTTGCCTGAGTCATGAAGTTTCGGCAGGGGGGTTGTGCAAAGGTGTGGGAACTGTGTGGACATCTCTTAGTCTCATTTTTATAGGCTGGGTTTTCAGGCAAACCACAAAACACATCAGTTAGAGGGATGAAGAAATTTAGCTGTCGTTGGCTTCAATCTCATCTGTACTCAAGGTTTCTTAAATTGCTCTAAATTCCTGCCCAGTGCTTGCAAGTGAAACATCTCTGCGTACAGTTCAGGGGAGCAGTCATGTCACCAGTGTCACTCCAGTGTGACGCAGAGGGCAAATGAGACAAGAGAGCCTGCAGCATTATCCAGGAGAGGGACAAACAGGAGGAAGCTCTTGGGCTTGTGCTGGTGATTCCCAATGAGTTCATTGACTCAAACTGAAAAAGAAAGAAGTTAAAAAGGTCAGCAGGTATTGCTACTTTCCTTATTGTCCCATGTCTCTGGAATTGTGTTATTGTCTTCATGTGTTATGGTGAATGAACTCAGTAAATTATTTGTGTCATGCCCTAATTAGTGCTTCCAAAGGAGGCTAATTTAATTAAATTACAAGACAAAGACTTAAAAGGGACACATCCTTCCCTAATTCAGAACAGTTATGAATTTCATTAGTAAGTTTTAGAACGGTTTAGAATTCTGTGCTTTCATTTTGAAGTTCTGGACAATATCGAAAGTCAAATATAAAAAATATCAAAAGTCAAATATAAAAGCCATTTTCTCATCCAAATAGACCCTCATCTCAGCTTCCAATTGCACATCGAAAGATCCCATCATTTCCTCTCAAAAAAAAATTAAGGTCTTAGGTGTAGAAAATATTCTTTCCCCTCCTCATGTCCTCATAATCCCCTCACTGCCTCTGTCACTGATTTCACTGTCCTCCCTGTACCTGGACCAGCTAAGCAGGGCAGGGCAAACTGCAGCAGCTTGCCTTTGGGAGACTTGATAAGGGACCTGTGGACTTCATCTGTTTTGTTTTGATCCTTTTAATTTTGTTTGAGGCTGTAGTGGATCTCCATCTTAATATTTTAGAAAAATAGAGTTGCTTTTTTTTATTTCCTCTAAAGTTTCACCAATGAAATACGTGAAAACAGAGTGAATGAAGCTGTAGATTGAGCAAACTGATAAAGAAAACTCTTACATGACCTCACAAAGCTTCATTTTCTCCCCCACTCCACCTTTTTTCTTGTTTTGTCAAATAAAAGTTAAAGAATTTATTTCTTTCTTTCTTGCTCCTACTTTGGAGTGCTTTTGATTATCTTTTTTAAAGGACAGCTGTTTGTCATGCTTTGAAGGTTGCAGTTGGACTTAAGCAGCTTACCCTGCAGAATGAAATGTGAGGATTTTTTCAGTACATAGACAAGTATTTTATATACTGTGACTTTGGTGGGAGGTTATTTTTTTGAAACAGTTCATAAAATGACTGTGTTGTGACTGGAAATTATTTCTAGAAGTCAACTACTAGGTAATTTCTCCCTCCTGCTCTCATTTATATTTTCTTTATAAGTTTAGTGAAATTAATACTGCTGAAATAACATATTTTTGGCTTCACTAATAGGAACATAAGAACAAATTAACTGAAGGTCAGTGAAGTTTCACTGTGTTACCCATGGCTCTGTCAATCTTTCTAGTCTTTGGGTTTCCTTTAATTTCATTGTGGATATTGTGATTTTCTTTACCTTATATTTAAATCTTTCAGCAACACAAGCTGAAGGCACGGGTATAAAACTTTGAATTCACTCTGAAAAAGGACGTCTTGTTTCCATCTTTCTTTTCCTTTCTAATGATGATGAGCTCACTCCTTTTCTGTAGCTGAACACCACATTTGTGACCACCAATCAGTCACAGGCTTTAGGCCAAGTGTCACTCACATCTTCAGCCTTCTAGGCCACTAATGATCCCTAAAATCCCCCTTGGGCTGCAATATTTGCACCTTCACAACTGGATAGCTAAGGAAAACCAAAACAGGCAAAGCCTGCTGAATTATTTTGGCATTTAAACTACTTTCCAGCACTGAGACTGCAAGCATATCAGTTCCACTCTGAAGAAAGTTAGTCAGTAATGAAGTCATCAGTCTTGTGTCAGCGCAATGCATTAAGCTTTCAAAACGCTGTCTGCTGTCTCTTGCTCCTCTCTGTTTCCTTTGTCACTGCTCTTTCTTGTCCTCCAGTTTCCTTTCCACTCTGATGGTCAGGCCAATTCAAGGTAAAAGCTGTTTCAGAGACTCCAGCTGTGCTACTGAGAGGTTTAACATCTTCCATCATCCCAGATGTTGAACTGGATGAATAAAAACATGATCATACAGCAAAGAGAAGAAAGGGAAAACCTCTTGGAAGGTTTGTGCATCTGACAGGGACAAAGAACTTGCTTACTATGCATAATTCTCATTTAGCCAAGACCTGGTCTAGAGCAGGCATAGCCTCCTATGATATTTTGTAATGCACAAAGGCACAGATGAAACTGTCTCTACCAACCCAATCTTAACTTACTTTTTTTTTATTTGGAGCAAAGAAAAGCAACACATTTGTACATGACTTTACCAAATCCCCTGTTAGAGAATTCCAAGGAGCTAATTAAAATTAACACAGGAAATTTTAAGAAAAAGCCAACAGAAAATAGAGCACCAAGATTTGAAGAAAAAATAGGAAGTATCTTAACTAAAGGAATTTTTGGTCACTCTGAAGTCATTTAACAGCAGCAAAAACAATTCTGTTGGTAATTTGGAGAGCTACCGTGCTTTGGGAGATGGGAAGCAGAAGAAATGACAAAATCATGTGCTTAAAATTATATAAAAATAAGTGAGCAAGTCTTGAAATGAGAAAGACTCACTTTTTACCTGCCATGTCCACTGTGATTGCCTAGATATGCTCTTCTGAGAAGGAATCAAAATCCACATGGTGGCTTACCATGGCAAAAAAAAAAAAAATTGACACAGACACTTTGCTGTTTCCATTATATCATTAAATCAATTTAGAGCTGCTGCAACCCCCTTTGCCCAGGGAAGGAAGGATGTATTTCTCTGCAAGTCTTGTTTCCTAGCTTTATTAAACTGTGAATACAAGAATCATGCATGACCTGCAAAGGATATAAGGTCATCTGGGTTACATCACTTTTGGTATGCGAACCAGCTGTCAAAAATGCAATAACAGTACACTCTGGGAGATCATGGAGCTGGAGAGCTCTAACATGGGCAAAGCACAGAGAGTGATTTTTCAAAGAGGTGTGTGCTGTCATCGATGTTGGAGAGCGAAGCAACTAAATTCCTTCAGTGGCTTTTGAAAACATACCTTCTAGCAGCAAGACACACACAGCCCTCTTAATTAAGCTTTTCCATTTAAAAATGTCAACTTTTGTAGGAAGTTTTTGATACTTTCAGCTTGGTAAGTAACTGAGCCCTAGTACACAAATTCTCAGTGCTTTTCAGGTCATACTAAGCACTGTCTCCAAACTATTCAGAAGTCTGTACTACTTCTGCCACTTTAATACTGTAACACACTCGGCCAACATCTCACTGCTAGTTTACCCAAAGTGTGTGACAATTTGTGATGCATTTGCAAACTATTTTGATCAATCGTGCAAACGCCGTGTAACCAAATTAAGAAAATTCCTCCTTAATACTTAACAATTCTGTGTAGCAATAACCATAATAATTATAGCAGAGTGGAGAGTTCAGTGAAAATTAGGTGTGAAAATAGATAGTAGTTGCATTAATTAGGCCAGAACCAGAAAGGCTTCTAGGGTCTTGTCACTGGCCAATCATATGTCAGCCATTCATCTTCCCTGAGGGAAGTACTCCAAGTGGGCGCTGGAACTTCAAGATGACTTTTCAGAGTTCTGTGTAAGTCACTGCAATTTGATTTTTGCTACACATTAACCATTGTTTCAGAATGGGTGGTGTTACTTATGCCCTAAATCACCCATTTGAAATGGGGCTTGGATTTCTTAATTTGCAATCTGCTTCACCAAGCTGTTGTTTTCTTTCTTCTTGCAAATACAGTAACAGTAAAGAGACTGAACAGCATACCTTAAAGTGTTATGCAACCTCTATTAAAATCCTGATCCTTTAGGGCAGTGCATTTTCTGTACACACACATGTATCTCACTAGCAGCTGTTCCCAACTATATTGAAGTCTCTTATTTTCAGGTTTTTCCAAATGCTTTCCCATGCCTTTCTTTTTTTTCCCTACTGACAACCATGTCACATAAAAATGTTGTCAGATTAGCTTCCAATGGCTTTGAAATGTATCATAAGAGTGAAAAAAAAAAGCATTTCAGGAGACTGACTTGTTTCTTATGTTAGTCTGGTATTGTTGGCAAACAAGTTATGAAAAAACCAACCATGAATCTTTGAATTTTTGTTGTGTGAATGACAAAATACAAATCTCTACAAAAAGTTCGTAATTTCTGGAAAAAATATTTCTGCTACAAAATGGAGACAGAAGACTGCGTGGAGGTAGATGTGTGTGTGACAAACTAAATTTTTAATAAGAAAAATGTGCATCTTTATCAGAGTATTCAGTTTAGAAACTGCATAAATCAATAAATGAACATTGTTACCCCACTAATGATTTCTCAGTACAAAAGCAGCAGGAGGAAGAGAAATGCCAAGTACTTTACCAACATCAACATGTTAGAAGTTTCAGGTCCTCCATTTGAATGAATGATAATATAGCATAAGATATTCGTCATACTAAGTACCTTGTAAATACCATGTAGAATCAATTGCTGGAAACTCTTTGGCAAATACTATAAACAAGAAATATATTTGTAGAAATTAGACTGACTTACTGGCAGAAAGATGGGCTACATTTGTGGGTATTCTTTTCAAAGGATCATTCAACCAGCTGTACCCTGTACGTATTCAATATTAGCATGTATCACTAATGTGTACATATAGCAATGAGGTGTACTCTGGGGAAAATGAAGTTTTATAACACATTTGCTGTTCAGTTTTCTTTGACAAATTACTAAATATGATTCACTCATTTTAAGCTCTGTCTCTTCACTAGACATATTTGGATTATTTCAGCCTATTTCCCAACAGTAGTGATATTCCAACCAGGATTTATGAGACTGTAAAAAGTACCTAAGAAAAGTAAATGTAATGGCAGATGAACTAATCTTACTGTGCAGAAATTCTGTATTAGAAGATTTTGAGAAAAGATCCAAATATCAGAAAACAATAAGATTGCTATAACTGTATCAGTAAGACAGAAAACAAATCCAGATCATAGTGCTGTTTATCATGAAAAAGCAAGATAGATTTGAGAAACTCAAGATGGATAGTTTCACCACAGAACAGTGGAGATTTTTTTCCAAGTACTTTCAAACATACTTTCCTCACAAACTGAATTATACTTTTCTTATTTTCATCTTATTCTTTCTCTCTGTTCTCTCTTCCATTATCACTCTTTCTTTAGAGTCATCTCTTTTACAGCATTTGCAATATGTTATCATGTCCCCTGGTTAATCATCACCTAGACATAAAACACTGGTAGTATTTTAGGAGTGTCCAAAGTTTCTCACAGTAGGAATACTCCCAGCTTCTTTCACCAAGAAAGCAACTTCAGGCGCTAACTCTGGGTTTGGCTTCCAAATTCTCTTGCCTTGTCACAGCTTTCAGAAGTGCAAATACCTACTGTAAATATTTCAGTATTTCAGTAGTGCAAATACCGACTGTAAATATGACCATCATTGTTCATCATGATAAAAGATTGAAGTCTTTAAACAGAGATGTTTCAGACTGGCCTCCAAATTACATGTCTCTGTCAATATTTTTCAACAGATAATAAATTCAGTGAAATATGTGAGATTTTTTTGTACAGTGAGAAGCTTAGTGTCCAATTATGAGACTGCTTTTGGCCAAAATATTGGGAAAAATACAGTGTGCTAAAGCATTGAAAAGTTCTTTGCATGGTATTTTTATTTTCTGAATTCCCCCAATATTTAAAACTACCATCAAGGAAGAAGAAGAAAAAAAGTTGTATTATCCTGGTAATGATACAGAGGTGAGCTGAAGAAAACTTTTAAGGTTTCTTATCTAAGTAGTGTGAGACAAATATCTGAGATACAGTCCCCAATTTCCCAAAGGAGACCTGATCTAGTGTCTGTGTGTATATCTCTTGCATCTGAGTGCCTCAGGAGCAGGAATGTGTTGATCTTCAAAGTTCCTGTGGGGAAGAGGAGTATTACTGCCCCTTTTTACAGAAGGGATGGTGGGGCAGAGAACACAGTGGCTCCTGGTTCACAAACTCTGCCAGTGATGGAAAAGCATCAGTCCTTCCTTCCTCTCATCCCACACCATTGTTGCCCTTCTCTGTGTGCCACCAGAAGCCACCATCAATCAAATCCTGAAATGGAGATGTTCCTGTGTTAAAAATGAAATTTTTTCTTCTCTTGTGGAGGGGGAGACAGCTGAAAAAGACCTTGCATGCCCTGCCTTGTGTCCTGGTGTAGCACCTCTGCTGACTGAATTGCTGCTTTTGGTAGCAACTCTGGACCTCCTTAGCACAGAAAATCCTGTGTTAAATCCTGTGTGAGACTCCAATGTGCTTTGTGCAAAGATGACTCTGGCAAAGCAAGGAAGCTGCAGCTGCGGGTCCCAAACTTCAGGCAGTAACTAATGGCTGCATTAGCCTTCCCTTCAGTGCTGAGCTGGGAATTACCCTAACATAAAGTTTCTAGAGCTACAAAGCATCCAGCAGTAGCCAGCAAAAATTTATTAAGTGCATAGGTAATATGAGTAATCTTATTAACATCCTTCCAGGACTAACTCTCATATTACTGAATTTACTGTATGCCAATAATATTTAAACAAAGATCTTTAGCTGATCCATCTTTTGTTTGTAAAAATAATAAAAAAAAACCAAAAACCCAAAGGACAAACGGGAAAATAGACCCCATTATAGGAATTGTCACTGGAACAGTTTAAAAATAATTGAATGTGTAGCTGTGAGTATAGCCTACAATGTAAAGTAGTAAAGTAGTAAAGTGTAGTTATAACATTTCTTCTCTCTAGGGAAGACAGAAGGGTGGGCTAGAATGAAGGCAGTATATACCTGCCAGCATTTTGTTGGCACATACATGTACAGAAACATCTTTTCCATCTTATCCTGAAACTGTGGGCATTTGGGAAGAGTGACTTGGCCATATAACAGCCTCCTGTAACAGTATGTCTTCAGAGTGGAGTTATTTTTTGACTCTTATTTCGGCTCTGCATTTTACTCCATTTCTCATGCCCACACACAAACTCTGATGCTGTCAGTCTCTGAAGGATGATGAAATTGGCCAGAGAAGTTAGAGACAGCTTTTCACCCTCATTCAGTGTTCTCATTTTCCCTGTTTACTGGTGAGGACCTAGCTCAAAGGAACAGAGGTTTTTCAGAAACAGCTAGACCTCGTAGAGGCATCACATTTGTTCCTTGGTTGTTGGCAAGTGACTTTAAGCTAGAGGAGCCCTCTCCAATGCCATGCCATGGTCATTATTACCCACTCTTTGTTGCTACAGATCCAGATAATGTCACTGATTATTTCATTATTATTTAATTGATAATTTCCTTGAAATGATTATGGTTGGGCTATGTAACTCAGCTATTCAAAAGGTGCTCAGGGTCTGAGACCAAATGACTTAGATTTGAGACAGCTGCATGTACTGCAGAGAGAAAGGACTAGGTGAGATGCCCTGTGAAGGCCAACAGAAACACCCAAGGGAGCACCAAGCTAATGAGGATTCATTAGCCCAAAACAGCTTGGCAGTCTGGTTCCTTGCATCTCATCTCAGTAAAAGCTGGTACTCGAAGCTGAGGGTCAATATACAGCCTGACTCTGCAGCGAAGACATGCTTAATGGGGCTATTACATTTTCCACATAAGGGAAATCCACCACTATTTATATCCAGCTTAGTACTTGGGATTCAGGCAGAATGCTTCTGAAACTACATCCATCCAATATTAATAGCATCTGTCTCGCAGATTAACTATCACATTGTGTTTTTATTTAAACATCATCACTGAGCAATCACTCACTAAATTATTTAAAGGAAACAACAAAAAATTGTTTTAAGGTCACAAGAAGGATGTCAGTGAGCCAGTATTACTAAGCATTTTAAAACCTGGAAGATTTCATTTTAAGGAACTGTAATAATGCCTTTCTTTGGCATATGTAATTCTGTATTTTATATTTATGAAGATGGACATTTCTGAAGTGTTTAATGAGCAGCAATATAGTTCCTCAGTTTAAATGCAGAGCCTTATACTATTTTTAATATTATCCAGTAAGTAACTCAGTGCCATATGCTTCTGTAGTTTGACTGCCAAAGAATGCAGCAAGTTGCTTCGGAGGCTGCCTCCACACCTCAGCCAAAACCATGTTTGTGGTACAGAGCTATTGATGTCCTACCAGTGTGGAACTTAAAAATGGCCCCACGGAGAAGTTATGCAGAGGTTCTGCTAACTCCATTGAACAGAACGTGGCTTGGACCCATGTATGAAATCGGGGCAAAGCTTTAATACTAGACATGCTATAGTGGAAAAAGACAGTACAATCTGGCAAACAACGAGGTGCTTACTCCACTTGGTTGCCAGATGACTTCTGCTCCCCAAAGCATAAGCCACATTCTTAACTTTCATGCACCACCCTAGAGTATATTAAATATTTTAGACTGGGAAATGGTAAGAGAGCCAATCCACTTCTAACTTCTGCTGCCTCCCTCTCATCTTAGGCAGGTATAGGTGACTGAGCTAGAAATATATGCATGAAGGTTAGAGAATGGGAAAAGAGAAAAAGAAATTATCATCAACAATAAAGTGTGAAGGTGAACAGAAATTGAAGAGATCCATTAGTTGTACACATACCTTTACTTTGTTGTCCTGCTCTGCATTATATTGGCTATTTAGTACAATGTTTACCTCTTACGTTCAGAATGCAAATCTTTACTTTTTTATTGTTTGTCATACTTGCTCAAGATTAAGCTCTCATTTTGCACTGACTGACTTGCTTCCATAAACTGTAATAAGTAAGCACTTGTATTCCCATCTTATTTTTTTAACACCATGCAGAATAGTTCTGTTGTCTGGTAATCATGGGGATCCGCAAAAAATTCCAGTGTTTTCATTCAGCACATGGGTACCCATTGATCACCCCAGCACCAATGGGAGCCCCAATAATCTAAAAACCAGAGCCCAAGATGCATACCAGGACCTCCTTAAGGTGCAGTTCCCAAGGCACTTTCATCCCCTGAGGACTGCAAAAATCAAGAGACTCATTAGAACAAGAAATTGCTACAATTCTAAATCAGTTCATTTTGTTGTAGTAGAGCTGATTCGATGGTAAAAGTGTGATGTGATGAGGACTCTGATCTCAAAGCCTCGTGGTGTTTTTCTGGCTGCAATAACTGGTCTGTAAAAAGACAGATGCTCTCTACAGACTTTGCTTTGTTAAATGAAGACAGATAAAAATATTTTCTCCCCTTTCTACAAAGCAGCTGAACCTCCTGTGTTTAATATGACAGAAAACAACAATTAAAATAAAATTTACCTCACACATACACCAGTTGTAGCCTATTCGGATATTTTCTATACAATTTAATATTTTCAGCTTAAAAAATAATGGTTGAGAAGGGAAATAAATGGAAACAAAGGAACAACAAATCTGAAACAGATGTTAGGAAGCACTCCCAGCACAGGAAAGCTGATGTGCTGAAGAGCTACCTGGGGGTAGGACATTAAAAGATGCCTCTCAAGAAGGCCTGTGAGGAAGAGCAGAACAATGGAGGAAGGCTGGATTCAGATACCTCCTCGTACTCTACACCTCTCACGCTACCACCACAGGGAATTCTGCTTTTCTTACACAGCACGATTGTGTGGCCCATTCAAGCCCACTTCAAAACAGAAGCAAAAACGTGAGGGAGAAATTTTGAGTGAATTTCAGGTTAAAAGAGTAAGAAGGAGTAAAACGGATATGGACAGAAGGATTTACCCCAAGATGGAATTATGTCCTATATGCCAATACACATAAGTTAAACCTGTTGCTCTAGCACAGCTCATGAAAAGTTGTTACAGAGAGGGAGAGCTGAATTCCACTGTCATAAAAGATATGCATATGAGCTAGTTTGTAGGCCAGTTCTTAATGAAAAACAGTGGAAAACTCTGGAAAAACTCTGGAAAACACAATTTATTCACAATGTTTAGATGGAATAAGGGTCCCCAGAGTTCCACACCTTCACAAGCTACCTAAATCAAGGCTGCAGTCCAACCAAAAATTAATTAGTATTTTCAGTGTGTTCCAAACTCCATCAAGTTGCCTGTAAATATAGTGAAGGTGTGGAGAAGGATGTGGGAGTGAAGGGAACAAGCTCTAAATAAACAAAAAATAAGCAAGCCAATAAGCCTCCCAAAGTAAAAACAAGTTAACATGCAATGCCCTAAATCTGCTCTCTTGAGCAGGTTGATCAGTGATCTCCAGTTTTTCATGTTTGGTGTCACATGGTGTATGTAAGCCATGACAAGACTCTGAGGAATCAGGGAAGCTGGAGTCTGGCTGGCATATGAAATCATTCCTGAAGTGCCACTGTCTGTGACATGAGGGATCGTTCCAACATCTCTGCTTGCCTCCAGGACCTTTTCCTGACAGGTGCAGCAGATGAACTTCTCTTACAGCCTTCCTTGCGAGCATGAGACCAACCCACCACCAGCCCAGTATGCCAGGTGATGGAGGAAGGTGGCTCTGCTCATACTCACAGGACTTGTGGCATTCTTGTGAATGAGCAGCAGGGACCCCCTCTTCTGCAAAGGGAACTGCTGAATGCTCCGATTTACTCTCACCATGGAACCAAGAACAGGAAAAGCATGAGCTGCCCAGTCTTCCTCTGTCCTGACACATGAACTCCACACTGTCCTGTGGGCTGAGAACCACCCTGAATTGCCAGGCAAAATACTACAGCTGGGACTGGAAATCTGTTGCATCTCTGGAGTCATTTATGTCCCCCAAATCCTGCAGTGACCTGACTGATTCAAACAGGGAGGAAGGATTAGCTCCAGCTCAAATTGTATCTCTCATGGGAGAAGGCACAGGGGCTGCTGAGCCAGGTTAGCCGGGGCAATGGGAGTCATGACTCTGGTCTGAGGTGGGTGGCAGGGAGCCAGCACCAGCCTGCAGGACCCTCACTCCTCTACCCCTCACCAGTTCCCGACCTTCATCCCAGAGAGAGGCAGAAATCGTTCTGGTCTCTGAGAGGCAGCTAAGTCAGACTGTGGAGAGCAGGATTAGGTAATGGTACATGGAAATGCTTCATAGTTCAGCTGCTTAAAAGGTTGAAATAAAAGGGACAAGGCTGTGTGAGGACAGATAATAGTGCTCCTCAATAGGTTGTGTGGCTGGTTTAATGAGTGGTTTATCTGTTCCTCAGTTTCTGTTAGTTGCTGGAGTTGTGATTTTAAAAAAAATATGCATGAAGTGTTGATGACTGTTTTGTCACTTGCTTTTTTGACAAAGACTTAAAGCCAAGGATTTTTTTCGTAAAGAGGGGAAGATACTGAAGATTCATTAAGTGAGTTTTCTTCTTAAAAATCACTTGCACCAGAAGCATAAAAGGAAGGAAAATGCCTATATTTTCTAGCTAGGAATAATATCCATAACTACAGCAGAAATCCAGAAAGAAGGGTTTGGTCCTCAGAAGACAAAAGCCCATTCTTATGGTTTCAATCATAGGGAAATAATGCACACACACATGCACAAAAAATCTTTCATCGCAACCTCAGCACATCTTGGATGTGAGAAACAACATTCGTTATTTAAATGCTTGGTGGCATTTTACAGATTTAGGGACTTATTTTCCCCTGTCCTTCCAGAGAGCCTTCTGAGTTAAAATAATGGCTCATTATTTGGGCAGAGAAGCACCCCTGAGGAGTGTTTTCTTTGGTTTTGCTCATGAATTACTGATGGAAATGAACAGCTGACAAATTAAGTCACCCTGGTAGTTGGGGGTGAAAAAAAAAAGCCTTCAAGTTCAAAATCTGTTTACATGTCTTTAGAAAGGGAGTGGCTTCTCTCTACTGTTGTATATCAACCTTGGTTCATTCTTAATCAGCTGCATTTGTACTTCAGAACTCATCTCCACTGAAAAAAAGAGTGACAGAAAAGCCAAAAATATTGAGTGATCTGGTTACAACATATTTTTTTTCCTAAGTTTAAACATGACTTTGTACCATAGCGTGGACTAGAGCTAACCTGGTTGTAGCTTTGAGGCTATAATTGAAGGTCTTTTCCACAGCAAAATACTGAACTTATGCTTTGCCCATACTATGGAAATAGCAGCTGCATTAACATATGTGGGTGCTGTTGTTTAAAGACCAAACAGGTTCAATTCATGTGCTAGATGAAATGCAATTTTTTGGTAACACAAACCTACAGCTTGTGTCAGATATATATAAAATATATATTCAAATAAATGACAGTATTTGATGCTGATGGTATATATTTGCAGTTGTTTTCAGTAAGAGTTTTTGAAGGACCACAAAGGAGCAATAGTGAGACACTGAACTCAGCCTGAAGGTAAACTAATACCGTACATATACTTCTTTTCCTCACTGCTGCTGAAATTCAATAAATGACTCCTTATTAGCAGATATAAAGAACTGTTACAAAGGATACAATCATCTGGTAAGCCTGACAAGTGTGCAGTTGAGCCATCAAATAGCACTGACGCAGGTAATTTCTAACAGAAATGTGGATCAGAGGCAAGCTCTGTTGTGACAAAGGATTTAACCCTTTGAAGTGTCTTATCTCCCCCTTCCCAAAAATAAGCATGAAATTTAAAGGAACCCAAATTCACTGCTATTGATGACAAGCTAGGTTTGGAAAAATTCTGAAAGTTTTTTTTTTTTTTGCCTTTGCATTTATCACAAGTTTGTATTTCCCACGGTGAGATTTAGTCCTTCTGCTATAAAATACCATGGTAAAGAAAGAGGAAAAAAAGAAAGAAAAAAAGGTTTCCTGAACTCCTCATAGTATTCCCAGAGGACAACTCAGCATCAACTGGAAAGTTCCACAAGCTGTCCATGAACATCAGAGAGCAAAGGCTCCTTTGAGCTGTGGCTTCGGTGAGCCAATCTGCACACACTTCATCAGGAGTGTCAGGGGATCCTGATAAAATGATAACGATGCTGTGCACTGGGAAGAGGAGAACATAAATAAGCTACTTAATTCCATTTGTTTTAGCATTTCTTTATATCCATATGCTTGAATCATATCACACCAGCCCAGCCTTTGTACTCAGAGAGTTCCTCTGAACTGGATTAGGAAATATACTGAAAGCTGTATTTCTTGAAGTGCCTTTGGGTTTTGTGTGTGTGTGTGTGCGTGTGTGTGTACATTATTTCCTCGTGATTGTGTTTTTGTACATGCAGAAAACAATTAAATGATGTTTCTCCCAGCTGTATCACTTTGCTAGAAAGCAAGGTCATGCCCTGAGAGTCATTTACTATAAAAGCTTGTGATGAATAGACAAATTTATGTGTAAAAATCTAGGAGTATTATGGAAGAGATGTGAGTTACCATTTTATTTTGGTGCAACAGACAGCACTAAATAAGCAGTCAGCACTAAATAAGCAGTCAGCAGGCAGAGCATGGCTCCACATTAAATGAAAGCTTTGTGATAACTCTTCTTTCCCACTGGGAAGGACACTATGGACAACCACCAGCCCTCACACTGCTCTGAGCTGCTGAGGAGAGGGCAGCACAGGAAACATTGCACCTCTCCAAATGCACAGGAGACTATAGATACAACTTGCTTTAGCTTCAGAGAAAGGTATCTGACTTCTTTTGTCTTGCCTAGATGATGAGTATTAAAGGTAAAACTACCCCAGGGAAAGATTGTGTCCTTCAGCACCATGAGCTATGTTCCTCTTAGCCATCAAAGCACAGCAGACATGTTGCCCATACTTCTTACACTGAATAAGCAAGCTCATCATGGAAGACTTGTTTTTCTGAGATATCTGTAAAGTATCTGATGTTCTTCCAGTACATGCTGGTGAATTAACAGTAGCCATTTTGATTTCCTTCTCTTTATTGCTGGCAACCAAATGCTTCCATACAGACAGGTATGATAGTGTGTACCTGGTGGTTTATATATTAAATAAGTACCTGCAGATCCAATACCCAGGACATTGTTTACTACTCTCATTTACTTGGCCCAAGTTTTTTCATGTATTATTTCATGAATTCATATCATACAACTGCCTTGTCACAGCTCTGGCCCATGTCATTGCCACATCCTGGCGAGCTGCTCTTTCCTCCCATGCAGTGCATACCCAAACAGTGCAGTCAGTGAGAGGGAACAAGGGTCAGGCATACTGCCCTTGGTCCATGTACTTGGAACTGGCACTGACCTTGGAAAACAGAGGAAAGACAAAAATAGGAAGAATTTTTTTTTCTCACTCCCAGAAACCATTCCATAATTGAGCAGTTCCTAGATCAGGTGCAAAGGGGAATTTTGCAAAAATGCAGTTGGGGATCCCAGAAAAACTGGGGCCATTCCTTTTGGGTAGCAGCCCATAGTTAGATCAAATTATGCTGATCATGAAACTGTATCCTCAGACAGGAACCCACAGCTGCAATTGCAGAGAGAGTCCTGGAGCATGCGCAGAGCAACAGGAATATTCTGGAAATGCAATAGGAAAAATTCAGGAGTTCACAGCTGAGCATGAGCAAAGCGAAGTGAGTCAAAGGTCTGAAAGTTGGTATCACTTTGGGAGGATTTCCTGAGGAAGCCAAAATTAAGCACACCACCAAGGCAAACAACTTTATCGCATTTCAAACTCTTCTTCCAAAGCATGGGACAATATATTGGTCAAAAAGAAATACATATTTTGCCTAAAGAATAGCTGAAGAAAAACTGAATTTTTTCACTGCAGCATCCTAGGAACTCTCATCCTGATGTTATCTCTTACATGGAAAATTTTATCTGGCACAAATCAGTTTAGGCAACAGAAGGCTGTGGAGAGAGAAGTGGTGGCCCGTCTACCTGCTTCCAGGTTTCAGATGCCACCTGCCCCATCTGCTGTGGTTCCTGGTTACCACTGGCTCAGGACTTCCAAGCTCCTGGAGGCCAAGAACCTCAATGGGAATAGCACGTTACCCTGACATGTCCTTCCCTTCCCCTTCAGACAATGAACCAAGACTCACAGAAAAGCAGCTCTTGTCACAGTTTACATTTATGGCAATTCAATTTTTCCTCATCTTTCTTCTCAGTTCATCATGTCATGCATCTCCATTCATCATCTTCTAAGGCACCAGTCTAATATTATTTGATTGTGACCATGTAGATCCATAGTGATGGAATCATAGAACCATAGAATGTTTAGGTTGGGAAAAATCCTTTAAGATCATTGAGTCCAACTGCAAACCTAACAGTGTCAAGTCCACAAATAAGCCATGTCACCAAGTGCCACATCTGCAAGTCTTTTACATCCCTCCAGGGATGGTGACTCAACCACCTCCCTGGACAGCCTGTATCAATGCTTGACAACCCTTTAAGTGAAGAATCTTTTCCTAATATCCAATCTAAACCTCCTTTGGCACAATTTGAGGCTATTTCCTCTTGTTCTACTGCTTTTTACTCAGAAGAGTCCAACTCCCACCTGGCTACAACTCCTTTCAGATAGCTGTAGAGAGAGATAAGGTCTTCCCTGAGCCTCCTATTCTCCAGGCTAAACAACCCCAGCTCCCTTGGATGCCGCTCATAGGACTTGTGCTCCAGACCCTTCCAGCTCCATTGTCCTTCTCTGGACACTCTCCAGCACCTCAATGTCTTCCTCATAGTGAGGGGCTCAAAACTGGACACAGGACGCAAGGTGTGGCCTCCCAGTGCTGAGTACGGGGGGACAATCACTGCCCAGTTCTGCTGGCCACACTGTTGCTGATACAGGCCAGGATGCCATTGGCCTTCTTGGCTGCCTGGGCACACTGCTGGCTCATGTTCCATGTGGTTTTCCAATGGGCAACTTTCCAGTCACTCTGCCCAAAGCCTGTAGCACTGCATTTGACAGAAGCGCAGGATGCAGCACTTATCCCTATTGAACCAAGGATTGCCTTTTAACACTGTTAAAATTATTTTAATTAAATGGAATAAAACCCTCCCCAAAGGTCTACACATTGGTTCNTTCTACTGCTTTTTACTCAGAAGAGTCCAACTCCCACCTGGCTACAACTCCTTTCAGATAGCTGTAGAGAGAGATAAGGTCTTCCCTGAGCCTCCTATTCTCCAGGCTAAACAACCCCAGCTCCCTTGGATGCCGCTCATAGGACTTGTGCTCCAGACCCTTCCAGCCCCATTGTCCTTCTCTGGACACTGTCCAGCACCTCAATGTCTTCCTCATAGTGAGGGGCTCAAAACTGGACACAGGACGCAAGGTGTGGCCTCCCAGTGCTGAGTACGGGGGGACAATCACTGCCCAGTTCTGCTGGCCACACTGTTGCTGATACAGGCCAGGATGCCATTGGCCTTCTTGGCTGCCTGGGCACACTGCTGGCTCATGTTCCATGTGGTTTTCCAATGGGCAACTTTCCAGTCACTCTGCCCAAAGCCTGTAGCACTGCATTTGACAGAAGCGCAGGATGCAGCACTTATCCCTATTGAACCAAGGATTGCCTTTTAACACTGTTAAAATTATTTTAATTAAATGGAATACAACCCTCCCCAAAGGTCTACACATTGGTTCTTTAAAACACAGGGGTTAAAACACAGGGTATGCTGGAAAGTTTTATTATTTTTTATTGAAATAGTAATATGGAGCCTCTTGCATTCTCTCTCACAGGATATGGTTGCTTTCCCATTCAGCCTCTAACCCTCTCAGTCTCATCAGTACACTGCATTTGATTTCATAAGCAACAGCTACAGCTGTTCATTTTGTGCTCCAGGTATTCCTCCCAGCAGCTAGGGCCTGCAAAATAAATGCAAAGGCCTTCCCTTGAGTATGAACACACTGAAATGGACTCACAGCTCATTGGAAGGAAAAAGGACTTGGTACTTTTTCAGGATTTTAACAGATATTGGCCATGGCTAACCTAGAAGGTGTGGTAGGACCAAGGCAGGGAGAAGCACTCTGCTCCCCAACTCCTCTCTCCCTTCTGACTGTAGTTCTTTCCTCAAAACCTGCTGCTAGACTTGTGTGACTCAAATATTTTGGTGTCCTAATAGTATAAAGACAATTGTTTTGATGCCATTTTTTCCCTTCCAGTCTGAATGGAGCAATGCAAAAGGAAACTCAGGAAAGGGGATCCATAAAAAGATGATGAGCCATGGCCAAATGCCAACTGTCCTGCTCTCACTTACAGTAGGATCCCTTTATGCCATCCTGCACGTAGAGTGAATACACTTGTACAGAGAAAAGAAATTTCATGGGAGCAGAATTCAGGTGATTGCTCCTTGTATATTCATTAAATCATGGTTAAATCACATTTTATAAAAACCCAGACTCTTATATGTCTATTCAGATAAGTACCATGTTTTAAATGACTAGGATCTCACCCTCTCACCTCTTAACTAGTTAAAGGGGAAAAAAAAAAGGCATATTTTTTAAAAGCCGTTCCTCACTGTAAGGGCTCTGTTCCTGGTCATCACAGAACTCTGGAGTAACATGCTGCATGACACAAATCTAGATGAAAAATATATGGGCAGCAGGATAGAGGAATCAAATGCATTGCAAGAACAATGTGGATAACTGCTATTTCTACAGAAAACATAGCAGGTGAATTTGCCTTAATTAATGATAAATTAGAACTGAAGATTGAGCCAACATCAGTTGCGAAGTTCCTAATCATACAATAATTTTTTTTTTTTGAACAAAAAACCCACTTAAAATTCAGTGCGTGTTCTGCTGTTGGAATGATGAAAGACTGTGAAATACAAGCATGCAGACTTTAGGATGTCTGTAGGTACTGTTGTGATTTGAACACCCTGGTGCTAAGTGTATCAAAATCCCATGGAGCTCTATAATGGTTCTATGTAGTCTCTGTCTATTATCTGTAGTACTTGGCAAATTTGCACGGGTATATTCCTAGTATGCAGGCTGAGGTTTCAAATTACTGATGAGGCCTTCTGATTCTTTAAATGTGGTATTAAAAGTACCTTAGAAGTCTGAGCAATATCACCCTTTTTTAGGTTTGTCCATTCATCATAATATTGTGCCAAGGTTTCTTAGGTAAACTTGATTGACAGACACCCATCTTTATCCTCTGCATGGCTGGAGGTCAGCACTGGTGGAAGGTAATGCTTTTTTAATTAGCTGCTAGGGTATTATATTTCCTTTGCGTGGATTGCATGTTGCATTCCTGTGAGTCACTATCTGAAGAGGTGGTCTTTGCATTCACTGCTAAGCATAACACAGGCCAATGGAGAAGATTTGTAAAAGATTCATATCAAAGATGCTTATAAAAAATCTTGGATCTAGGCAACCTCCAGGTTTTCCAGCAGTCACTGTAAGAAAAGAAAAACAATAGAATTAAAATTATGGCAGAATCAAATCTAAAGACACTCTTTGCAGTGTGCACCAGGAATCACAAAGCCAAAATACTGACTATAAATTGTGCATGTCATCTCAAGTCCTTCACAGATAGGACTTCTCAGTTAGAATCAAAAAGATCAAAAAATTACTGTGCAGATAGGGACAAGAAGTCATCTGTTCAAGATGACAGCAATCTGCAGAATACCTCTGAAACTGGATTTACGTTTACCTAAAATCACCCTGTGGAAAAGTAGACTATGGTAAGAACTCTAAAAATTTCCAGCAATCCTCTAATAATGTACAGGTATTTGTTTGAGGAAAACAGAGTACATATTGAAGTGAATATTTATAGAAGACTCTTTCTAATAAGCTTAGAGTAGACTAGAGGAGAAGGGAAATTGCAGAAAAAATGGAAAGACAAGGCTTCCATTCAGATTCCACACAGGTGAGAACACGTTCTAGTGTCAAATTTATCTAGAGTCATTTGTCATCATGCAAAGTAAAAAATATGCAAGGTTCTGCTACCAGGACTAAGCTAGACCTTTGACAAAGATTCTTGTGAGACTCCAAAACTCAGGGACTTCCTTAGCAGTAACCAGTCCGCTGCAGTTTAAGGATCAGTAGCAGGTCACTAGGGGCATCCAGTATTGAGAATAGTCTTCAAAATGGGGTTCACCAGAACAGTTTACTTAATATATGAATGAGTGCAACATCAACATTTTTGCAAAAATGTCCCCTTTCTTTTCTGGTTGGAACTTCCACCTATAAAATGTTATCATTACTAACTACTTGCTCCTGGAACTAATTCAGTAAAGCTCTCTCTCAGGCAGGCACTCATTTACACTTAGATTATCCCTGCAATTCAGAAAAAGTGGAACAAAATGAGACCATACATTCCGTGCACATAAACATTGAGATCTGGCCTCAGTCCAGGTGGTGTTATATCCCATAGCATGTAGAAGTATGTGCATATGTTAGGTGTAAACATTCATAAATATCCTTCAGTCTTCCCTTCAGTAAGTTGACTCTCTAAGTGTTTTCACTTAAACTGGGGAATTGCTACTTGGAATAACACTTCCAAAGATAATGTCCCAGTGAGAGGCAGAGGAACAGGCTGATGATAAATCTTGCTTCCACACAAATTGGTCTGTATAGAAAGGAAAGGGCATTGCAGACAGGACTGGAAACACTCTGAACTCTAGCTAGGTCCAGGTGGTCTCAGCCAACTTAGTAGCTACCTTGCAGAAGACTAAACAAAAATGTGTAGCAATGTCCAGGATAATCAAATAATGATGCAAACATGTTATTTTGAATCAAACCTCTAAGGCTTTCAGATAAGTTTGTAAATTGCTCTGTTTGTTTCTCTGAGCATATTCTGTGGGAATAATGTCGTGTGTTATGTGTCATGTGGGAAGACGAACTTCTGTAAAAAATTACAAAGTTTTATCTGAAGTTGAATCTGTTGTCTCACACTTTCCTCTTTTTACACATGTACACACAGATTCTACTAATAATCCTTATTAATAGAATCTATGTGCAAAATTCAGGGTAAACTTCACTTTTGTGTGTGTATATAATGATGGGAGAGGAAGATACAAGAGGGGGAAATAATATCTATGGGTCACTGCTCTATTTTTTAATAATATGGTGACCGTGATTTTCAAAACAAGAATTTATTACTTATGAGAAAGAAAGAAATTAAGAGAACTGTTACTTAATTTTCTATTTCTTTATTTTTAATAAGACATTTCAGAATTTTTAATTTATTTTTTGTGGTTTCAGAGGTTTACTTCATTGATTTTCCTGCCACTTACCTTTCTAACCTGTCTGTTTTTGTACAGTATGATGACAAGTAATATCTGCCATAGCAGTGGGCACTGATTTCTGGATCTTTGGTTACCCTCAGTGTGTGTGTACAGTGTGCAAAACATGGTGCTTTAAACATGTAATACACTTTTGGTTTGAAAATGAACATAGACTCCAAGACCGAAGGCAGCATGTCAGTGACAAGGCACCGGATTTTTTTTATCTGTTCTTTCTGTAGTAATTCTAATTTGTGAGAGGAGAAAAAGGAAAGTTCTCTTTACTTTTCCATCACATTTAATTGGCTTGTGTAAACTGCAGGAGTCTCACTCAAGATTTATAAACAAATGCACCATTATGTTCCTCATTAGCTTGAGGAATACCTGGGTAAGCAGTAGCTGTCAGATATACAATAAGTGCCCCCCTCCTTTCTTGCTTATATAATAATCCCAGCATTCAAAAGACTAATCACTACACACTGATCTACAAAGCATCTTATTTCCTTGTCAAATTTCTCTGCTGAGCTTAGCCATGCTTGTCAACTTCCCAGATCCCCCTTTCAATAACTGGTTTATTCTTAGCATCTTGCCAAAATGCATTCCTAGGAGTAAACCATGGAAGAATGAAGTTCTAATTTCTTTATCTCAGTCAAGAAGAGGCTTCTACCCATGCTCATGGGAAAGGTCAGAGGCAATTTTGGTTGCAGGTTCCCTTGAAAGAAGGAAGCATGTACAGCACATTGGGGCCCTTTGTCTATAAACACAGCTGACCACCAAGGGTGACGGAGGGAGAGGAGAGGAGAGGAGAGGAGAGGAGAGGAGAGGAGAGGAGAGGTCCCCAAGTGTACTCATCAGCAAGTTTAAACAAATCTACATTGTATTGAATGAGTACATCCCTATTGAACAAACGCTGAAAATGAGCATTTACTGACTTTCTAAGCATTGTCTAAGTGAATTAGGGGTGGATTGTTAGATCCACTAACGAGAATCTGACTTGTCCTTTCTTGTAAAGGCTAATAAACTTACTGATTTCGCATTTTTGCCTATTCTTTTCTGATGTTTCATTCATACTAAACCACTCATTTATTATATGTTTGTATATGCAGTAAATGACCCTGTAAAGAGAACAGCAATCAGAAGGAAAACCTATAGCATTTCAATATTGTTTCACCTCCTGCTTGATGTCTGTCATGGGTTTCACAAAGTAAGTTCTGCATCAGTTGAACAACCTGAAGCACAGCCCTTAGCAGGGTAAGTCTAAGACACCTTCCTTCCCCATAAATACACCTGTGGTAGTTCTCAAGCCCATGCTTTTCAGGCACATTGCAGTAAAAACAGTGCAGGATTTCCCAACTCTGACATAAATAATATTATTTTCTCCAGGTGACAGATACAAAAGACAAAGCATGTTGTGCTGCTGTATTTTTCTTTGTTCTTTAAATTTGGCTTTCACTTTAATTTTTTGTACTAAATTCCTAAGCAGGTCCCATATATTAGTTCACTATATCAGAAAATATATTACTCATTTTCTCCACTGACGATAAAACAACCATTCTCTGCTTTAAACCTACCAAAGGAAAGGGAATTCTTTTCAATAAACCAAATAATCCTGGATTAGATTGGGTCAGAACTTAGCTGTTTTACTCAGCGTGATTTCAAATTATATTCACTGTATAACCAATGACCTACTCAGAAAATTAAGATGACAGGATTTTATAATCAGGGATTTGTGATTTTCTATATAAAAATTACTCTCAAGTCTTGACATTTTATTCTTCAGTAGGATGAGTCTAGCTCTATGGAGATCACAGTAAAAAAAACAGGTTAATTCACAGTGTTTAGACTATGTATGTGTGGATAATGCTTCTGGCTGCCAATCCATTTTAAAAGGAGGAGACAAGATACAAAGGCTGCTTTACTGTTGTTGAGGTTGGACAAAAGAGCAGTACAGAGACAGAACAGCTCCTTCACAGCTAAAGACCATTCTCAATTCTCCCTCTCTCTTGTTCTTATCTCCCTCTCAGGTTACTGCATTTTCTGTTCCCCTCATGCCATTGCAGTAGTGCTGGGGACAAGTGAGATAATACTTGGCCCAAATCCAGGCAATCATTTTGAAGTAATTAGTTTAGGTACTGCACACCCAGCCCATACTTTTTTTTTCAGGTAGGTATCAAGTTGCTCACATTACCTGATTATCTGCCTGCATGTGGATGGCCAGCCCCAAGGTGCAGGTAAAGCTCGTCCCCAGATAGCAAGTGAGGGTTTAATTGAATGTATCAGTTTGTTCTGGGAAATTTGGCTCTGCTGCAATGACTTATTTTTCCTCATGCTGCTGTGTGCAATCTCCCTTTTGCAGTTCAGCCTTTTTGGCACTTTTAGCCCAAGAATATAGTCTATGTTGTGATGACCTTGGAGATGCTGTTAATTCTGATGCTGATTTTTTTGTTCCTCCATTTATTTGGAGATCTGGGAAAGAGCAGTGTGCATTTTTAAGGCTGAGCAATTTTTCACCCCGAGAAACTCTGGGCACAAGTACCTGGGTGTGCAGTTTTCAGGTGGATGCCAGGCTTTTTAAAGGTACACAAACTGCATATCCCATGTCTTCCCACTGATTTCACAGAAATTCAGCAGTTGTGTGTGAGAAACACATTTAGTTCTCACACAGGAAATACTGGATAGAGACAGAGCATGACTGACATTGGCATGCACTGTATGCTGATGGCTTCCTTGCTTGGGCAAAATTTTTGCACCTTTTATTCTTTTCCTGCCCCATCCAGTGATTCCTGATCAACCCTTTGCCATGCCTGCCCATGCACCCCTCTAGTCCAAGGTCTCTCTGACCCAAACTACTTTCCTGAATGTACCTTGAGCAGCAGTAATGTCTTGCCCATGACTCTTTGGCTACACACCTGCTCCCTGACCATGGGGACCCTTCAAAGGGCAGGAAGGAGCTACGTCTCCACCTTGTCCTCACCTCACCTCTCTGCTACAAATGTGAATGAGGGTGTAGCTTTATGCCAGCTGTGCAGGTAGCCTTGGGCTACGGATATATTTCCACCAGGAATTGGTGCGAGGCTGCTAACAGCTTCACAAAGACAAGAAAAGAGCTAAAGAGCTGTTGGATGCTAAAGGCTTCCAGCCAATACTAGCCTGGATCAGATACATTCTGGCAGCCTTGAGGTGCATGGTTCCAATTTCCCACTACCAATTCCCCTGGGCTGCTCAGTCTCCCATGGTGAAAACTCTAATTTAGGAGAGATCCTGTAGGGCTGCCTTGTTCTTTTCCTCTTTGCTTTGTTTCCAATTTTTAGCAGCAAGTCCACGAAGTCTTGCAGCCAGATGCCCACTGGCTCTCAGGTGAATGTAAGCAGGCATCCTGAGAATAGTTCAGCTCAAGACCTAAGGCTGCAGTCACTATTTATATTCCTAGAAATCAGAGAAAATAACAGTATTCTAGTCCCATTTCACCTAGCTGATTAGCTTCGCAATCAGTGCGTGAAAGAATTTGAACTCGGCAGCTACTCAGAACTCTGAATAGCATAACCCAAGCAATGGGAATAAAACAGTGGAAAGAAAATTATGTTCCTTTATACAACTGATTGCAAAGAGAAAGATCAAATATATTTTCAGTTAGAATTTGATTAAAATGTGAGCAAAGAGATTTAAGCTGTTCTTGCAAGAAAAGGTGACTATGTGCATACAATATTGTTCAAGAGGGATGTTGATAATTCAGCGTTATTTGATTTCCTTAGAAGAAGGCCAGGTTCTGAGCTGACATGAACAGATTATTTCCTTCAAAGTTGGCAGAGCTGTGATGATTGCAACAGCTGAAAGTCTTGCTCTGCACTGCATCAGTGCTATTATAATCACTGTTTTCATCCAGTAAAACTAAGTAGATCAACATGGTCACGGCTGGCTCCAAGTTTTTCAGGAGCGTGTCAGAAACTGGATGTCACTCTCCTGTGGACAAGGGTCTAGGAACAGGCTCCTTCTGCCAGTGCAGGCAGTAGGAGAAGAATGGTACGTTTAAGATGGAGAGATGGGGGAGCTGGGCTTCCTGCTGCCCTTGCAGCAATCGATGGAATAAAGGGTGTGAGGCCAGGCAGCCTCTCCAAAACATCACCCCCATTATCTATAGACCAGCACCAACTGGATGAGCACATTGACATCATAGAGGTGCCTTTGTCCCATGCTAGGTTTTCTGGGCTCTCTTTATAACTGACGCAAAATGGTGAAGCAGGCTCCTGGTATTAAATGCAAGGCCTCAATTTTGCAAATTTTTTCTGGAAAAATAAATGTTGATGGTTTCTCTACTCCTTTGTCTCCTTTCTGAGCTCTTTCAGTTTTCTTAAGAATCCATACAAATGCATTTATTTGGTGGATGCATTTTCTGGCAGAATGTTTGAAAGATAAATAATGCATTTACTTGTTTTTCAGATAATGGTGCTGTATGTGAAACACAACTCAGAAACATCAAAAGGAGTGCATGAGCCAATGAAGAAATCTAGAAAAACTCAAAGAAATGTGGAAGTGTGGATCACCTTGCCCTCTAACCCACTTACATGGCGTGATGGCAAGTTTAATTAGTTAAAAAGGTAAGACCAGGATTTGTAGTTTAAGTAAACAGAATTAGCAGGGGATAATACAAATTTTGCCACTGATGTTAAGAAAAACAGTAAAATAATTTTTTTTTCTCACCAGAAACAGTGTTAGCTCGTGGGGAAGACATACTTCTTGACAAATAATCTGAATGCAACAAAGGTATAATCTAGACATTATTTTGGATACTTATGACATTAATATTAATGGCACATGAGTGGCATTAATAATTACAATCAGTTTTCCAACTGCTTGTAAGGATATAGTATCATGACTGAATTTGCTTTTGCAACAAGTTTGACAGTCCAGAACATTATATTACATATATTTTACTTTTTTGTTAACCTGCTATTCAGTGGAGAGACTAGAAAAGAATGCAAAAATCATCAGACAGAAGGTCTGACAAACCATTCATCTTGACACTCTGTAGAGATAATTCTCAGCCATTTAAGATGGTTATTGAAAAGGTTCTAGCAGATAAACAGATTGGCAATAAAAATCTTTAGAGAAACATTGATTTCCCATCATTTCTAAAGAAACAATGGATTACAGAGAGCAACTGGTTACACAGGTGTACTATCTTCAGTACACTATTTCAATCTCACTGTTGCCCCTGAAAAGAATGAATTTTGCTATTCCACAATAAGGGAAGTCATAAACAAGAGTAGATTTGGTCAGGAAAGAGATAAATAAAACTAAAATTTTGTATTTTACAACAAGACACAAAAATACATTAGAAGTTTTCCTGTTGGCTGAAAATGTTCAGAACAAATTTGAAAGAGAAAAGAACAGTGAATAGACAGACACACTCTGAGGCACTATTAATCACTGATATCTTTGTGATGGGTTGGACTGCAGCTGCACTTAATACCTGGAGAGGAGATATGCTGTGCAGCATTAGGAGCTGTATGGATGAAAAATTGAAAAACCTTGAGAGTTACAGTTCTTTCTGTGTGCTTTTCATTTGCTGGAAAAAAGAACCTCACAGTTACTTGCTTATGGTCCATATTTTGAAAACGGGATGGGGAAGGGCCGCCTGTCACCTCCTGCCCATTTGCTGTGTTAAAGCAAAAGCAGCAGCTTCATAATGCATTAGCTACTGCACTCCTGTCTCCACTCACTCATCAGCATCCACATCCCGTATAGTTCACGCAGGGAGGATGAAGGGACTTCTTTTAAGCCAAATTTTAGCATGTAATCTGCCCACATTTAAAAAAATAGATTTTTTTTTTTCATCTGAGTGTATGCAGTAGGGAGTTTTTGGCCACTTTTCAGTTTCTGTTCAGTTTTTAAAAGTTTGGAATTAATCAGCAGACCTGGGAAAAAGCAAAATTAGGATGCTTTGGAGCTCAGTCAGTCATCACTTTGACAAAGAAGCAGTGCCTGCTCTGACAGCTTCCTACGCCTTCTGTCCTAAATACTTTATCTACTGCATTTTCCTCAAGAAAGTCATCTCATTTTATCAGTCCAATATAAACATGACTCCTCTCCTCCTTCTGAGGTCAGAGGGAAGTATTTAACATGCTGGAACTTACCAGCACTAATTACTTTATTCTTGACAACAAAAATTTTGACAGCAGAGAGAAATGGAGGAATCTTGTGAATGTTTGGAGTCATTAAATGTACACCCGGGCACCTTCATATCTACTATTACCAATTAACAAAATCCTGGCAGAGTAGTGAGGAAACTTGCGATCCAATTCTGTAAATACTCATCCACATGGGAAGGGCTGCACAGCTGAGTGGCCTCAGTGAGTTTACTGCCAATACCCATGTGCATTAAAAGTTCCCTACTTGCTTAAGCACTTGCAGGAATCCTAATCTTTGCCTCTGCTATTCGTAAGTGTCTGATATGAAGAACAGTTCTGAGACATTTCATCACTTGTCAGATTTTTGTAAATTATCCTAAGTTTTCATTATTCCAGTAGTTTCCATGTTTACATGTAGACACAGCAGATAGGTCATGGTATTTGACTTTGCACTTCTTTTTTAATTAGTTTTGCTGACCAGGGACCCACTGTTGTTGAAACAGATGTTGCAGCCCAATAATAGCTCTCAGCTGCCAAGAGCAAACTGTGGAACTCAGCCCTCACCATGCAGAACAAATGAGTGCAATAAGGGGCCCATGAGCTCCAGACAACAGGAACACTCCACAAAATGTGTGTTTACCAGCTCTATCTGAAGGCACATAAAATTTCAAACATACTTCTCTTTCTCTATCTAAAATATAACAAATGAGGAACTAATTCTCAAAAATGCACATAACCCCACAGAATAAATGCATTCTCTTTGTTCCTGTGTCTTGCATATTTGTTTAACTATCCTAATTTGGCTTTGAGTCACATGTAGCACAAGTCAGACAGGCTCTTAGACCTGAGAAGATCTAGTGAAACTCAACCTGAGTACTCAAATCAAGCTTCCAACCAGTCATGTCCGGTTCAGACAGGCACAAGAGGAAACTATAACAGTTGTTCTCTATGGCAAAAATTAATGAGCTCCCCTATGAACAAACTTAGGTTTTTCTTTAGAAGGACTGAGTTACTCAGCCAAAGTGTTGATGATCCTAAATCAATATCCTCTCCTGTATGACAACCAGACTCCCTTTTTTTCTGTCTTACATATTAAGTTATTACTGCCCAGCCCGGTGTTCCTTTAGAACCTGCCTGAGTCTTTTATGCTATGTCTTTCACCTAAGAGCTATTAAGTACTATTAACCCCTCTTCTGTATAACTCATTTCACAACATTAATAAAAATATTACATAGATCAGGCACAGTGTTGATCTCTGGACATGTCTTTCTACCTATTTGTCTTTCAACAAGAGCATTACTATCTTTCTTATGTTGAATGGATGAATGGTATATTAATTTATTCTTAGACATATTGGTATTGTAGAAATAATGCATTTCTGTAAAGATTTCTAACCCATCTGCAAAAGTAGGATTGTCAGTAGGCATGGCTATTTAACAGGAGAAAGCAATTTTGAAAAGAAATGATACTCATGCAGTGCTGGTGGAGAGAAAATTAGGCAACAGCTTATGGTATAACATAGTGTAAAATTCCAAAACAAACCAAGAACCTATATAATTCACATGGTTACAAAAATCACATTCACACAAAGTCTCAGGTATGGTTACTGTAAGGTTCAACTTAGGAACCTGTTCTTTTTTTATTATTTTAATTTATTTTGAATGTCACTGTAATTAATCCCAAAAGTTTTTCTGGGATCTCAACTTTACTATTTAAATCTATCAGAAATGTTTAAAGCAGATAAACATCAGGGTGAATAATGACCACCCAACACCCAGCTAAAGGGATAAAGGATAAATCCATCTTCCCATCATCTCTTCCCACCTCATCCCTTGTGCCCGTGTAACCGCACCATGAATGGCTACTTACAAAGGATTTAGGCAGACCAGCAGCCTACCCTGGCTCACACAAAGACCACCCACTCTCTGAGGACAGCATGAAGGGACCACCAGCACAGACAGCCAAAGGAACTATTCATGGGGACACCTTTCTCTGCCATGGTGTCCTTGGTGCTCAGCAGCAACAGGAACGAGCTAATGAGAACCCAACTGAATGAGGAGTCTGCTGTTTTCTCACATCCTCTGTAGCTGCAACACAGTGGCAGTAATATTTGTATATCCACTAGATCTGTGAGATCCTGATTTTAATGGGCATTTGTGGGCACAATAAAGACAATATGAAAAGAGAAGGATTTACAACAAATACTGGATCAGGGACTTTTCTCTAACACATATACAATATATAAGTCTGTCTAGTGAAGCAAGTACCTCATAGATTAAAAAGCTTGTTCAGTCCTGGTCTGGACAAAGCACAGTAGACCATGGAAGCCACAGCCTTTCCACTCTTCCTGACAAACACTCTTCCTGCTCACAGTGAATGAGAAAGCTGCTCCAAAGATCATTTCTCAACCTCACTGTTTTGATCATGTTAGAGTTGCCTCTCTTTGCCTCTCTGACGCATCAAACATAAGCTAGCAGGCTTCATTTCACAGCCCACTCTTGTCTTGCAGTCAGCACTGAGAACGCAACTCTCCCCTAATCCCTCTGTTTTGAATGTTTTCATTTGTAAGCAACCACATCTGTGTGACACCTGACATTGGGAAGAGTTTGCTGTAAATATCCACAAAGTCAGCTCTTTTTCAGACCTTTTCTTAAAACTCCTTTGCCCTTGTGCTTATGGCAGAAACCAGTGAGACTTCTGATGGTCTGAGACTTCTGCTCGTCTGCCTGACAGACCCTGCCTCCACTTGTACTCCCTCTGCAGTGCCTTTATCCTGTGGTTCTCAGACTTGATACAGCAGTCTTACATTGGTGACAAAGCCAACCAAGGGTGCTCCTGCTTTATCCCAGACTTAAGCAGGAATGAGCTCTAGATCAGTCAAACAATGTAGTTTCCCGCTTGTAGTAGCTTCCCAGGCGGTAGGAGCCTATGACTCCCTACAAGCCAGATCTCTTTCAGGTAGCCCTATCTGTAGCTCCCAAAGCATGATGCATTCCCTTGAGAGGGAAATGGCATTTAGACAACATTTTGAGACACTGGCATGGAAACAATCCCCACTCCATATCTTAGAACGGAAAGCTTTGACATGAACTGTGGAACTTTCCACTCATGCAACAATTTTCTCCACTGTTCTACAAAAAGGAGCAAACTCCTTTTGCTTGGGAAAGACTGCATACACACATCCCCCAAAAGAAAAAGAGCGAGAAGAAGAAAGAAAAAGGAAGGAAGAAAGGAAGAAGGTGGGAGAGAGGGAAGGAGGTAAAGAAAGAAAAAGAGAAATTAAGGGTATCTTGCATATATCTGAATGTCGGGAAAGCATCTGGGTCATGTCTGTAGCAGAGAGAATAAGGATCACATTCCCAGAGACACAGAAACATTACTCTAAGGACAGAAAGTATGATTCATTTTTCTATCCTAAAAGGAAAGGTATCATTTGGCTTCCCTGCCAGCAAAGTAGACAAACTGTATTGCAGACATGTAGGTAGAAAAACAGTTTTCTTCTCCACTTTTATTTTGCTCATGGTTGCTGAGCATGTGTGGGGCTGGCTCCTGGAGCATCCCAGCAGATTGGCTGCAGGCTCCTGGAGTGGGCAAGCACAGAGGGATCATCGTTGCATGCCAAGGTCGAGTGTTGGACTGTCATGTAGAGTAGTTTAACACTGTAATCTTAGTCTACCAATAATTGGCCTACTGCTGGGCAAGTCTGACACAGATACCTGCCTCTGCAGGCACATTTCTTCAGTTTAAAAAGTTGCAAAAGATGTCAAAGGGAACGTAATGCAGCAAGATGGGAATGGGAATCAGTGTAAAATATGAGGGCAATACATAGTTGCTCATTTTTGCTTTTCTCTTTCTAACACACAGAGCTGCAGCAGCTTTTAAAGGTATGTAACTTGTTTTTGCATATGTGTGCTTTGAAGTGCAATATATGCTCTTTACATGCATGCATTGAGCAGTTAACTTAAAAATCCAGGCGTTCTTGTGTGTCTTGCCTATTAAAAGTAGTTTAGAACTGAACTGAGCTTTCCTGCTTTGAGCGTAAGACAGTAACAAACTGAAAGCAATTGTGAAGAATTCTCCTTTATTGGCAAACTATTCCCTTAATGTCTTCCTTGAGGCTTTTGTTTTTTGGAGGGTCTTTTTTTTTACCTTCTTGTGGAGCATCTGGAGGAGTCAGCCCTGGAGGCAGATTTCAGCCTGGAGAGGAGGTGCAAGGCTGTTCCGGGAAGGCAGTCTCCCTGTTCCTCAGAGAATTGTCTACATTCTTCTCTGCTACAGCTAGGTGTGCAGTCAGGCATTTTTATCATTCTTCCCTAGCACTGTATTACAGAACTTCTGCATTTTTATATTGTGAAATCTATCCTGTTTCCCTGGTGCTGTTCCATTCCCGGTTGCTGGCGTCCATGAACACATGTAATAAAACACAGGAGACATTTTCAAGGACACTTGTTTTTCTTCCCCAAACTGCACTCTCGCAATTATAAAACCTTCCTTTTCTCTCCTGGCTCTGCCATGATTTCACAATACATAAGGAAAACAGTGATATAAATGCATCTTTTCATTCCAGCATTTTCTCTGCACTGCATGCCATGGCCAGCCAGAACAAAAGCCAGAATTTTGAGTTTTTCCACCAGAAGCAAACTCCAAGATCACTCTAAATTGCAGAGAGGGATTGAGCAGGAAGAAAGGCAACATTTCAACTGGAGGTGAAATCCCTCAGTTAGGTAAGAGGGGCATTTTCTTCAGGAATTTTTGTGAAGGTTATCTTGTAGGCATAATAACAAGGAAATTAAAAGAATCATCAAGAATAAGGTGGCAAAGGGTCCTGCACTTGGATCCCAACAATCCTAGGCAGAGCTATAGACTGGAGCAGAATGGCTGGAAGGTGGTCCAGTGGAAAAAGACCTGGGGGTGCTGGTTGACAGTGGCTGAACATGAGCCAGCTGTGTGCCTGGGAGGCCAAGAAGGCCAAAGGCATCCTGGTTTGTATCAGCAATAGTGTGGCCAGGGGCAATGATTGTCCCTCTGTACTCAGCACTGCTGAGGCCACTCCTCAAGTGCTGTGTCCAGCTTTGAGTCCCTCACTACAAGGAAGACATTGAGGTGCCAGAGCATGCCCAGAGAAGGACAATAAAGCCTGGTAAAGGATCTAGACAGTAAGTCGTATAAGGAAGATCTGAGGGAGCTGGGGTTGTTTAGCCTGGAGAAAAGGAGGCTCAGGGGAGACCTTATTGCTCTCTACAAATGCCTGAAAGGAGGCTGTAGCCAGGTGGGAGTTGGCCTCTTCTCCCACGTTACAAGTGATGGGATGAGAGGACATGGCCTCAAGCTGCAGCAAGGGAGGTTCAGGTTGGACATCAGGAACAATTGCTTCACTAAAAGGGTGATTAAGCATTGGAACAGGCTGTCCAGAGAGGTGTTGGAGTCACCATTCCTGGAAGTGTTCAAGGAAGACTGGACGTGAAGTGGTTTAGTTGAGATGGTGGTTCTTAGTCAAAGATTGTGCTCAGTGATCTTGGCAGTCTTTTCCAGCCTTAAAGATTCTATGATTCTATGCTATTCTAAGAAAATTCTACAGGATTTTCACCCACCCCCACCCCCCTCCTCCAGTGCCTATCAAGGAAATGTTTTTATAAATCAACTATTTTTTCTTATTAGAAGTGACTTGATCTATAGAACATGGAGGCCTGGGGCAATGCAGAGTTATGTGAAAGTTGATATTAGAAAGAAAGGGAAAAGAGAGAATTAAAAGCAAGATGAGGGAAGTAGATAGGATGCCAACTGTTTATGTGGCATGCCCAGTGGAAGTAAATGGGTCTTTCAACATTTATCTAAACCATTTTTATTGGATTTTCGAATGAAATTAAATAAGCCATGTTTTGTTTTGGGGAAGGCACACTGAACTCACTGTCTCCATCATACCAGTAGAATTAATCATAATTAAAATTTAAACATGAGAGATGGTCTCAAATTAATTCTTGGAGAAATGACGTGCAGTTTTCCCTTCTGAAAATGGAAGTGTTGTACCCACGTCTATAGATAAATTTCTGTTGGACAGAAACACAATGCAGCAAAGGTGCTTCCTTTTTCTCTTCTACAGATCTCCCACTACAGCCTGCCCAGCAGAACCACAGCCGTCACCTTGCATTTTGGTCGTGCCGTTGTGCCCACAGAGGGAGAGCCATGCTCGGGTATCGCCTTGCACAGGCACACCATGTGGGGAATAATGCCGTTTAACAGTAATGCCGTCCAGGAAAGAGCTCAGAATAAAATATTACAAGAGGTCCAAACCTCACCCAAGAGGATGTTTCAGTGTGCTGTCTGCTGCCCTGGGCTGCCCTCTGAAGGCTGAAGCTAAATCCACAGCCCTGGATGAAAAACATTGCTCTGGCCCTGAGCACATTACTTGGAATGAAACTCAGAAGTTTTGCTGCTGGGGAACACTGGACAAACAAAACAAAGAGAGTGTCATTTGCAAAGGATTTCAAGAAAAAAAAATAGCCTGAGGGGGACTGTATGCAGGGCAGCTGCTCCCTGGCCTTACATTAACAAAAACCCTGTGACTCCAAAGAAAACTGAAATATCAAAAACTATTTGTCTAAAATACACTTTTTAAAAAGTGATTGTAGAGATTGTGAAAACAAGGGTTACTTTACAGAAAATGTTGGCACTTTATTAGTAAGCTAAGGTGCGCCATTCTGCTTTTTGTCTGCTTGAGGCTAAGACAAGTTGGCACTTTATAAGAAAATCGGACCTATATGGCCCTGATGCTGTCCTTCCCTATGACTGCACTGCAGAGGAACATCAACTGTCCACCCTACATCAGGTACAGGCCTCTTTGTTCCTACCTACCTGAACCCATCTATAGCAAGATGACGTTATACAGCAAGGCTTTGTATGCACTTACTGTGTTTACTCGTCGTGTTCATTCATAGTTTCCTCCATTCACGTTTCTCCTTATTCACATTTGTAAAAATAAACCATTTCAGCAACAGTTTGCTCATCATGAGGAGGGAAAACAAAAGCACATATGTTTCAGTAGATATCACACAGGCTTATCCCCAGCCCACATTGCTGACCAGCTATTCTACGCTATTAGAAACATGATTGAAACCATTAGTCCAATTTTAATGAACTCCATGTGCAACTTGAGTTTTTTTCTCCTAGAAAAAAATGTCTATCATATCACAAAACATAATTGAGATAAATCCCAGTTTGGGCCATTTCTCAAATTTTTGCTTTAAGAGAATCCTTTCTTAAAAGACATTTGTGAAAAATAAACACAATTACGTATACATTATTGGTTCTGCTTATTGCTTCCAGTAGACATTAGGAAATGTGTGGGCATGTGTGTTCATTTATGCGGTGATGCTCACAGCTACAGTGAATTATGGCATGTTACAGCCTTGAGTGTACTCTGAACCCAACTGCTTTCTCAGCCTAATTTCCTAAGGAAATGAGTCTTACATCAACATGAGATACTTCAGTAACTTCTGAACCCTTTGGCCTACTTCAGCTAAATTTGACAAAGGTGATAGAGATCTCAAAGGTAGCAGAGCTCCCACTGGTGTGGGAAAACAGGTGGCAGGCTAAAAGGAAAACCTATTAATACCCTCATCCTGGGTACGCTGAAGCATGACCTTGCTCCATATTAGACTTCAGAGAATCCACAAGGGAGCTCAAATCCTGGTTTAGGCACCCAGTCTATTGGAAAAGCCACCTTGAGTTTTGCAAACTACCTGCTTTTGTTTAAAAATTAATGATCAACTATCTTCTGGTGTCCTCTGTAACAAAGCCTTTTTTTCTCTCCATTAATTTATCTGCCAAAACAAGATTTCTACAGTACTTGTACCTCTTTTGCACAGCATGTGGGATTAAACTAGTGCTTCTGTTTCTGTACTATGTAGACGAAACTAAGGTGCAGAGAGGTTAAATATGCCCCCTTGAAGTTTCTAATGGTTGACACAGAAACTGGATCCCAGGCCAGTGATCTCTTGTGCCTAGTACAACGATTTAAGCCTAAATGCTGTCTTCTGAACCTGATGGGGAAACAATTAATGCTTTAGAAAAGCCTCAAATGTTTCTGGTTTGAAAAAAAGTCTCCTATTAACTTTTGTTCAGGTGGATGCAATTTACTTCCTCTCCAGTCCCATCAACTCTGATAGCAACCCCCTACACAAAATCAAACAGTTTGATGTAGGTTTTATCTATACTTTTAGGTGAAGGGTCTAGCTACTCACTGGTCTACATTACTGGTGAGCTAAACCCCCTTGTTTTAACCCTAAAAAACACTACAGTCTATGATGCTCTCTGAGGATGACAGGTCCTTACCCACCTTGATCTCAAGGCAGGGGAAATTTCATCAGAGGAACAATATTGCAGCTGGTGTGTAGGAAACACAAAATAGGATCCTGCATTTTCTCTGCCCACTGTTTTTTTGTGGACTAGTATGAGGTAGTAATACTCCTATCAAAAAAAGTGTGTCATAAACAGCAGTTACAAGTCATGGAACCTATATGACAACGTGAAGCCTAGTGGAAGTTAAAGGTAAGACTCTTTTTCATGGGGTATGGACCTTGATCTGAATGTCTAAATGCAACAAGCTTGAATTTCTCTGTTTTCAGTAGGATATTCTATTTTCCCTTTTCTGTTACAGAAATGAATAATTGTTTGCAAAAGGAAACTATCTATAGATAGCGGAGTCTTTACTAAAAGCTGAGGAGGGAGAAATGCCTGTAACTCTCCTAGTAGCCTACAGGTATCACGTTTGACATGTGAGAGCATAGATTAGTTCAGCTGCACATAAAACTTATCCCTAAGTTGAGCTGCAATGATCATTTAGAAAGCAGCAGTCTGACCAAATCTGTGCACTTGTCAGCTTGACCATAAGGATCTGAAAAAATATTTTACCAGTAGAAGATAAACTGTCAGAAGATTGTTATAATTCAGTATTTAACCTATTTTTTAAATTACTATGATTTGAATTGCAATAACTCCAGCTGAGATGGGGCCCAGATGCCAGGCACTATACAAACACCTAATAAGAAACTGTGGCTGCTCTAAGTCACATACATCCTGATCCTGCAAATGTTTAGGACTGTGTTTAACTTTACTACTGTCAGTATTAATGGAGCTGCTCAGAGAAATAAAGGTAAAGAGAAGAGACCAACAAGAGCCAGAGATTTAGAAACTGGAGTGTTTAGGTGTCTAATTCCCAATGGTCTCAAGATGTTAATGTGCATCTGGCCTTATATGACTTACTGACATTAACAAATTTAAACAGATTCAAAGTCAGTGCACACATTCACATCCTTGTTTTCCATACCAGTGCGAAGCTATTTCTAAAATGCCCTTTTTAAATGTCTCTGCATTAGCTTATATGGTAATTTTTTAACTGAAACACCAAAAAATACCTGAATACTTGTGTGCAATTTTCTTCAGTTTCTTTCAGGACAGGGTGCAGTCATGTCCCTAAAGCCATTTGCTCAGCCCTCCATGTCCTGAGATCTGTCGGTTACTTACCAAGTGAGTGAAATGCTGTTCTGTTCTACTGTGCTTATCATTACCCAAAGGAAGTACCTTCGTTGCACTGAGGCATCAGGCAGGGGAGAGGCTCTCCCTTGCTACAGCCACTGCCCATAGCAGTATTTCAAAGATTGCTGTGGATTAAGAGAGTGGAGATATTTCTTTCTCTTCTCCTGTTCTCATTCCCCCCTCTCCCTTCTGGTGAGGCTGCAGGCTGAAGTCCCCATGCTAGCCACATTCTCCTCTGTTTGCTTCCTCTCTTCTCCCACTTTTTAAAAAATATAGTTTTCTTTCAAGTGCTCTACAGTTACAGTGTTTTGGCCATCAAAGTCCCCTCCCAGCCATTTTCATTTACCTTGTGACTCTGACCCTTTGTAAGGCTGAGGATTTTCAGAGTAAACCGATCCCTGAGGTCCCCAAGGATGTTATTCTCATTTATTCACTCAGCCCTTTGAATGGAGGAGCCTGGGGTTGGCAGCGGTTCAGCAGCCCTGCATTCAGAGAGCACACAATCCTTTTTCTTTCAGGGGCCTTTCAAAATAAGGCCCAAGGTTTGACGAGGAGCTTGAAGGTCTGTCAGTCATGCAGCAAGCTACATTTCACTCCCACCCACCACTCACTGAAAGCAAAGAGCAGAGAAGGGATATGAGCAAGAAGCCCACAGTAAATGAAAAGGGCGATCCCTCAGGACTATGCCTTCCTTGCCAGTGTGGCACACTTTGGGGACATCTGTATCTGCTGCTACCCAGCCCCCCACCAACCTGGCAAGGGCCCTGAGCCCCAGGACCAGGGTGGCCCCTACAGGACACCCCCTTTCTCCAGGTGCTCAGTGGGCTGAGGGAACACCTCCAGTGCCATCTGCGCATCCGCCGGCAGTTATTACCTCTGACAGCTGGCTCTCCTTTTCGGGAGGGAAAAGGCCCCTTCTTTGCATTTTCATTGCAAAATGTTTGGGAATGGTCCCCTGGGACTGATAAGACAGAGACACGTCTGTGAGTGTCCCAGAGGGAGGGAAGGCTAATAGGAAAAGACTCATGGTTATGTACCACTGTACCTGCCAACTGGTGTGTCACAAACGGCTAAAATTACCAGCCGGTCAATTATCTGATTAAAGAGAGCCTTTCATTTGAGATTAAAAAGAAAAGAAGAAAAAAAAAGAAAGAGAAGGGGAAAAAAAAGAAAAATGAAAGAAAAAGAAAATCCTGGCTGAAAGCAATACCTCTGCTGGGTTACCCAACTTAGTAGACATTGCGTTCTTTGCTTTTTACTTTTGGCAGTGATGAACAGCAGAGTTTAAAAAAAAAAATCAAGGAACTTGGGAAGAATAAATATTTTGCATTAATCAAACATTTTTCTACATCTCATTCCTCTAACACAGCATGTTCTCATTTATCTCCCTTTTTCACAAAAAGGCCTTATATTTAAAAAGAAAGAATGACTGCTCATTTTACATATTTCCATTTTAGTTCAACTGATTAAATAAGGAACCTTCTCCAGGAAAGTTATTCAGGTTTCATTAGTTTACAGTTGCTTTGGAATCCCTTTGAATTACAGCGAGCATAAATTAACATTCTGTCAGCTAACATCAGAAGTACCTCTTTAAGGCTCCTAGACTCAACAACGGCTGCTAAGGTTTGGGAATAAATGTACGATGTGCCGGGGCTTCACCAGCTGCTTAATGACCTGCCGCAGTAGTTATAGGGCCCAAGACGAAGCTGAGGAAGATTAACTAATCTGGCCAGTCACTGGTGTGCTGGCTTGGAGTGCTGAGCAGCGTGGAGTGCGTGATTGTAAACTTTATTGTTTGACCTCTGCTGAATTAGGAGCTGGGGTTTTGGGGAGGGAGAGAGGGAGGGGGCTTAATGTTTTATTAATAATGTTTCCAGCATTTATCCTTTCCTGTTTGAGTAACTGAAAAGGTAATTTCCAAACATGGGAGTCAGCAAAGCTGAGTTTCTTTCCAAAAAGTCTGTTTTCTCTACACACAAATCAAACAAATATGGTTCAAGCTGCAAATTATTCCTGCATTGCAACAGACAAAACTGGGGTCAAATGTAGTTGTTCTTTTTCATTCATGTCTGTTCACACGGTTCATCCTTCAATTGCCAATCACCAAGCTACAGATGAAACCCTCCACAGAGTGCTACCTGTGCAAGCCACTAGCTCCAAAAACCCTCAAAGTTCAATAAAATCTGAAACTTTTCTGGTCTCACCCATCTCCATTGCATTTGATTTCCTATCCAGGCAATGTGAAAGAGTAACAGGAATGGAGAGTGTTCATACAAGATTGGCATGGCTATGAAAAAAAATAGGTATGTTATTGTAGTTACAGTGCAGCTAAAATGAACTCCCTTTTAACACATCTTAAATCCTTTCACTTTCATGCAACTGTTTACTCTGCTACCCAACCAAGGACATAGCGACAGTATCTCTTCAGTATGAAATATTTTTATAATGAAACACTCATCTTCTGGATTTCTTCATATGAAGGGAAAAAGTATGTCTGATGTTAAACATATTTTCCTAGTTGGTTTCTACTTTGGATAGAGGAAAAGAATTGGCAGAAAATACATTACCTTTTTGGTGTTACTCAAATTGTTACAAATCCTGTCTCCAGTCTTTCCCATGGTATTGACCAGTACCAGCTTGGGTGGGCATCTGTGGGGTGACCCACCTAATGAAGAAATTTCCTCCAGTTCCAGGAGTTGGCTGCACAGATGAAGCTTCAAAGCATATATAAAGCTTCCAAAGTTCCTTCATTAGTATTTTCTATTCAAACTGAGTGTTCCCATTAACTCTAGAAATCTGATTTCTTTTTTTTTTAATCCTTCTAAAGTATTTACGTTATGTTTCAAAATCCCCATGAATTTTAAAGTAACTAAATTCAGGGCAGAGTGCCTTTAAGTCACATTCAGCTGCCTTCTCATGCTGGAAGGCCGAGTCTCAAATTTTAAACCCTTTGATGCCTGAACTGCTACTGGCAGACAAATACTCTGCCCTTCATCCCTAGTGCCCAGTGTTCTCTTGATATTCTCTGCAGCCCAATCGGCTAACACAGTGGCTTAACCAAACCACAAGGACATCCACCCAACACCATGTGTGTCAAAGCCAGTGGCTGAACTACTCTCCTGACATAGGAGAAACCTGGATTCAAATCCCATCTCCAGATGTCAAGATCCCATTCACCTTCAGTGAATTGTTCTCTTGTGAAAGGGTTTCCCATCTGTTGTACCTCCATTCTTTCCGTAAAAGAGGCAGTGCTTTGGTGTTATTTACACAAGAAGGTTCCTTTCCATGCAAACTGAGTGGAGAAATGCACTTAGTTCCCAAGAGTCCCCTGCTTGACACTTCCAGCTCGTTAGCCTAACTGGTTTTCCACTCCAAATACAGATCTTGGTGTGGCTTATTCTTTATTGCTTTACTCTCTCTCTGTGCTAATTTGGGCTGCTAATCTGGACTAAGCCCCAAAGGGAAATCTGATAGGCTGGCTGTTGCCAAGGTGCTTGAATGACACTGTGAAGAACAGAAACAGGAATTTTCCAGAACACTATCCTGCAACTGGGTAAATTTAAAAATTATTACTAGCAGAAGTATAAGGTATGATATCAGTAGCCAGAGAAAATTAGAAATTGCAGGGGTTTATTTTAGCTTTTCCCACCCAGGATGAGTATTATATTTGGGATCAGATGCAACTCCAAACAATGAGGGACAGAATTGCTGATATGGATGCAACTAATGCATCTCACCTTTTCTAACTTGGGAAAGGGTGCACCACCCATCTGATTTACACAGCTTTCCCTGTTAAGAAATGACTCTCAGAGATATGCCATTCCATATTAATTTGACCAAAAGCATAAGGCTGTCTTGTTACTGCATAGACAGGGGCAGGCTTTTCAAATCCCTACTACAGAACTTGGGAGGGATTGCCATATTGTGCAGTGAGAAGAGTGAGTTGCAGGAGTTTAGAATCTTGGGCATTTAAGAGAAAGGTCAAGAGTTGTTTGCATGGTGAAAGAAAAAAGGAAGGGAGGGACAATTTAAGATGACAGCCACACTGTGGAAAGATGAAAGGTTCTCTATTACTGGGTAAACAAAGGGAACTCTAGAGGAGTGGGAAAGAGCATATGAGCCCTTAAAAGAGGAACCAGAGCAAACTCAGGGAATGAAGGGAGCTGCATGCAATGGAGATGAGGAGCAGGAGCAGAGAGTTACCTAGTGTGAGAGCCAGAGATGTGCTACTGGCAGGGGCAGCTCCAGGTTAGATGAGACGAAGCTGGGGGGATACCAGCAGCAACGAGCAGCACCTGCACATCCTTCCCCTTTCCACCTGTTACACACATAGCTGGAGAGAGACACAGTAATGTCACCCGGGCACTCAGAAAGAGTCACGTTTATCTAAAAAGTGGAAAATGAGGCTGAGACACCAAAAAAGAGACCCTTCCTTTCCCTGTCGTGTCTACATTGAGCCCTGCTCCTCTTCTGCCTCCTTTTGATTTTTATCCAGTCTGCCCCTTTAAAAACTCAGAGAGCCTGGTCTGAAGCTGAACTGGCTGTGGGAAACTGAGATATGATAGAAACCCCTCAGTGCCAATTTATTAATGTTACTGAGACTTTTCTAAACTCAGAATAGACATATTGCTACAAGGGAGGCCTTCATGCAGCCAGAATCAGTACTCATGGCTCTGCAGAGATGTAATCTACCACTAAATGCACCGCTTAGACAAATGTTAGCACTGTAGGGCAGGTCCCCCCTGCCGGCCACCACAGCAGTCCAAAAAGCAGCACTTTCAATCCAGAAACCCATGGGCAGATCTGGAAAATGATCAACTACTTGGCAGTATTTAGTCATGGTTTTCTAAAGCCAAATCTAGCTTGTGATGTAATGTGGCTGAAGGGTGACATGCCCATCCGTGTCACCACGCCGTGCTACTGCGGGCTGCAGCGTGCCCGGCCAGCTCCCACTGCCCAGCTGGTGCAGCACAGGCAGTGCCAGCACCAAAGGGTGTCTGGCACAGGGATGGGTGCATGGTGCTGGAGGTCATTTCACAGCCCACCAGAGTCTTGGCTCTTTCAGCTATGACAGGACTTCTGAAGAAGCCCAGGATGAGGAGAAAGAGGCTGTATCATTGTAGCGGGTACAGTTTGGGTAACCGGGCGGAAACACCAATTTTAGTGTAGTGGTTTGGTTCAAAATGCCCATTACTTACTTATTTTCCTTCTGTGAGATAAGAACCAGGAGAAAAGCAAAGCAGGCACAAAACTTAAACCTTAAAAGCATAAAGAAGTTTATTAACAGAACTAAAAAGCAGAAAAAAAAGTTAGACTAAACCTTCAGAACACTTCTCCTCCCCCCACCTTCTTCTCCTCCTCCCACCAACAACATGAAAAAACAACCCTCAAGGTTTTCCAGAGTCAGTTTACCATCTCTGTAAGAACTTTTCTCAGTCCACCTAGGAAGAGGAGTCCCTCTTGCTCATGCTATGGAGACATCTCCACACGAAAACAGTTAAACAGTTCTCTTGTGGCTCAGTGTCACAGCAAGGCCGCCCGGAATGGTTTCTCCTTGCCTGTGAAAG
>VXAD01000394.1:3365310-3446238 GCA_013399195.1 Dicrurus megarhynchus | reverse complement strand
GGCCCGGCCCCGCTGGGCCGTGCCCCGGGCCTCCCCCAGTTACCTGTCCGAACGCCGGAAGTCCGAGAGAGCTTTCTGGGCTCTGTTCGTTCTTAAATGTGGATCACAGAGGCGTACCAAGCTTCTTAAGTGGCTTAAAGAAGTTGTCAATATTCCAACTAGCCAGTTGATTGGTTAGGTCAGGTCTAGAGGAAACTGTAAGCACCTCTGTGCAAAAAATCACTTCCGAGGCTGAAGGAGTCTTTCCTCAAAAACTCAAACTATGCTAACCCATGACAATCATTCTGTTCCTCTCAGAGATGAACAATTGGACAAAGAATTGGCTCAGGCACAAGGTGACTACCCAGGAGCTTTGTTTTACAAATGAAAACTACTTTAAACTTCCCCAGTGGTAGTCCCTCACATCTTGGAACTATGAGTTAGTGGCAAATGCAAAACTGAAGCTCACTGAGGGGAAAAAAAATGTCCCAGTAGCGTCCAGAAAGATTATAAGATTCAAAGAGTCTTATGCATGGAAAGATATTGTCAATGTTTCAAAGATCCCATGAAAAAGAGCAGGGCTTTATTAAAACTGGTTCTTTATAGCAAAACACCTGTTTCTCTGATAATTTCTTTTTATGTCTCCCTGAGTTAAGCAGAGATTGTAAGTCCTCCGCAGAGATGAGCATCAATTCTGGAGATGGATATTCACGCTCACAAACTGGTGTAGGATCAGGGCCTCTCTCTTGTCTCAGTTCTCTCACAAGTGAAACTTTTGCAGTTTCTGTCCAAGCACTTTGATGTTTCCTCACTGCTCTCTTGAACTTAGGACTAAAAGAGGTCATTAGATGTCTACTTGACTTCTTGACTATAGAAGACCTGAAAATTTTACTGCCTACATCTGGCTTGAACTTAGTAAAATGAATATGACTATTATACATTTTCCAGAAAATAAAAATCCATGCTTAATCCGAAGTTGGCAAGAAACAAACTCTTCCTTCCCTTAATAGCTTCTTTCAGTGATCAATCCCCACCTTCCTTAAAAATCCCCTCTTGTTCCTACCTTGTTTTGCTTTAAAACCATTGCCTGTTATCCTAACTCAGCAGGCCCTGCTAAGGTTATTTTTTATAATCTTACAATGACATTATCTTTTTGTTCTCAGCTCTAGGTGTGCTTGGATGGGTACAGACACACAGGCAGTACGAGGTTTGTAAGTCAAAATATGTCTTTCCTTTGGCAAACTACTGTAATTGGAAATGGCTGACAAGCCCCTCTTTGGTCTGAAATAGAAGCAGCAAGCTTTAAAATTAAATGCAAGTTGAGAACAATTATCCAGAGCACAGGAGGAGTTCAGAAGTCCTTCTGCATGTGGGAAGGGCACTTTTTCATATGGTTTATTTTCTTTTAAATATGGGAAAAATGTGGAGCAAAGTAGAGTTATGTTACTGTAGCCGTCTCCAGCAGCCTCGCAAAGCCAGAGACAAGGAAAGCCTCTACCTTCGGCGCAAGCCTACAGCCGGCTGTGCAGCTGGGATTTGTCATCATGTCAAACAAAACGCAACCGCACGCCTTGCAAACGCATTCCACGGGGACCCACGTCTCTCAGGGGCACAGCCACATCCAAGCAGGGTGGTTTGCAGGGGGAATAGCTGGCAGGCTTTTTCTAGGGCACACTGCTGATGTGCCATGCTGCTACAGGCATCTCTCGTGCAGCACGCTGGCATAGGATTACTGTTAATATGCTTATTCTGTCTCTGTTTCTCCTACAGCAGCCTTGGGATCATGACCAAAGCAATAGAGACAACACAGAAAGGGAGGATTTGGGAGAGCTTGATGGGCAGAAGGCTGATGGGTTCAACATGGGAAAAGTCAGACTTTCAGAAGTGCTTTTGAAAATCTTGCCCACCATAGCCAATGTTGCAAATCATGTGCTCGCAAGGAGCTTGCCACACGTGTTTAAGTCCACTGCACTTAACTATTTTCAGTCATAAATATGTTTAAGATTGGTGTCACAGTAGCCAGTACCACAGTAAGAAGATTGATCATTATGATCTTACGTATCTTAGGCAAAATATCTTATGTAAAGCAAGGTAAAATCAATACCGATAATCAAACATTCACACCAAGAACATATAAATAGCACTTTTGTGGTCTTTATTCTGCAGTAAAAGCAAAAGGTAAATTATCATGCTGATAAAAATAAGACACTGTTAGCAGCTCTTCTTTCCTGATGAAATCAGAACTGAGAAACTTTAATTCTCTGAGGTTCTTATTTGTTGTTGTTTCTTATTTTATTTCTCTTTTATTAACCTCCTCCAGCTGTCACAATTTATGACAGGCTTAGAGAAAGTCACGTGTAACTAAAGGCACTGCCAGAATTATCTCTGTTGGTCTCACTGTCAGTATGACACTTTTCACTTCGTTTTTATCTGACACAACCTGTGGAATAGGCAAAGGAAATCTCTAGCACTGAAGTTCTCTGAGAGGAAGTATCAAACTGCTTTTTTATTTTCAGAAGAGACTAACAGAAACTGTAGATAAACAAAAGAGAAATATTGTCCTGGTAATTTATGCTAACAAAATCCAGTTAATTTTCTACTTAGATGGATTTTATTTTGCATGAAGGAGACCAAAGATTTGTCTACTGCAAATGGACTTCTGATAGGATCTTAACCTGCTGTGACTGAAGATACTGAGAAGGCATATGATCCAAGGTAGTTTTATTATTACAGCACAAAATACAGCTGGAAATGGCAAATGATTCCCTGTGAGCTCTTGCTGTGCAAAAGTGACTTGACCAGACTTGTAAAAACTTGGGACAAGCAATAATAGCAAGTAACTCTCTCACATGGGTTTTTTTCATACTTTTTCATTGTGTTAACCTAGCTCAGAGAGACAATCTTAATTCCAGTATGGCTCCACAAAGTTCCACTAGCAGACCAAGGCAAGACTGATCTGCTGTCTGTCATAACCTCTGATAGCCTCCAAATTATAATCTTCAAACTTAGCTTCACTGCCAGGGAAGCTGCATGCAAACTTTCCACTTTGTAAACATTTGTCTTCTGCAGATTAATATTAGAAGTGAGGCTGGATTCAAGAGCTGAATTATTTCTTCTTTTCTTGGCTATTAGGGAAATTGAAGTCTGAACTTAGAATCTGTTGCCTTGACTGAATCAAAGCCACTGAACAACACCTACTTGGGAAGTTTTTGGATATGGATGAAGATTGTGGCTCAGGCTCTTTCCCCAGAAAACTGAGTGCTAAGTAATTGTGCACAAATGTCCTTTTTCTCTTATCCATTCCAGCAAAATACACTTTAACAATCAAAAGTAATGCTTTATAAGTACACATTGATGAAAGGCTTACTCCTATAAACAAGTCAGGGAAAATCATCAACAGCATTGTTTTACTTTACAACAGATGTGTGCATTCTAATATCATTGGATGAGTCCATAACTCTCCTGAAAAAATAAGAATATTGTTCTCTAATTCTAGGTTGCACTTCTTATTACCAAGGTTTTTTCTACCTTTGAGAAGAGGACATCAGTCTTCATAAAGTTGTGTCCTTAAATGTCCCCTACTTTACACTTCAAGGAGATGCAATGGCTCCTTTTAGAGCTTCGCAGTGTAAAGCAGCCAAGACACTGCTGTGTCCCAAACCTTACTGCACCTGTGTCAAGAGGCTACCTAGAAATTTCCAGGTTCTAGAGAGCTGCTGGTTCCCCCTTCACAGTGTCTTAATCCCTGATGAATATTTAGCTTCTAAAGTGAGTAAGAAGAATAGCTGACTCCAGCCATAGCTCTAAACCAGATGTGATTATGTCTTGGTAAGATGTATGATGTGCAAGGTTTTAGCAGTATTTTGAGGGTATTTTTACAGAAGGAGGAAGGTAGAAGCCAGGAACACATTATAAAAAACAATAAATAAGTGAACCACTCTCAAGCAGGAGAGGAAAAGAAATGGTCCGGTCCCCTGCGAACACACTCCTTAGTAAACAAGGCAGGATCACTCTTCTCTGTGTAGAAAGGGAGCATGAAAGGGGCTGTTTCAAGTTGTTCCACTGTTAGTAACAGTGACAGGAAAGATGTGACTAAAACCCTCCCGAATCCATAAGCTGCCTGAAAAAGTGGAGCAGCCCAGGGGGAGTCATCACTGTCACACACAATCCTATCAAAACAGGTAGGTAGGGACAAAGCTGATGTTATCTCCTCACACACAGGGGCACTTGCACACACACATGCACATGCCCACATTCACACATGCATGCACGCTCTGCCTTCCCCTCCCTCAGGAGTGAAGAAGCCAGTCTCCCAGTCGGGATGCTAAACAGTGATCGGTGCCCAGGGCTGCCAGCCTCCCAGGGTACAATCTGTCTTTCCCCCTAAGCTGCCGTGCTGGTCTTGATCCTTAGGGGGCTGCCAGGCTCCACCTCAGAGCCAGCCTGAGCACCAATTTTTAGGACAACTAAAATTTTTTTATGTAACATTTTTAGTATAACTAAATTTGGTCATTTACTTTGGAAAAGAAAATTCTTTGGGATAAAATAAGCAATGCCAGCACTAAATATGAAGTATTGGTAATACAGTGACACTTACCTTAGATAACCAGCCAAGGGACTGGCAGAGCTGTGCTGCTTGGTAGAAGAGTTCTCCTGCTATTCAACAGAGCTGAGTGAATAACTGAATTTTTGTTTGTCTGGACTCCTAAACAAAGCACTGCCGAAAAGGGGAGGAGAGTGGGAAAGGACAATATTTTGCTCCAAATTAAGTTGATTTTTAGGAGATTCCTGCTAAACTGAAAAAATAAAAATATTTCCATTACAGTTTGGGTCTTTTGAACAGAAACAGGGCATTTGAAATAAAAAGCAATGCTTTGGCACCATGTATAAACATGCCTTTTTTTTTTCTGCTTAGTTCCACAGAAATTAAGGGAGCAGCTTCCATACTGAAGTATATTAAGAAAATTTATAGGTGAGGTTGGCATCCCAAGAGGAAAATATGGGTGCCCTTGTCTCCACGGCACTCACTGTGAGCATCTCAGGCTCGATTCCTGCCCTTCATTGAAGGAATGGGAACATCAGCATTTCCCTGATGTGTATAGGCACAGTGTGGTGGAACTCTCTATAACCAAGGGAAACTGCTCTAAAAATCACCACTTTTCCAAACATTGGTACCATGAAGCTGGATACCAATGAACTTGTTATGATGCCATGATGATTTTTTGCCTTTTCTTTTAAACCTGTTTTATACCTTTTTACAACTTCTGTATTCCTTAGTGCTTTTTGCCTACATTCTTGGACTTGTTTGTCAAGCTGAGAGACTAAACATTTTAGAGGTTTCGTAGTTAAGGATCAATATGCCCCAGACCCCAAGGTCCTCTCCAGAACAGATTTTGTAAACTAAGATAGAACCATCCAGGAGAAGGTTCCTTGGGGAGGGGGGCTCATTCTAGCCTCTCATTGGGGAATTTATGATAGATATGCTAATTAGTAAAACCTATAATGTGGTACCAGATCTTTTGGGGGAAGAGCATTGCGGTGTATTGAGGTGCATTCAACCTGGATGTAGTGCACCTAAGGATCCTTGAAATAAATACCAAGGTAAAATCCCTTTTTCCCTTCTAACCATGTTTGACTCTTGATTTTAAGACCAGGAAAAAGCATCAATTGGAATAAAGCTGTTTAGCCAAACTCAGACTAATAGCAGCACAGTGACAAACACCCTTTTCTGGTTTATTGCTAGCAAAAGGAGACCCTGCCCAAAACAGCAGCATGTCCAAAGGTGTTGTGAGATGATCTCTTCAGGTGGGTACCATCAAGAACGAACCATTGTCTGAGCTGTATTTGTTACACATCTCCTACAAGTGATACTAACTCCAGTGTGTTTAGGGCATCCTGGAAGGGCCAAGGAGTCATTTTTGGAGGCAGCTGTGACTCACCTGGTGCACCCACACTCTCCTCTGTGCTTTTTCCAACCAGCCTATGCTCTCCAGGCTTCCCCTCTTTTCCATCTCCTCTGCCCCTCTCACAGTGTTAGTGTGACACAAGAAAAGTGTTTTAAAAAGCCGGCATAGAGTGTGAGATTTTATTTTGGTGCTTGTTTCCAGGCATCATGACTATAATACAGCAGGAAAGCAATTTAAATTTGTTTTTTGATTAGGTCTCACTGGAAGACTTATTAAGAGCACAAGTCGGTAGAATTGTTGCTTGTGCTGTGTAGAGATCAGTCAGCTAGACAGTAGAAATATCTCATTTTATATTGGCCCCAAATGAAATGGTGGCTCCATTTTGATTACATGGATGTAAAATATCTTCAGTATGGCACATTTGATTTTTAAATGTAGTGAATGAAAAAACAAAGTAAGCTCAATACTAAAATTAATCAAGTTATTTTATTTGGACAGGAGTTAAATTCAGTGTGGAAATACTTCCCATAATACTGTAAAATATAAAATGAGTTTTATATAGCAATGCATCTTTTATATGTATGGCATATATGCACAAACACATCCAAAGGATGCCTGTATACATACATACATACATACATACATATATATACACATACATATATACATAGGCATGGATAGATAGATAGATAGATATACATATACTGTAGAAATATATAAAAAATTGAGAAGACAGTGAATTCTTACTGAACCTTAACAAATGCACTTTAATACAAATATAATTGCATATACCCTGGACAGCTTTGAATACAAAATCTACGTTCTAACATGGATCTCTGTTTTTGCCAATTAAAATGGAAAATCTTATTTTGAAGAGTATCCATTTACACCCCAAGTTGCTAAGTTACAGAACAGAAGGGTACTGCTACGCACATCTTGTTTTCAGAGGCCACACCTCTGATTCAAGGACACCAGCCCATATTGGTTTAGTTTTTACCTTTGAGAGCCAATCTTTTAGTGAAGCTCTTGAAATTCTAGTTAAGTAGTGGGAATTTCACTATTAAAATTTTTTTTAAAAAAAGAAGAAATATTTTATTTACAATCTATAATGTATATTGACTGTAACCTAATTTTATCATTCCAAAATGCAACAGTAGAAAAACAGAACTGTCTTTTGCAGGTTTTTTTTCCGACACAGGCTGGCACCCTGGTTCTGCCACACTGGTCCTGCTCTTTTCATTTCCTTAGAGCACTTCTGCAATGGTTCACTCCTAGGGAATCGTTGACCCAGTGGACTGTAGCTTTAACTCCTGCTACCTCTTCTGAGGGGAACCAGAAGTGCACTTCCACCCTGTTAGCATGTCTATTAGCCAGCCCCATAGAAGAAAAACATGACATACCTGTGGTTTTAAAAGTAACGCTCAGCTACAGTCCTTACAGAATGGTTATGTGACCAGCCCTATAGGTTTTAGTGTCTACATCATACAGAGCCACAACAGTGTCGCGGGTTCTTCCAGGTTTCACCCCTAACCTACTGGGAATATGTCCGCATAGATGAGGATTAGTGGATCTCACTCTGACACAGTAGCACCAACTCAATCTAGAAGCTGTAGTAGCATGGTAGTGTGTGATTCACTGTAACTTGCCTGCTTGCAATGAAACAGCCATTTAATTTGTAGGATAGAGGAAGCTTATTTGCCAGCTCGGAGGATGGCAAGGTCAGCCTGGCCCTCTAAGATACAATACTAGATTGTGTGTACCAGATCCACAGTCCTTGGGTACCTTGTAACTTCTGCTGGATCTGTGGTCCACACACCACTGATGGCTGCAGAAAATCTGCAAGGGTGATGGCCCCAGCATTGCATCACAAGGTGCTGCTTTAAGCCTGTGTTTCCAGCCACTAAACAGCAGGAGAAAACTGATAAATGTGGATGAGATTTCTTCGTGCTCTATTTTCACTTGCTTTACTTGCTATAGAAGCTGTAGGTGATGAAAAGGGCAGGATGAAAAGTGATGTGTACGGTTGTGAAAGAGAGAGAAAAATACAGCTGGGCATTTCTAATGAGGTGCAGTACAGTTTATCAAAAAAAAATTTAAAATTGTTGGGCTGAGCGCCCTAGAGCAACACAGATCCAGATTCTTTGCAAACAGGAACTAATTGCTAAAAGCTCTCCAGAGGATTTTTTTTTCATTCCTTTCAGTTAGCATTGGCAAAGATTTAGAAATTTCATCAAGAGGAATGATCTAAGTCCTTCTTTCTTAAATCTTTTTTCCCTCTTTACTGATGTGAGGATTGGCACCAATTTAAGCAACTTCTTTCATCTCTGAACATGGACTTCCTTAAATTGGTTTAACAATTTAATCCATTTAGCTGAAGTCCAATCCAGTCAAGTCCTTTCAAGAACTGCATGGAACAGACCCTCAGTGTTTTACCCAAACCACTGCTCCACTAGCAACTTCAGTCAATGAGCTCATGTTGCTCCTGTTGCTGGTAACACACCCTGACACCCTCAGCTGACTCTGGGATGACTTAGCGGGTCTTTTCAGTTGGTTTAGAGTGAGAGAAAACTCGGTGTCCCAGAGGCTGACTGTGGCTCTACGGGTATGCTGGCTTTATTTATACCTACACAAAAGGTGTTAAAACAGAGGCAATCACATGTGGCCTCCACAAAATCTCTGTAGCATAGGGCCTACACAGCGCAGCAACACCACCATTCCAAAAAGTCATCTTCCTTCAGAGCTGTCCATAAATATCACCAACATTGCAGGATGTTATTGCGGCTTTTTTCCCAATCAATTGTTCAAGTAGTAGCAAAGGTGACTGTCATCCTGGTAGATTGCCTGTGTTGTAAGGAAAGAAAGAGAAGGGAATTTATAGGTCTGCTAATGTTTTGCCTGGTTGGGCAGCAGCATTCCGTGAGCTTTGCTGGGTGCTGAGGCCTGTGGGAAAGCCCATTGTCACTGGCAGAGCCTGGGACCAGGCTAACCCTTTGGCTCTTCCCATCTGCCCCTTCCAGCCTGCAGCCTGCAAATTACAGGCTGCTCTCCCACTGCAAAACACACATGCTCCCATGCCCCAAGTTTGTTATGTTATTTCTATGTTCATGAAAACATTAAAGTCAGGGTAAAAGGGACAAATAGTCCAGATTTGAAGATTTTCCATCTAGACCAAAAAAATGCTGCATGGCATGTGTGTTTAGCATTAGCAGGAAAATAAATGTGCTGTTTTCAAATTTTTGCTTCAGGGTCAGCCAACATCAGTCTACCATGTAACAGCTTTGAGGGGGGAAAAAAGCTTCACTTAAGGATACATCTGCCAGAGTAAACAGTGCCTCAAACCAGGGAAATCTAAAGCACATGCCTTATTGTCAAGTTTGGTTTAACTTGTTTTACAAATCAAAACAGCAGCTCAGTTTTTAAAACCTATTTTTAAGTCCACTAGTGTTTTATCAAGGAGTATAAAGACCTACATTACTGTTTCAGTCCTTGTATTTTAAATCAAATATGATGTACCAATTTCTTTTCCATGAATTAATGTCTTATCCCATTCATATGTGCAGCTCTTCCTACCTCTTCATCATTTCTCATAAATCAGACGATAAGATGCCCCATTTTCACTGTTCTGATACACCCTGCACTTTGTGAGCAATCTTTCTGTAGCCACTGGGGCTTCTTGTGAAATATGTTAGTGCTCCTTTTAGGGTGAGAGCAACTGGTCCTCAATCCATGCTGGAAAAACACAAAATTTGCATGAATTTGTGGGAATAGGAGGAAATTTGTGCTCAGAATTGACTTCTCCTTAGGAAGCAAAGCACATATCAAATGAGAAACCTCCTGCGCTTAGGGTATGTGCAGACAATTCTTCTGATTAATGTGGGAGTATTTGCATGCATATCTGAGGGAAGAATTTGGCTCTTCACAGTTAAAATAAAACACTAAAGAGTATTTAAGGAGCAAAACCAAGCCTGGAATGTTTTGAAGGCCTTTCCAAGAACCTCTAAGAAAGAAAAAAGTCTTTGCCAAACAGAGACAAACCTCATCAAACCCTATAGCTTCCTTTCAACTTTTATTGTTTCTGTTCCCCCACAAACCAAGCCTCAGCAGGTAATTTTTCTTGCTTGACTGCAGCTGAAGTCCCATGATTATTTTATTCCAGTCTGAGTTGTGTTGAAAAGGGGTGGGTGGGATGGTCTTTTCCCTCTTTTTCATCTACCCAAAGCTACTTGTGCCCTTGCAGATGTGAGTAATTTGTTCGGTTCTGCAGGGAGCTGGACCAGGGAATGGATCCAGATAAAAATCTGCTTTCCCTCACCCAACCATCCATTGTGCTTTGCTCCTCCAGCACTTCTGGATGAGCAGAAATGTGAGCACATGGAAAAGATGTGGATATGTGACCAGATTAACAGAAAAAAGGAGCTGGCATTTTCCTCACAGCCCCTTTATATAACACTGGCTGAAGCAACCATACAACTTTGGCCTAAATCTAAGGATAGTAGGTTAGTATCTGTCTCACTCAAGAACTGTTCTAAGATGAGTGGTGTTTAAACACTCTGCAGGTCTTCCTTGAATATAAATAAGGTCCTTATTAAAAAAAAAAAAATTGCATTTAAATATTCCATTTCTACATCTGAAGTGTTAACCACACACACTGATGCATGATAAATAAGGGGAAACTTAAGTGGAAACATATTCCTATTCATTGGTGTATGTGGTGTTGGATCAGTTATGTGCAACACGGCTTAGCATATTTATTGGGAAAGACCAATTTGGTGATATCAAATTAAATTTTCTCTTTTTTTAGTGTAAATTTTTGCAATTGTTCATTTTATATGAGTAAAGTACACATAGTTATCAGGCAGTCTACTTCACTATAATTGTGGGTTTTGATGTTGTGGTGGAGCATTGAGAAAGCATTGGATGCCACCACAGTAATAATAATTCAGTTTTAAAAAACCTCTAAATATCAAGTATTTACTATAAAATATTATCCAAAGCAAGCAAATCTAGGAGATGGCCCATTTTAAATGAAAATCTATTAAAACTGAAGCCAGGTCTCTAGAATATCCAAAGCATTACTTAATTGACATAAGTTCAAAAGGTAAAGAGAATAAAGCCATGCTTAATGGCCAAATGTTGACGTTCATTCAAATCTGTGAGCCATTACTAACTCCAGTAGGTCTGGTTATGTGTGAGTGACTGCTCACCAATACCAATGTGTGTCCAACAGATCCCATATCTTTCAATAAAACTGCAGCAGATGCAGTCATTCAGGTGTGAAGCTGGAGTGAGATCAAAATTTGGCCTCAGCCAGTATGTTAGCGGGAGTGGTAACAGAAGTATTGACTGTAGCGTGCAGTTGGATACAAGGAACAAACGTAATAAAGCACATCTGATTCCTGCCCAACATCAGCCAGACTGCTCTGAGATGGGAGGAAATGTAACTTTTTAAAAAGGTTGGTGTTTGAAGTGTTTCATCTCTCTTGGGCAGCAAGAAGGACTGATTCAGCTTCCCAGCATTCTTGTGAAAATTGCTTAAATGGCACTGGCTGGGGCCTCCCACGAAGGAACTCAGGAGGGTACATAACTCTCCAGGAGCACCCGAAAATGAGTAACCTCACCAGGAAAGTTCCAGGATTTGAACAAAGGGGTCTACACAGACATGATTCTACAGGAGGGAAAGGGGAGATGGGGGACACAATTAAATAGCAGTTTGGAAGGGGTGAACGCTCAATAAGAGAGGAGATCAGCACCTCCTGGGGCAGCTCTCGGCTCAGTGCTCCTGTGGCTGGCTGATGAGGTCACCATCAGAGCCTTTTCTTGCCCCTGCTGTTGTCCCAGACAAAGCCAGTGTTGGGTGGCCATGGCCAGGAAAGGAAACTTCCCCCAGCTTCTCGGGACAGTACCTGTCAGCCTGTATGAAAGATGGGGCTGTGCCCTGCCCAAGCAGCTCTGAGGTGGCGCAGCAGTCACTCCTCATCACCAGTGCTCAGCATTTGGGTGTGTTTAGATGCTCACCCATGTTGAGCATCTCTTGAGAACTGCCCTGGGTGTGCTTCAGCTCCCTGCAGAAGAGTGGGTGACCCTGAGCACTCACAGACAATATTCATATCCCAAAAGGAAGGTCATCCCTCACCAGTTCCTTTTTCCTTTTTTCTGTGTTTTTCCATTTCTTCCATGTGTTCCACTTTGGATCTTGTACTTCAGTACCAAAAGCTGCACTTCCTGCCTAGAGGCAGGATCCATCCCATGCATGGGTGAAACAGATCTGGACACAGATGATAATTTCACCCCATTATTTAGCAGTTGTGAAAGGAAAAATTACCTCAGCCAATTGCCTGCATACAAATGTCCCCAGCTTACCCATGCAGTTCCTTTTATTTACTAAAGATATTGGCAAAGAGCTGCTTCCCCATCCAGCAAGTCTCCTTCCATCTGGAGGTATGGGCTGTCCGCACACCTAGTGTCGACAGCAAGTGTCTCAGTCTTTCAAGGTTTCAGGCCATTAAGGGCTCCAAAGAAGTAGAAACTACTTTCAGGGCAGGCCCGGTTTTGTCTGTCCAAGAACAACACAAATGAGGTGTGGATCCGATCAGCTACATACATTCCTGTCGTGATGGTGTCATATGTAAACAGCTTGTTCAAATCTATTCACTGACTGCAGTCTTCTGTCATGTTTGTGGAGGAGGCCATGGAGAACTTGGACAAATGTCTTGCAGCAGTGCCTTGTGGAACAGCTGAGACACCAGCCCACTTGGATCCCTGTGCAGAAAGCCTTTGTTGTCAAGAGCCAACATCTCTCATTTTGCTTCAGACTCAAATTTAGTATGTACACATTCAGCTCAGAGGAAACCTTTTAACAGCAGCTGGCCATTTTAATTATAGAAAGAATATAAACAATAAATTTCTAATATTAGATACATTTCTCACAGTCCTTGTTTCTGAAAATAATGTCTTAGGACCATATCCAAGCCCCACTGAATCAGTGGAAAGTGTCCCACTGACCTCATTGTGATTGGATCAGGGCCTTAGTTTCTTAAAAAAAGATTTTACAAGGTACAGGCTAATCCTATTTCACATATTTTTAGTTAAATGGCTGAAAGGGTTTTTTTTCCTCTCCATTAAGTTCCATAGAAAACCAAACACAGCCACAGTCTTGGCACCAAACATTCTATAAGGAATTGAAATACAAATAAGGCGTGGGGTTGAAATTGTTTTGCGCTTGGGCTTCAAAACGGTGGGTTCAGAGCACAGGTCCTGGGAGCAGCCGTGAGGGCCCAGGTGGCTGGCAAGGGGTGGCTGATCTTCCCCGGGAAAAGCAGCAGTAAGCCAAGCACAAAGCTGCAGGCTATGCTCCAGAGTGCTTACCAGATTCCACCAATATTTCATTTGTTTAATTTTTCATATGTAGCCAAGCTCTAGGCAGCTGTAAGGAGCTAGAGCTACCAAAACACTGACAAGCTGTGCCTGTGGTATGTCCAGCCACACCAAGCCTAGAAAGCAGTAAAGCACTCCCAAGAACATCTGATTTTGTGACTTTCCAGCCCATAAAGTTTCAGATAAGCCTTAGATAAGTAAATGGGGGAGGCAGAAGGAAGATATCCAAACAAAAGTATCAACCTGCTCCTTGTATTCTATCTCCATCCACTGGTGCAAACTGAAAAGGAAACATATTGGAAAAAGCAGGGAGGTTGCTAGGAGCAAGCAGAGTCAGTCACATGCAAACAGAGGTTACCCCTCCTGCACCCAGAGGAAATCCCCATCTTCATCACTGCAGTAGCAGCCAGGCCAGCAGTCAGAGACCCCCTGCACTAATATCTACAACATGGCAAAAGGTGTCATTTTTAGAAGATGTAAAAACCATAAGGGTTTTTAAAGAAGAGAAAGCAAACCACATGAAAAAGAAAATCATGAAAGTGAAAAAATATAGGTGACACAAATGGAAAGGTAATGTTCCCAACACACCCAGTTACTGCCACAATGTTTCTGCTTTGCTTTGCTTTGGTTTAGTTTTAACTCTATGAGCTCATGTTACCTCTTGGGAAGTTTAAGGACCCTGTTCTTAGCTGTATGAAAATCCTGTACCACCCTCCTGGCAACTCTGGTCAGCCCTGCACACTCAAAGGCAGTATAAAGCTGGGGCAAGAGTAACATTGTGCCCCAAAGCAGAGCTGCCCCAGTCAATGCCATCTTTAGAAGGCCTGATTCGACCCTCCAAAATGCATAGATTTTAATGGTACCTGAATGTGGAGTTCAGATAAAACACATGCAGCCTGGGTTGCAATTAAAGTGCACTCAAACCTGACACATTCAAAGAATATTTTGACACATTGGCATGCAGATATGAATGCCATGGGTCAGATGAAAGAGAAGGGGCTAGAAAAACACCAGGAAAACAAAATGAATCCATGACAGCACCATCCAATTTCACCATCAGGAATAATGTATTTATTTTATGCCTGAGCCAAGATTTAAATTGCCAACAGGTTTGTCATCATACTCTTTCACCCCTGGCTCACTTTTGCATACAGTATATCACAAGACACAACAATTAATTTACTCCTGTCTCACTTCCTGTCAAACCCTCCTGCATGTTGCGTAGGGACTTCTTGCCCCATAACTAGGGATTAAATAGCCAAGTGATCCAACTGTGCAGTCTAATGCACACCTTGTTTAATATTTCCAGCTTGTGTTAGCCTGGTCTTGCCTCCACTCCCTCGGCCTTCTGAACACATGTTCATATTTTAAAATCAGTTTTTAAGTTTAAAAAGTATTTTCCCCTAAGCTGAAGAAGATCTGAATGGCTGATCCTAAACTGGGGCCTGTTCTAAAAGTAGGCAAGTCTGCCTGGGGAGCCGTCCAAGCATGAGATGCTCGTGGGCTTTTTCCTCTGCAATACCTGCACAGACCCACTAGGGCCTAACAGAGGTGGGAAGAGCCCATCCTGGCAGCTTGGCTCCCCAGATCCTCTGAGGCAGCACTGAGGCAGCCCCTGCACCTCATCCTAAGATCTGCCTCTCCTGAGCAATTTAGGAAAGGAGCCATATAAACAATGGAAGGGCTAAAAAATATGCTTTAAAATGAGATACACAGAGAACAGATTATATTGTCATCAAAAAGAATATTAAGGGTGACTCTTGTGAGATGATGCACTGATGTGGGGGTTGAAGACAGAATAGATTTCTAGATGACCTTGTCTGGCCGCCCTAAGATTGGCTCAGTTGGTGATGGCTTGGTGCAAATAATGCCAAGGTTGTGGGTTCAACCCCCTATATGGGCCATTCACTTAGGACTTAGACTTAGTGATCCCTGTGGGTCCCTTCCAACTCAGAATATTCTGTGACTTTTCTGTGATACTTCTCCTGAATCAAATTACCACTCAAATTAATCCTGACTTTGTGTAGATCAGATGTTACTATTTCCAAGCTTATTTGTGTGGTTGGTATTGAACGGCATGGCAAACAAATTAATTAAGATTTATTCTTGGCACACATTCAAAGGTTTATTCAATGATCATGAACTTGTGGGTTCAGGAGAATAACTGGTCACTCCAGTTCCACTGTGCTGCCCCAGTTCTTGGATTAGGTGACTTAACCATCCTTAATATTTTCTTCCATTAAATATTTTCATTCAGTTGACAAATACATGTTGCTATGCAAAAGAAACAGGTTTGCAAATCTGTTAGAACTGACCTTGCAAAAGATTTGTGCGACCACAACATACATTTGCAGAAAAGTGCACATTAAGCAAATGAAGATGCTTGGAAATGCAGCCATGGGAAAAGGTTTCTAGATGTCATTGAAATGTCTATAAATTTTCTCACTGCTTACCCTAGTGGTTTAGCAATCCAGACTGTGGGTAGCATTTTATGTCCATGTAAACTATACCATTTCCACTGGCATCAGAGGGGATGTGACACTGAACCCAATGCTAAATTTTGCATTTTTGTGTTTAGAATTTGCAGACAGGAGAATAGACATCTATTTGTAGTTGTACTCTAGTCATTTTTAACAACAATGTGCAGAAAAGTTAAGCTATCCATATTCATCAGCAAGAGGAAATGCCTCATAAACTCAAAATGCTACACTAAGGACTCTTTCAGTTTTACTTCTCTCTTTATTTCCTTAAAGAATGCTTGGTTTCCATTGCTGTTGTTTTACCATTCAGCCCTGAGAAATACAACCTGCGTGCTTTACCAGCCTGCCCACTCCCAGATACGCTTACAGCCAAATATTGCTTCCCCTTCCCTTCTCAAAACAAACATCCTCTCACTGCTCCCCCCTTGCTGCTCAGAAGACCCTACGGAAGAGGCCAGGATACTTTGCAGATATTTGACAGCCAGCACAGCAGAGGCATGTTTCTTTCCAGAGGAGAACCTACAGAAGGCTGAAATGTGCTTGGCACTGGAGTACCTGGCAGGATGGATCTCCCACCAGTCCCAAGGGCCACCCTTAGGGGTAGGGTCTCCTGGGACCAGAGACCCCAGAGCTCTCTTGAGCACTCTTCAGACCAGCCATAAGGGGAGCAGTGGGCAGCAGGGAAGGAAGCGATTCCAAGGGTCCTTTGATGCTGCAGCCGGTAGCAGTTTCTGCTGGGAAGGGGTGAGACAGACAGGACTGACAGCCACCAGGCTGTGGATAGGCAGTCTGGGTCAGCAAGGTTAGGCTCACAACTAACTAATGAACTTCCTGCTCCCCTTAGAAGTATCTTGGTTTTCTGCTGTTTACTTTCCATGACCACACAAGCTTCTAGTGCTGTGAAATAAGGACTTCACACCCTTTTGTCTAGCTCAGCAAGCAAGAACAGCAGCCAGTCCACTAGTTACACTCATCAGAACTATTCCCTTGGCTTCTATGCTTCTTGGAGTATTTCAGGTTTGCATGTCACAATTGCCATCCATACCAAGATGGCAATTTTCAGCCCAAGAACTAAGTTGCTCACATGTCCATTTAATTATCAGTCTTAGAAGTGCTTTGAAATGTGTCATAAAAAACGGGACAACTCGCTTTTGTTGTGCAAAAAAAGTAGAAAGTTTATTAACAACAAAAGCCGAAATCAAAAGTCTTAAAAAGAAAAGAAATAAAAATAAAATAAGTCCGGGCGCGGAAATAGGACACCCAGGCAGCCGCACGACTGCCCAGAGCAGGGAGCTGTACGGCGCCGAGGTGAACCTCAGAGATTAAGGTTCAAAGAAAATTATAAAAGCTCTCAGAGAGTGAAAGGCCAGCAGCTCGGCACCGGGCTTCTCCACCACTAGTTCGCTCAAGAGCAAGGGTGAAAAGCAAGGCGAAAAAGCAAGGAACCTCCCACCGGAGTTCCTTATAAAGGGTGTTGGCTCCTCCCCTGACCGCCCCTGTCCAGCCTCCATGCTCCAGTGGGTGGTATTATCCCATGAGGTAATCCTTCCCGGCCAATCAGTCGCTGTGTCTAGGGGAAGATGTTACTTGTGGCAAAATTTTATCGTATGGACTTCTTTCTCTGAAGTCCCATCTTCAACAACACCTAAAAGAGTTGACTCTGAAGATAGGCAAGGGGCAAATCTGCATGACTACTGGAATTTAAAAAACAACAATACATGCTTTATTTTATGGCTTTTGACACAGCCTTGAGCTCCTGAGACTTTGTTCTTGAAAAGACTATCCAAAAACATTTTTGTCTTAATGTTTGTAACTAAAATACGTTTTTCTATCAATGCTGCATAGAGAGTTGGATGGGTTCTACCTGTTCAGGACACATAAATCATTCACTTTGATTGCATCACTGATGCAAGTGTTAATCTGTTATTTTCTAATTTGCCCCCAGGGCCCCCATAACCACCTCTCCAAGTGACAGGAGAAGCAAGAATGATAAGCACCTGACACTGTTGGAAACCCCAGTATGTATCAGATCACGCAGGGCACACACCGTGTAGCAGTGTAAATACAGCCATTGCCCAGGGTCATGCAGCTTTGGAGAACTAAATGTATGATAGCTAGCAGTAAATACTCCCTTGTAAATGATGCCTGTTGTATGTAAAACTGGATATATACGGCATTTTTTTCTTCCTTGCAAACTAAGCAGAAGGCTTTTTCTTCATTTAAATAGTTATTGCAATAGTACTTAGAGCTGATGCTTTCTCTGTCTACCTCTAAAGAGTCGTAGAATGATTTTGGTTGGAAAGGGCCTGAAGACCATCTAGTTCCAACGTCCCTGCCATGGGTAGGGACACCTTCCACTAGACCAAGTTGTTCAACCGCTTCTTTGGGCAACCTGTTCCCATGACTCACCATCCTCATAGTGAAGAGAACAGAGCAACTAAAAAAAACTTAAAAACGAGAATTGGTTCAGGGAAATACCTTTTAGGTCTTTAACAGACTAGCTGATGTCTACCTTAATCAGACTTAGCAGTGCATTTTCAAAAACTGTCCACATTGGTATTTATAAAATCCATACCCGTAAGGAAAATTTAGTCGCAGGTATTCAAAATTTTCAGCAGCAATCAAATACCAGGCATTTATTTGCATCTGCAGTTCAACTAGAGGTTCAAAAAGCAGACATACATTTGGCAAATAAATAGCACTTTTTCAGTGAATCGTACCTATAGTATCGGAGCAGATCCCTTTGGATAGGGCATTTTGGATAGGCTTAACAAAATTTGGCACCAATTAATGCATGAAATTTTATCTTCATATCCCACTCACTAAGTTGATGATATCCTTTAAATACAGGTATGATGCTAATGATAATGAGCTTGGGAGACACATTTTGTTGATTTTCCCAGACAACTCTGTCTATATAGGAACAAGATATTTGCTCTGGGCTGTTAAATGAAGGGGAAGTTATTTACTTTACTAAGGTTTCTCTGTCACTTATCATGCCGGCCCTCAAAAAAATATTTTATTTTCTGGAGCCTGACTTAAACTTCAGAATTTTGTGGGGATTTGTTTTATAATTTGAGTGGATAAGGTGTGCACACCACTGATTAGCAGAGACTGACCTCTTGGCTGGCACATTGATGTGAGGAAGAACTTTCCAGGTTAAACACCAGCAGATGATATATCTACAGGAATGATCCACAAATCCGTAAAACCTGTAAGCCCTGAGTTTCCTTCCTGGGGAAATTGGTGCACAGTGTAATACATTACATCCTCTGTAGGGACACAACAGAGTGTTCACACCTGATCTCTGAGCAAGGAAATTTAGATGTCAGCAATAGTCCTTCTACTGAAAAATTCACACCATTATAGCTTACAATGAAATCCTGTGTCCAGCCCTGGGCTCCCATGTACAAGAAAGACAGTGACATACTGCAGTAAGGCCAGTGAAGAGCTGGTGGGATGGCCAGGGCTGGAGCCCCTGCAGTGAGAGGAAGTGCAGGGAGCTGGGCTTGTTCAGCCTGGAGATGGGGCATTTACTGCTGGCCTCAGCTGCCTAATGGGACCGGGTGTAGAGAGGACAGAGCCAGGCTATCCCCAGAGGCACTCATTAGTAAGGCAGGGGACAAACAGCACTTGTTATAATATGAAAAAAATCTAATTAGATAGTAGGAAAACAGTTTTTCCATGAGGGTGATTAAACACTGAAACAGGGGCCCAGAGAAAGTATAGGATTTCTGATCCTGGTGATACCAAAGCTTGGCTGGATAAAGTTCTGAGCAACACAATCTAGGTTGGCCTTGCTTTGAGATGGGGATCTGGACCAGGAGATCTCTGGAGGTCCCTTCCAACCTAAATTAATCAGAGATTCAGTGAGAATATGTCTAAGTTATATCAGCAGAGCTGTGCCTCCTCTATTAATTGTCAGGAATTTTAACTGTTACATGAGAATTTGGAATTAACTGGATATATAATCGTCACAGGAAATTACATTTTCCCCTTTAAATTAAACTGTCATGGTAGGAAGGAACATAAACAGGAATTGATAGTGCTCTGCAGTATATTGTATAAAAGCAACTGCTATTGTTGCTTTTTCATTTCTGGGTAGAACTTTACCTTCCCAAGAGCAACAAAAAAAAGTATTTTAAAGCAGTGTAAAACCAGACAGGTAAGTACTCCTTTTTATTTTCCTTTTGTGCCTCATAGATCTGCCTTCTTCTGTGCATTATTTGATTTTGGATCACATGGAGCTAAGACCTGTTGTCACTGCTCCATTCCCTCAAGCTGCTATATCTTCTTGTTGCCTTTTCTTCCACGGCCCTGGTTTTTGCCCCTCCCTTTTCCACTCTTTTGCGAATGACAGTAGCTGCCTTCAGCTGTACCTGATCTACAGAGAGCAGGAGAGCCAGAGGGTAATCTGACTTCTTTCGTGTCCAGGGAATTAAACTCATTTTCTATATGAGTTGCTGGAAATAATGGCAGTCATTGTTCAAGACAAGATCACCAGGACTTGTCCAAAACCAAAGCAACACCCCAGGAGGGGCCTGGGACTTAGACTCCAACTTGGTCTCAGACTTGGAATCAGATCGTAATTTGGGAACCAGGAGTCTACTTTCTGGGAAATTGGCTGTTTTGGGAGGCAGAAGAGCATTTGTGACAGTCAAATACTTGGGATTCAGTGGAGAGAGTCCTACAAACTCTTTGCAAGAAAACTGTTTCCATTTATTTTCCTTACATTCCTCAAAACGGGGTTTGCATGCATTCCTTGTTAATATGCTGAATTGCCGCATCAGTTCCTTCTCCCAATGGACAAAGCCTGACAAGCCCATGGATGTTAGCTAAACCCCTGCATTAGCACGGTGACAGAGCAAGTAACCAACACAGCAAGCATGTTTGACCTCTGAGAGAAACCTCTCCTGCAGCTGAAGATAAAATTAACAAAACATCAGTGTTTAATATTTAGCAGGTGTAAATGGGGTAATTCTGAAGCTCAGTGTGATAAATCTGTCCTCAGATTATTCTCTATATGCTTTTAAACGTCAGCACTGCCATGGTTCTTAGAAAACTATGCTAAGCCCAATGCAAAATTCAAAGTACTTAGGTATATACTGGAATTAGAAGTTTAAATTTTTTATGAAACTGGTAACTACAGCACCACATTTAGACTGAAAAGGCATCCCTACTTTTAAAAGTATGGAAATCAGCAAACAATATAACAAAATATGAAAATTCAACTGAGAGGAATGCTTGAGTTACCTCTGCTGTCACAGTGAAATCACTTATTATTGATACAATCTACCTGTAATTCTAACTAAAACAAGGTTCACGAGTATGTGATTTCACCTGTGTGTGTAGGCACATACAGAATATATCTATGCAGCTTCATTTTTTAAAACTATCTGTGTTTAAGTGAAATCAAGATAAATTTTACATGTCTTAAGTAAAGACATTAAACTTAATGATGAGCTAATCTGAGATTTAATTTTAAAATTTCTAATAATCAAGTAATGCATACAAGGGGAAAGATTCTGAGCACTAAAGGGATATGACTTGTGTGTAACCTCTTTGAAGGATAAATTCAAATCAGCTTTCTCTGCAGTGTATTTTGCAGCAGTTGTAACAGACCTCAGGTAAGAGTTAAAGCCAAGTTCCTTCGCAGAGTTTTTCACTTAAACAGGTAATTATAATTTGGTGGTATGTACAGGAACACAGATTTTTTTTTAAGTGGAATTTTTATAACTTCCCACTACAAAATTTTGCATTAACTAGAAATGGGGGGAAAAAAAATGGAGTCATCTTTCTCTACTGTAAAACAGTGCAGTTAATAAGGGATAGAAAGTTTTGGTTCCTCACCTGAGATACTAAGTTAATATTGGCAGTTCCCAAGGTATTGCAATGCAGATTAAACATGTTAGCTGGAGCTGTCAGTGACTGACAGGCTGATAGGAATTCTCCCTTTACTTGGAATTGCAAGGGAGGAGTAGGAAAGTTGTAGGAACTGCAGCACCTCAGCTAGATACAGGACATTCCTCAAATGCACTATCACATGGAATTGAATAAGCAGGGCCTAAATTGGAAACACTTTCAAAGAAAACTCAGAGTGGCAAATAAATCTGAAACAAAATTTAATTTCCAGAACAAAAAGTTCACTTCAAGAAAACCAAATAAGAGAAAGATCCTTGCTTTTACAAAACGCACCCTGTGTGCATGCACGCGTGCATGTGTGTGGTTCCTGTGGTTATGGTACAGGAGGCCATTGAATTATCAAACCAGTAATTTTGCCATTAGTTTTTCAGTTTGCTTCTTCCATGTATATTCTGTGGTCAAATCCATTAGTAAGTTAGAGTGATAAACACCTGGAGTCTATCAAAAACAAAGAGAGTCTTATTCTATACGTACAACCAGCCAGGAGAACATAACGAGCAAAGACTAACTGCATAATATAGAATTCAAACAGGAATATGTTTTTTATGATGTGCCAGCATAAGGGAGATCAAAGACTAAAGCCAAATAAATAGCAACTGGGTACCAGCAAAGGAAACATATTTAGAATTTAAAGTAATCAGAAACAAACCCAGTATATGCCAACACCCTCTGAATTCAAAAGTAACATTTTCCTCCTTTTCATAAAAGGTTCAAGGGATGGCAGATTTTATTTTGGTTTTCAATCTACTGTTTTTATGACTGGAAGGGAACTTTCATTTCTCACAGACAGTGGAAAATGAAGAATCATCTCCTCACCCCATTGTCTACTTCCTTCTGGTGTTTTTTGGGAGTTACCACACCACCACCACCTCCCTGCTGCTGTCTGACTGAATTTTCCTTGGCTGCTTTGTGGAATTTGCCAACTTACATTAAGCATTTATTGAGCTCAGCTCCTTATCTCGAACATCGCCTGGCAAACTGCAACAATCTGTCTGGCACCTGGGGATTGACAGGGCAAATTTTTCCAGATGGTACAGACACCCAGAATTCCAGGCCAACACTATTTTGTGAGGCAGTTTCATCTAAAGGGAAAAGCCCAAATGACTAATTTCCAGTGTCCTGTTTAGTACCTGCAATGTATCTACATAAACAGTTCTAAACAATTACTAGTACAAAAAAAAACCACTTGCAGGGTGGGAAGTGTGTTGGAGGGGTTGGAGGAAGGAGCAGGGAAAAGATACAAGGGTGGCAGTGAACAGACAGGCTGAGCCTGGGGGCAAACACTTACATCTGTGCTTGATTTGTCAGGGATTTACATTAGTGAAACTTTAACTCCTCAGATGATAAGTAAGATTACACTTACAGAACAAGTTTATGCAAATAAAGCTTTGTCTATGGAGTGTGTGAGACCAGACACAGTGGATTTGGCAGGTTTCACCGAGCCTGGTGGCTGGGTTTAACAAGTGCATTTACATAAAGGATTAGGACATCTGGAAAAGTAGCATGGTAGTTTACTGAGATATAAATAGTGTTAATTGAGAGGTCACAATATGCAAAACACTCCATACATGTAAATGAAAATCATGGAAAATGATGAGGCAGAGACTTGAATCTTGCTCTTGGTTACGTCAAGCTAAGCTTTATGTACTAGCTGATCCATGCCTTTCTTAATCCTGATTTTAGTCCCCATTACCTAACCCCACTTCATGACAGATATGACCAAAACCAGTTCCTTTTTCTTAAAAATCCAAACTCAAAATCAGTGGTTCACATAAACTAGCATCAGGAGATTTACAGAATTCAAAGGATCTGTAGGAAATTACTTAAAAACTGTAATCTAAATAAGCAGTCGGCTAGATAAATCAGTTTTACCCCAAAGCCCAATAACATGCTCCCATAGCAACAAAAAACATCTCTTTTCCACAACAGAACTAACACTGAAAACTGTGTCTACACCTGATTCCAACTTGCTTTAAAAGTTCTGTGATACATACTAGTATTTTGGCTTTGCAAACTAGCATATCTGTGAAGTGGTAAGAATGGGTAACAAGCAGTTTGCAAGAGCTCTACTGTACCCCTGAATTAATTTATAGCTTGGTAGGCAATTTTAATTCATTTTCATCATTCTTAAAAGTATAAAATGACTGTTTCTCAGCTTATCCAACAGTCCAGCAGAGCACAGGCAGACATTTTGCAAAGTACTATAACGTCCATATGTTTATATTTCAAGCTCTTTCCAATAAATATTTTTTTAAAACAATTGAAATGTTGCTTATACAGAGCTAAAAATAGCTTGCTTTGGGTTTTTTCCTTTCTCCAGGTTTTTGATAATCTTTGCTTAGTTTTGGTTTTTTTCCAAGCTATTGACTACATGCAAACAAAAGATTTGTCCCCATGCATGCTCACTGAGACATTGCACCACACACACCGCACTGAGCTGTACAGGGGAGCAACAGCAGTAAACTCATCTGCAGTAATGTACTGCTCTTCTGGTGGTGCAAAAGCTCTCTGCGAAGAGACGTGGCCTGAGACCTGTTTAGAATTGCTGCAAAATACACTGAAGGAATATATGTTCACAAAGCAAGTGATTTCTACTGTCTGACCTCAAAATGGTCAGTTTTACTCCTGTGTAATCCAATTATATCATTGCTATATTCAGACGGAGTGGGAAGCTGGTTGAAATATGGTCCAGAAGCAGCTGGGCTTGTGCAGTCAGAAGGAATGTTGTTGCTGTATATATTGACCTTATCCAAACAATTCAATACATAAAATGAAAAGCCAAGACATAGAAGCATGAGGCATGAACATATCAGCAGCCATGTTCAAAAGGGATTAGGTTATGGAAGGGCCAGTTCAGCTGTATGCTGCTGCTGGCATCTGTTAAGAGCACGGGAAAACACTCCTCATGATTTGGTCAGTGAGCCAGATGTATCACTTCATTCATCCTTGCAGTTGGATGCTGATAGCATCTGAAAGCAAACAAAGGTGATGATTTGGAGTGGCTGCTAGTAGGCATGCAGTTCTCTTTCCACTTATCATGTTCTGCTTTGCTTGGATGTTTCCCAACAGACAAGATTATAACTTGCCTTAGACAAGTGGCCGTGTCCACGAAGAATTGCAAATTGTGATCACAGTCCAAATGTAGATGAGGCTACAACACCCCAAGAAATACAGCCTAGTGTGGTTCTGTTTGTGGACTTCTAACCTGAGGAAATACATGCCTAAGTAATTTCTTTTCCTCCTGGGTTTATGATAGACAAATGCCAGCACCCTGCAGCTATTTGGTTCTCCATGTGTCTGGACTAGTCAGTTCCAGTCTATCACTGGCACAGTCTGAGGGGAGAGGGCTTTTGGCCTCTGCTGCTCCTCTTTGGCATTCAAGCCATGACCCACTCCTGAGCCAGCTAGCTTAGTAAACTGAGTTCAATTCCATGATCCTTGAGAAACATTATAAAAATTATCTGCAATTTGCTGTAAACCTCTCCATCAAATTCCAATTATTGTCAACCTATTAAACCTATTTTTAGTCCTCACTGCAGAATATTTATGTCTAAAGGAATTATTTAAATAATCTGCACACTATGCAGTAGTTTACAGGGAAAGTTGCCCTAGAACAGCAGCAGATGTGAGCTAGAGAGGTTTTGTTGCATAGGGCAGAATATCTCACACCACTGTGAGTAATTTTGGTTAGGGCTGCCTGCTGTACAAACTTTCTCTTTTCCACATTTCAGGCTGTGTGTTGCTGAGGACGCTTGGTGAAAACTGTCCCATTTCCCTTGAAGTGATGATACAGCATTTTCTAACACAGTATAAAATGTACAGAAAAGCAGCTTATTATTCCCTGTCTCTGACCGAGTTAATTGGATATTAGCATTAGAATCATGTTAAGTAATCTCTGTCAAATCCTATTAGCTCCTTGCTCTCTTCCAGAGTATCTGCTGAATGATACAAAGCTTGCAGAAAAGCTAATCCTTATATACCTTATGAGTGCAGCCAAAGTATTTTGTTTGTCAAAGTAAAAGAGACCTTCAGGCTTCTCATCATCCACACCACAGGGAGAGCTTACCATTCTCCCGTGGCAGTATCAGCAGTGACCAAGAACAGCAAACTGGAGGCACTAACCTGTGCTGCAACCATAATTTTCACAATTGTTCATAACCTGGGTTGAGAATTTAAATGCAAAAATATACTGAAATCCAAAGCTATAATTCCTACAGCAGCTATAACTCAGTCACGGTATTTGGACATACATTGTGGAGTATAGACACAGTAATGCAAAACACTAAACCTACTTCTGGTTATGGTTGGCTGGGGGAACCATAACTCTGAGTTTCCTGACTTTTGTGTTAAGATCTCAACCATAAATATTGCTTTAATGTAGCTTTGTGCAGTGGGTTTACATTGGCATTGGGAGATGCTCATACGGAAACAGTAGAGAATTAGTGTGGTATGCTTACTAAATGAGTAATGCTTTCAGAATAATTGCTGGGGTGAAATCATGGCCCCAGTGAAGTCAACAGAGACAGGGTTTTAACTCAAAAACATCTTATTCAGGGAAGAAAGCAGCAAATGTCCAAGTGGTTTTGATCTTATTTAAAAGGAAAGAATTTCAGATCAGTTTCCTCTCTCCAGATCAGGGCTCTAAAGGAATAATCAATTTATTCTAAAGAATGATATGAACCTCAACCAGAAAATGGTTGGGGGCCACATTGCCTCCACAGAAAAACTTAGAGGTCATTTGGTTTGTTTTGTTTTCCTTTGCTGTTTTCCGCATTAAATACCCCAAAGTGACTGGTTTTTTCATAGTTATTTGCTAACTAAAAGACTTTCTTATTTATTCTGACATTTAGCTGTTTATCAGTCAATGACAGTAGAGTTAATGGTCTCAGAGATTATCCAGCAATCGAAAAAGGGTCACCACTGAAAAACTTTCAGCACAAAAGTTTCAGCCAATCTATGTAATTCAGTTGTTAATTTTTGCATTCCTATTTTGAAGGAGGGAGTGCAATACCAGTATTTTCTTGGTAGAATGCTAGAGAATATTTTTCCTAGAGGATTGATTTTTAGCTTATCATGATTTACTTGAACAAACCAGCCTATTTCATTATGAAAAAAAAAAATAATAAAGAGAGAGATGGGCTAGTCACAAGAGGAGAAAAAATGTGTATCTTGCAGCATGAGACCAGCCAGAGGAATTCTCCTTTTGTGCCAATCTGCCTTGTGTTTTCAGCTGGAAAAGACACTGTGCAAACCGATAGCAGATGGTGGAGCTGAAAATAAGTGCTTTACATGTTTGATTCAGAACCAGCATTTTGTTGTTTGGTTGTCCCACATCTCTGCACCGTGTTATGTTGTGCGATCACATGTGACACACTGAAATCAGCCTCACTGTCACAGTGTTTTCTGAAACAGGATTCTTGATGCGATGGGCAAGAACTTGGTGTGTTTACTGTTCTTGGAAAGGCTTACTCCATTGGAAGCCACTCTTTGAGGAAAATTTCAGCTAGCTTATCCTTATGGGAAGGGCCAGTGGTGCCACTAGAAGAAATCTCTGCTCGAAGACTCTCTGGGAAAGAAATCCAGATGCCTTGGCAAAGGCTGGTGCAGAGAGGGAGTCTGTGGAGAGAAAGAGAGGGTGGTCTCTGCAAAGTGGTTTTGAGCCAGGCAAATAGAGTGCCACCAGCTTGCCTTGCAAAATGAAAATTTTCCAGCTCCCTGCCAGAAAAAGTCATGTGGCAGCTGCGAAGTATTTTTAGCTGCGAAGGCAGCTATGAGTTCAGTTTTCTCTCTCTTTGCTGAAGCAAGGCTCTTAGATTGCTTTGCCATGAGCGTGAATTGGTGCGTGTTGGTGAAGACTGATTATTCGGTGAATAAATCTCAGAGTTAGTGCATAATAACCCTATTTAAAGATGAGGGGTTTTATTCATTAATCTCAAACCTACCCATTTCCATGCTGGTCAGGCAATAGCTCCATTACAGTTCCTCATCTGAGGAAGAAAAAGGACGTGGGAAGAAAAGGGCAAAAGACAAAGATCACTGCATGTCAATCTGTGATAGTCTTCCATGAGACTGTTTCCATAATGCTGCAGTTGCCTCTTTCTAGACTTTTTAGAATGTTCTTTGCACTGAAAAAAACCAACAAAAAGAAACCATACTAGATCTAACAACAGGAAAACAGGTCTCCAAAATTTCCAGGTAGAAGCTAACAAATGCAGGTCATCAGCTTCATGATCTTTGCCGATTTAGGCCTGCTGAGCTTGTCTTACCTAGGAGCCTCTTTCCTCAGTGATGTTTTACTGAAGTGTGATCTCTCCTTATTCTGCTTTCCAAACTTTCTGCAGTCAGTGGATGCCATTCCTATAATTCCACATGTAATGGCTCTCCCAAACCGGATTAAATATTTCCTCCCCTTTATTGTTGAAACCTGTGTTAGAAATGTAAAAGTATGAAGCTGAGACTGTATAGTCAGGATAACAAGCCTGACCACAGTGCTTCAAATGTCTTTCGTGAGTTACTTTTGTAAGTACAATTGTAATCTCTAAGGCAAAAATCTGTGGAAAAAAATATCCATCAGCACCAATTTTGTCAGGTGTTGGGACAAGATGACTCAAAAAAGTAAAAAAGTTCTTGTATTCAGTCCATCAGATTTAGTAATCGGTGCCACTCCTCATACAAATCCTGCTTCCTTTTTCCTAACTGCTTATTAAGACTAGTTAGAGGAGTAGCTGGCTGGCATGTCCCCTTTGCCGTCACATTTACATAAAGAAAAAGTAAATATTTTGTTGTGATTAATTTTTTCAGTGAAATAATTTGACTTCTTTTGACAAAAATATGTCAGGGAATTATGGCAACTCAAAGCAGCTGAGGATGTTCCCCCCAAAATATTCAGTAGGACCCCACATGTATAGGCACACATGCTTAAGAGGGTAAAGAAAGCATATTTGATAGGTTTTGCTTTGAAGAACAAATACATTCATGGCCATTTTACTCTCAAAATAGGGGAAACTATGCCTGCTGCAATGCAATATAATATTCTCCTGGAACAAAGACTTGCTATGTTTTCTTAACTGTATATTAAAATAACAAAAATCTAAGCAACAAGATATGGTGATTTAAATTTCCCAATTGAAAGTTTTTGTATGCATATCTTTAATAGATGCTTTGGCTAATTAAAGAAACAGAATCAAACGAACCTTAACATAAACTCTTAAGAATATTAAAATTGCAATGATTGACAGGAAAGGAACCTTGTCTAAAAGATTTCATTCTTCTGTGACATGGGCATTTTTAAAGAGGTTTTTACTTTGCATTTGACACAGCTTTATGTTTATAACTTGCTATATGGTTTTAATTCTGTGTTTTGTAGTACTTAAGGTATCGGTATGGGTTTTATTTAATTTTTAAGCTACTCTGCTTATTTATTGATCTCTGATAGAACTTGGAAACAAAACAAAAAAAAAGATTAGGGAAGTTCTAGAGACTTGTTTAAATTGTTTGTCAGACTTTTAGCTTAGAAAATTACAAACATATTGTGCAAATGTTAAAGATGATACATAAATTACCTATGACAGAAAAACATAAATCCTTCTATATAGTTCCAAATAGATTTTCCTTGAGATTTGCATCCAAAGAACCCATCAGCTTCAGAGGCATTTTGGAGTGATATCTTATGGCATGATCACTCCTTCCCACTACCAGTTTCTGCCAGACACGCCCTTAATGCAGAAGCAGGGCCGGCTCAGTCCCTCGTGGCCTCAGCTCCCAGGTAACTCCCCCTCCACACCCAGGACAGAGCTCAAAGTCCCTGTGTGAGATGGGCCCTTTCTGACATTCTTCTTCTAAGAGCTTTTCAGGCCTAGACTGTTGGGCTCCAAAGACCTTAAAATCAAGAACCAAGATGCACAAAATTATTGAATATGTTAAAAGCTAGGCCTTCCATGGCAATGTGAAAGCAGACCTTTCTCACAGCACGAATCTTTTTGCAGTCACCAGTTTCACTTTAATGGGAGCACATTTAGCCATTACTATTTACTCCTTTTCTAAACTTCTTCATTGACATGTACTAATAATTTGTCCAATACCCATAGCTCCTGTGGGAAAAAGAACTGATACAGTTCTGTGGAAACTACTGAAATCAATAAATAGAGCTGCTTTAGACCTGGACAGGTTTATATGGAAAGGAAATCTTGCCTGTACTTCATATAAGGAATCTTTGTTGCTGAAAACTGTGCTATAATTGCAGGTTTCTTTGTTTTTTTCAGCTTTCTTACTGGGGCAAGTGTAACATCCTGACCTCTCTCTTTCTTTCTCTTGGAGGCTTTTGGCATGGTAAAGAAGTATTTGGCAGAGGCCTGCTTTCTTTCTCTTTATTTTTTTTTTAAGAACACTGGTCTTTCTCTAGGGTACATTTGGATGCTGAAGCAAATGTAATTCTGAAAAGCAACTTTTTCGTTTTTTAAGGATATTTACAAGTTCAACCAAAGACGGGTTTTTATTTAAGAGGATAATTATGTAATGCTGAGCCGGAATGGCTAATGAATTATTTACTAGGAGGTACACTATTCTGTAAAAAAAGAGAATTTGCTTTCTGTAAAAATGCAGCATAAAACCCTATGATCTCTGAAGTAAAACAAAACTGATATCATGCATATGATGAAGGAAAAAAATACAGTTAACACATTGTCAGAGTAGTATTTTTATCTCAGCACAGAGATAGTGGTGTTCACAGACCTGCATTCTCTCCTGTTTGCTTCAGTAGTAAAAAATGGGAGATTTCAATAATATCTCAAAGGTCATCCAAAATTTGAAGGCCAAACCACTGCTGCAAAGGAATGTGAACTACACCATTGCTTTGGAGATGTGGTGGTTGAGCTGTGGTTCATGATAGTGTTTATCTTCACTGTGCATGGAAAAAATCTTTCAAAGAATTTATTTTTATTTCTCTGCCATGCACAAGTTTGTAAATTCACAAACTAGAGTCTGACGAGAAGGTGAAGAGGATTCAGGCTGTTTCCTGCAAATCAGGACTAAAAAATTTTAATCCTTCCAAAATCTGAGGTAATGGTTCAATAGGCTCCAACAACCCTCCAGGACAGGTGGTACCAACATTCAGAAAATTCAGCTCATCTTGGAACCCACAGCTCCTGGTGGCTGCAATCAAGGTCCCAGGCATGCACAAAAGCACTTTTCAATGGACAACATAGAAAGCTTGGCTTCTGTGCAAGCAACATCACTGCTTGAGTCTGAGTTGGGGTCTCAACTCAGCCTTGTCCTAACTACTTGGTAGATGGCAAAACTCATGCACTTGAACAGCAAGAAGCACAGTACAAAGCAAAGCAGGCATTGTTGCTTTTGTTCAAAATCACAAAAGAAAAATGTTAACAGTGCTAATCCATGCCTAGAATGTTAAAATATTGTAGAAATTGTCATTTCAAAGCACCCTTAGGATCCAGTCAGTGCTCAGCATCAGTGGGGAATGTCAGGCCAAGATAAACACTGGAAAAAAAGGATTCTCAAAACCAGGACACTCAGAGAGAAGAACTAGATCTCTACCTTCTCTGTTGCCTCCAGAAGTTTTCCAAAGCAAAAAGGATCCAGGACAGAGCAACAGGCAAGCTCAGTGGGTGCCCCATCTTCCACACCATGTGTATGGTGGATATTCCACCAGCAGGATGGAAGTGACCTCCAGCAGGCACCTCCAGTGAGAATATCAGCAAATATGCAGCTGTGATATAAAAATTCTAATGTTTATATTCTAGTATTTGAGATATCCCTTCAAAGAAACTTTCATACCCTCTGGTGTGAAAGTATAAAATGAAATTCTGGTGGAGAGATTCTAAACCCAGGAGGGAACATGGGGTGACCATCAATTCAGGCCTAGGCAGACAGTGATGAAGAAATTTTACAAGGAACCTGACATAAAGATTCTCTTCATTGTTTTAAGGAGGTTGCAGGGAAGTCAGAACAAGCTGAGCCAAATGCAATTCTCAAACCTGTTGAACTCCACCTGCTGCTGTTAATAACATCCAGGATAAAAAAAAAAATCTTGTAACTCATTATGTACAGTAACTTGTTTTCACTCTATTATCTTCCTCCTGTGTATGTGTTTTTCTAACTCATTATTTTCATATTTACATTGGTATTTTCACTTGCCTCCCTCACAGAGTACACAAAGAAGCATATATTTCTCTAAAATGTAAGGATATGAGAATTCAAAGGCATTGATTCAGACTAGTATCTACCTTTTCACTCATATACAAAAGGAGAAAACTGAACATCACGTTCTCCTTGTGCTCCCTGCAAGATCACACCATCCTAACACAATGTCAAAGTCTGGAAATTGTATGTAATCAAACATTCATAGTGTAATAGTTTCCTTTCACAGTTACACAAAAAAAACTGGCAAAAGAGCAAAACACAGCTATGATAAGGTCTGGTTTTCAGTACCCAAACTGGTGTTCATGGCTCTTGGGAAAGAAGGAAAACTTTGCTTTTGACATTTTGGAAAGGGGGTAATTTTAAATCAACTCTGCTAGTTTTGTTTGAGAGCTGGCATGGATTTACTCAGATAACTTCATCCAAGTTGCTTTTTGGCCAAGGAGATCCTAAAGTTAAAAACCAGATAATCTAGTAAAACAAAATAAAAGGCCTAATTAGTGATGGTAGCTCTGGCCTCATAAGAAAATAATGTGATGGGGTTGGAACACAGATGAGAGTACTAGCTCCACAGAAGTGTTATTCCAGCCACAGAAGGTCTTAAATACACCTTTTAAAATGTATAATATAATGCCAGATGGTTGAGCCACATCTGAGATTTTCAGGGCATTCAGTATGCGATCAAAGTTAAGTAATCATGGAAAGAGAATAAAATTGCTAAGAACCTGCCATTACAGTTAATGTGTGCACTGAAAAATTTATTCTTGATCTTGTTCAGTAAAACTCTTGGTGGGTGGCAATTCTGTGAAATAGGTGTTAACTGGATTAGCTCAGTTTCAGGTCATGTTTTTCAACTGAAAATGTAGTCCTTTCTAGTACTTTAACAAAATTAAATTAATATAAAGCAATAGTTTGTCTAACTAATAGCCAAACTTCTGGATTCTCTTGTTAGTCAAAATTACATTCAGCTCCTAATCTAAATCTGGGTAGTTTCACTCCTGAACATGGCCAATCCCCAGCTGGACCGCTCTGCAGGATCTGACCAACTGGAAGGTCTCAGAGCACACCTCAGGTTAGTACCTGCACAGCACAGATAACCTGGTGCAGCTGCTGCCTCAGCTCTCATCACTTCTGCTTAAAAAGTGTGTGGTATGGGAAAATTGTTCTAGCTCTGTTTCTATCAGGCTCTACATTACCCAAGGTTATGGTCCTCCTGTCTGTCCTCCCCAATGAAGTAAATAATTGGCCATTGAAGAAAGGAACCATCAAAGCCCTAGCTTCAAGATCAGTTGTTGGGACAAAGAGTTGGGAAAGGGGAGATCTCTAGTGACTTGACCTGACTGATGATCACCACCATTAGGTGCTGTAATTATTGCACTACAAACACAACAGCTTCAACAGGAGCAGTTAAAAGAGATCCCAATCAAAACGCCATTGCGGTTGAGCATTTGGAGAATTTGTCAAGGTGGAGGGAAATTCATGTTTACATGTACTCCTCTGCCAACTGAGGGCTAGGATGGAGGGGATTCTCCTTCCCGTTGTTGTCATTGCGTCCCAGTGACCAGCTGATACCCTCAAGCCAGGAGCAGAGGCAGACATACGATCCACACACAGCAGAGAGGACAAAAGCCCTTGAGACGGGAAGTATCTTCAGAAGGACCACATTTCACTCATTCTCTCCTAGTGGAGCCCCAGCCCCACTCACTGTGTGGCTGCTCTCACCACACACCACCACTCCATTTTCCCAGATCCAGCAGTTTATCTACTGATAAACAATTCTCCTGCTTTTCACCACCTTCGGCAAGGAAGAGAGTCAACCTGGTGCCATGCTGCAGCTCCTTCAGCCACACTCCTGACAGCTCTGGGTCTCAGTCCATGCAGCCGTGTGCTACTTTGTCTGCCCCCATTGAGATCCCATTCTACAGTCCGGTGGTCCAAGGACGCAAGACAGTCTGCATCTGTATAATTTGCAGATGTCCCTCAACATTTTTCTTCCCTGGGGCATTGCAGCATGTTTAATGAAGTCTGCAAACTTGCCAGCTCCCCAAACCTTTCTAATTAGGAACTTGTGATATGACAAGCTTCTTAACAATACCATTTACTTTTCCTGAGACAAAGCAAGGGAAGGTTATGTTTCTCTCCCTGCAGAAACCAGTAGCATGATGGGTGAAACTTCAGGAAATATTATACTGGCTGGTTGCTTAGGTTTTAATATAAAACATACTTGTGTCTGAGCTGGACCTGACTTTTTCAGCAACCTGAATTCCTGAAAGGATATTTTAATTTTCATCCTTTGATGCAATTAGGCTTTAAAATATTTCAACTCTTTTGTTTTTCTAGGAGAAAAACATCAATCTAATTCACACAGCTCCTTTTGATATCACACAAGATGTAAGAGGGGAACCCTCTCTCCCACTGGTGGCATTTCCTCCAACAGAATGAAAAAATCCAAACCAATTCAAATAGTTTGTCGGCCGTGTAGGTAAGTATGCACACAACAGGGAAAGAGGACAGATACCAAGAAGAGGAGAAAAGGACCCTCAAGGATGAAACCCTCTGCAGGGTAATTTTGTGGAGAGAAACCCACCACCCTTCCCACCACTCCCATTTCTGCCCCCAGCCAGAGCATGGTGCTGCCTCGGGGTGCTGGGATCTGCCTTGGTGGCACTTCCCTCGGCAGTTTAAATTTAGGACAAAGTGATGCTTTCTTCGAATTGAGAGAAACAACACTCTTTCCTTAAGAAAAGAAAAAAGAAATCCAGCAGTGCTTGGGGATTTCCTGAGATGGAGCTAATCAATCTTCAAGGTCCAGTCCCAGATACAGCAACAGCCACAGCATCTGAACCACAACTCTCCAGTGAAGTCTGGGAGTAATGTAGAGCTGCTTCCTGCTTACCAAACCAAGAGTCTCCACCAATACCAAGGAAATTAACAAGTCTTTGCCAGTCACCTCAGCTACAGACATTTGAGTATCCCCTTTACCATGTTACTAATCTGCAGTAAGACTAACAACTTTTTCCAACAGTATTTTGAGCTCAATCAAAATAGTAGCCCTAGGAAAAAAACCCAACCAACCACACAAAGTTTATCACATTTCTCAAACCTAAACAAAAACATAATCTTCAGATGACTTCATTTTACACCTGTGGATCAACTTTAAAATCAGAAGGCACTGAGAGATGGTTTCTCTCACATTGTTCTGGGGTGAAGAAATACACACCAACCAAAATTTTACAGATAGATAAATAGATAGATAGATAAGAGAGGCTTTTCAGAGAACCAAATACTTTTCAATACACTCTAATGAACCACCAGCCAAGCCAGTTTAGTTATGCAACAATACTTGGTCTCTCTCCTCTGCAGCACCTCATGTCAAGGAAAGATTATAGCAACAGCAATTTGTTTCAGATTTACTCTGTCAGATCAACTGCTGATAGCTCCAGACCACCCTAATCTGGGAGAGAAAATGAAGCTCTCTGTTGACAGAAGAGCCACTGGTGATTTTCCTGAGGCACTTCATTGTTTATGTAAAATCATTAAGGAGGCTGGGGGTGATATGAGTTCAAACTCTCTTTCAAAAACAAAAGCGAAACTACTTCAGATTTATGATTCTGTCTCAGTTCTCCCCATGATATATGATAGTCTTCTTGACTCAGATTAAACACCAGTTGTGACTACTACAAAATATTTTGTTTCTTCTCATAGAACACTAAACAGTGGCTTAGCTTAGGGACCTGTAAATAAATGAACTGCATTTTGAAACAAACTGCAGAGTTTACATCATCTTAACTATAAATTGTAAATTAGGTGCAATGGAAGTTACAGTAGATCTTTATATGCTACTAAGAGGTAAGGCTTTCAAAGACATCTAAGGAATTTAAATATCCAATTTCTATTAATTTTAGTAGAAAACTATACTCAGCTCCCTCAGGTAGTTTCAAAAACTTCATCTTAACAGACTGTGTTATAAAACCTAAACCTTTTAGATCCTTGGAGAGATTCCCACTGAGTTTAGGAGAGTTAGATCATGCTCCTATTGCCTTTCCAGAACATGGTTCTCCTCCTTGGGCAGGCATCAGGGTCTGCAGCACAGTGACAGGGCCCCAAATGCCTCCCTTCAACCCCCTAATCAGTCACTGGAACTTTTTCTTCCTAGAAACAGAGTGAAAAAGGCCACTGTAGTGCATAAGCAAGCTTGAAAAGACTCCAGCAGCCACCTAAAGGGTCTGTAAATTTGCAGATTGATGAAGCCAGCAGATTCTGTAGCCTCTTCACATACCTGGAGAGAGAGAAAAAGGAGATTTTGCCAGATAACTTCAATGCTGGAAAAGAGACCCAGGAGAGGGTATTACACTATTTTATACCGAGGTCAGCAGGACTGCCAAACTGCTTGCATCAATGGCAAAACTCCTATTGCCTGCCATGGTGCTGGATTGTCCCAGGCCAGCGTGTCTGAGTGTTGTGGGGAACTGCCAACCCCCAGGCACCAAAGGCACCCTCACAGCTGTGACCCACCATAAACTCTGACCAACACAGGGAAGGCACCTCCTCGCTCCTGAGCTGTGCTGACACACTGTAGGTGTGCCAACTCAGGACCTTCACTCCAGGAACCAGCCCTGGCTGAGCAGTGTGTCCAATACCTACAGCGTCAGTTGAGGGAACTTGTTAATTCTCCTACTTTGCAGGAACGGACTCTTTTTCCACAGCACTCATTGGAAGCAGAAGTTAAACTCAAGCTTCATTCATACACAAGATTTAAGTTTGCTTTTTCACCATAGGAACAATGCTCTTTGAGAGTTCAGATGGCATAATGCTGAATATTGCAAAAATGAGAAAATAACCACAGGTAGTTTTAAACCAATCGCAAAATTATATTAGTTGCACTTCAATTTAAAGCCAAATTTTTGATTAGGGCTCCATTTATTGGCAATTCTGGGAAAAGGTTTCAGTATAATCCCCAGTTAATGAAACCTTTGCTAGTGAATTTCCTTTGTCAACACTGCATTTAATGTGAGAAGTGCTTATACCTGCTAGATCATCAAAACCTGAAAAGCTAATAGACTCAACTGGAATGTAAAAAACAGGGAGGATTTTCATAAAACTTTAATAAAAGGGTTTGGCCTAGAATGGTGTAGGGTGATTCCTTTAAAAACAACTCTACTATTACTGTTCTCCAGTTTCCAAATACTTTTTTGACACGAAAATTGACAGACAGCTATGCTAAATATATATATATAGTAAAGTATTTCTTGGAAATGTTGCACAAGTAAAACAAAAAAATTCAGTTGTAAAATCCCTAAAAATCTACCCAAGCTGGGCCTGAACTTTAGATCCTTTTGGTCCAGTTCATCACTTACAGAGTCGGACAAATGCCAAGACCCAAATAAACTGGCCCGAGAGAAAGGCAATCTTGACCACTGCTAGCAAGCAGCCAGGGGGGACACTGCTTTAGTTCACTGAGATGCTGGACTCCCCTGCTGCAGCTTTCTTTCAGTTTCAGGACCCACAGTGACTGACAGGAGCATGACAGAGAGTTGATCTAATCTGATCTCCATCCAGCATATCCACCCCACTCTGCCTCAGGGGCAGTTTGTGTTTAGCTGGGTGGGGATATCTGTGTCAGAGGCACTTTAGAAAAACTGTCTTTAATGAAAGAGCTGTAGGGTGGTGTTTTCCTGCATATTTTTAAGAGGTTCCTGGGCCAAAGGTGAAGTTGTTGGTCCTGTTTTTGTGTCATTCGGAAATGTTTAGGGGCTATCTCTTGCTGGTAACATTATTTATGGTATAGGGAAGGTGTTTCCACTTTCAGAAATTTGACAACCACTGCATTTCAACTTCCCACAATTTGAAAAACTGTAATTTTGTAGTCAACCCCAACACTGCTTTGTTTTCTCTGGTCTGATGAAATTATTCTTGCATTACAGTGTCATTGCCATAACTGCTTATCCACCTGAACTGTAGGTACTCCCTTCTTCCTTCATGAGTCTTGACATGAAACCACAAGGACCAGGGATCCAACAGTGAGAGAGACTTTTAAAGCATTCTTCCCACTGCATGTAGCATGTGCTGAAACAGGACTTTGGAAATTCAATTAATGCTTCCATGAACACAAGTAATGTGTGAACGTGCCTGTGGCTGTGTACTTCCCTATGAAACCTTAGAACTAGGATTAAAGTGACTTTCAGGTCAAGCTGGATGATTGCGCTAAAAAGAAGAGCTTTATTTTTCCTTTAAAATTTTAAACTCTTCATTTCAACCATGCTGACTTTGTGTTCACAGAAACAGGCATGCTCATGGAAACAGTATTAAAAATATTTTTAAATACTCAGGAAAAGCAAATTTTGAAGTCCTACAAAAAATATTTGCAGTGGAAATCTCATTCCTCTCATTCAGTCAGGAAACAGAAATACACCATATACGCTGCACAGCCATTACAGCTGTTTGAAGTGTGCCAAGAACTACTCATAAATTAACTACAGACATAGAATACTGTAAATAAATTTGATGACTAAATAATCAAAATCTTCTCAATGGCAACTCGACTGAAAAAAAAAAAAAAAGAAAACCAGCTTGTTAGAAATTAAGGTATCACAAACTGCATCTCTAGCTTGTCTGCCCAGTTAGCCAAACAACAGTGTTACATTCTGTCAAGCATACCCTAGCTGACTGGTAAGAAAACGTTTTGCTTTATGTTTCTTCCCTTTTGCTTGCCATATTCCTAACTGACTTTCTCATGACAGTGCTGCCTGAGTGGTATCTATGGGACTGCAGAGTGAAAATCCCAGGAAAACAAGGGAACTGGCCTTCACCAAAGACATATCCTGGGTACACTCCTACACCAATACACAGATCTTTCCCTGATTTCTTGCAAAATCCCCTTCTCATATTTATTTTTTAAGTCCCCATTTTTAAAAACACTTATGCCCATGTGTAATTTTTTTCTTTGAAATGTGCCTTAATATAGACCTGTGACTGACATTAAGCACACTGTAAGCTTGCTTTTCCATAGAAATGCTTTCCTGAATTTGAGCTTAAGCACCCAGTTACCAGACAGAAAAACAAATTCATAACCTCTTCTGTTCCTGGTTTATTAATTCCTGGTTGTATTCATTCTTTTAGCAATGGGTAGAAGAAATGCCAGCAAAACAATGAATTTCAGTGACAGATGATGTGCTCATCAAACTTCATACACATTCCTTGAAATATGGACTCATCCAAACCCACACCAAAGCCTGTTTAATGTCAATGAATTGGGGGTTTGAATTCCTCTCCAGAAGCGTCATTCTCTTGGTTGATGAGGAGAAAGAACCATTACACCTGCTAACAGTGCTACCTAAAAAGGAAAATCATTATCTATCTAAATTGTACTGGAATCCCAAAGCGCAAAATTTTTATTTCTTTCCCATATAAGAAAATTTTTCTGTGAAGCAGTAGGGTTATTTTAAAGGTTCTCTACAGCCTTAAAGTTCAGCAATAGTGCAAACCTCAATTTTAAGTTGTGTTCTGGTGAATAAAATTAAATTGATTACCAAAGTAAAAGTGAGAAGTTGTCTCAGAATAAGTTTACATTTCACAAATAGGGTTGATCAACCAGAAAAAAATAGTTTTCACAAGTAAGGAATGCTGTAAGAAAAATTGTGAGGAAAAGATTAGACATAAAACCTGGAAGTACTTCTTAAAAATATTTTATTATATTATAAGAGAAAGGCTCAAGAACACTATTGTACAACCATGGATGACAACAAGAAGGCTGCAAATGCATTTTTGACTCCATAGCAAAGAGAAGAGGAAAAATATAGAAACAGAGTCACAGGTAACAAATCCAAGACTGAGATACAAGAAACAATACACACTACAAAGTGTGGAAAATTGATAGAGAAAGACAAAGATGTTCACCTGATTGGGCTAGCAATAAAAAAAAAAAATCATAATAAGCACAAAAGCAATCATAATGCAGAATGAGATGGCAGAACTTAGAATATGCAAAAAAATGCTGAAAAAGCAAAATAAATAATTTTCTTCTGTATTTTAGAAAGATGGGATTTTTTCCAGTGCAATTGACAACTCTGAACACAACTCTGTGTGGCCCTTAGAGACACAGCATAAGCCCTCAGGCTGATTTTATAGAAAAAGGAGTGAATATGAGGGTGAAATATAACATGGCAATTAAAAAAAGCAAATGAGAGTGTGAAGCCACCAAAGCAGGAGGTACAAGGGGATAGGGAGCAGCAGACAGTCCCAAACTGTGACCATGTCTCACCAGGACAGTAGGCTAATATGGGCTTATGTGCTCATGTGCCCTCAACACTGGAAATGTTTATGACATTTTAAAATATTAAGAAATATAATAGTCACAAGTATAACATAAATAAATTTAAATATAACAGACTCTTCTTGCTTCCAGCCAACACAAACTATGAAATGAGAAACTCAGGGACAGTCCGCCTGAGGAAAAAAAGATTATATACACTTAGACAAAATGGAAGGCAAGGGATTTCTCCATCCTGGGGAATGTTTTGAGGCTTAACCCCTTACACCAGGAAAAGCTTTTTGCTATTGGTTCAAAGCAATCATTCTCTGGACCCTTGTTCTGAAGCCCATCACAGATGACCCAAGTGAAGGAAAGTACACTCACACACAACCCAGAAAACTGCCGCTCAACGCTTGGCCCAGGAGGGGCCTTTCCTAAGCCCTTAGTTTTTAAGCCCTGAGGCCTGACCAGTATTTCCCCTGCTCTTCTGATAGTCCCCCCATTAATGTCTGTGTCACCATTTTGTGCTCTGTCTGCAAAGTCTCCACGGCACCTTGGTTTATGTTGGCATCGCACTGGCGCTTCAAGACTGTGAGCCGTTCTCCAGATGCTGTCATAAGATAGGAAAGTAAAATCTGCAGGGTCCTGGGACATAGCAAACCACTTCCCCAGGTCAGATTTTGTTGGACAAAGCCATATCTAGATACACAATAACAAACAATTTTGTACTGTCAAAAAAAAAAATGGATGATGCAGAATTTTCCTCCTCGGGATTTGATAAATGTTAACAGCTATATCTTTTTTCCTTTTACATATAACATATCACCCTCCTTTGAATGTACTAAATATTCAGAAATATTGTCTAAAGAATCCAGATATATTTTCAGCATTAAAATTACCTGCTAATGGTTCACATTAACTATGCTCAAAAACTTAACAAGAAATTTCTTTGTCTCTACTTCTATTTGAGGGGAATACTTTGCACTTTGGAAAAAAACCAAATAATATTTATTCTTTAACAAGAAATAATTATTCCTGGTTACCTAAACAGTCCACCAGATTTTTTACCCTTATATCCAGGAAGCTTGCAAGAATCAGTGACATTTACATTCATAATTTTAAGGCACAGTTTGGCTCAAGGAAAGGAGCAAAAAGTCCTGTCTTTTTTTATGAATCATTCAGACCTACATTTATTTTAAGTTCTAAGTTTTATTTTCTATAACCATGATTTCTTTCATCACAGAGAAGTTAAAAAGAAATATCTCAATATCTGCAGTCACAGCAGCAGAACACAGGAAAACAGGACACTGGAAAATACATTAAATAATGTATTTTCTGACTTGAATACTGACATCTGATTCTTCTGAATTAAGTTGGCATAGTGCACACCTCAATGCAGGTAAGTCATTATTAAGCTCTTTTTAAAATCTCGTTTTGGTGTTTCATGTGAACAATTTCACCATTAGATTAGACAGCATTAAGTTTTCCTGTGAGCACAGGACTAGCACAGAGCATAAATCCTTTCCAGGCTCTGAAATACTCCGAAAGGGCTACACGTCTGCACAGCAAATTGTGTATCACAGAATTTCCTTGTATCTGAGCATTTTTTAATTTGATGCCTTATAAAAAAAAATGCAACAAAAAACACAACAAAAAAACCCCAAAGCCCCACAAACAACAACCCTTTATTACTCTGAAAAATGAAAGCTTTTATTAGTAAAATACCTTCTTACAGTGTTCGAGTCCTGGAGTTCAAGTCCAACAACCTGAACCAACACTCAAAGCTAAGAATGTTCTTGCAAATACCCAAAGAAGTGGTTTGTGTCTGGCTGAAAAGAACCTATTTATTAGAGTGAAACCTAAGCCAGATTTGTTTTCTTCTCCATCAAGGAGAAGAAAAAAATAATTCTGGCATTCCTTTCCCCCAGTTAATAAAAGTATGTAAATAAGTTCTCATCACTTAATTTTGCTGAAGTACAAATAATTCTTCATAGGTGAGTTTGCCATTTATGTTCAGCATTGTATAGAAGCCTTTCCGGGTTCTGGCCAGAACAGGGGCAATTTTTGCAGTAGGCAGGAGGGGACATGGCCAGGACCCAGAAGTTATTCTTTAGTACTTCACGTCATTTTCTGAGCATGGGAGAAAGGCTCTCTTCCAAGCTGGCATAGCCCGGTGGAGGGAGCAGTGAGGTATTGTTGGGGGTTTCCTGTGTGAATCATTCTTCTCTTTCTTGTACCCTCTGTCATTAGTATCGTTGCTGTTACACTTTGTTTTCTTATCTCTTTGCTGTTTCCAGTAAATTGTTCTTATCTCAACCAGTGATCTTCAGGTTTTGTACCTCCAATTCTTCTCTCCATCCAGCTGCAGGGGAAGGAGGGTGCACATGGTTTGGGGAGAATCAGTGGGAGCACTAAACTGGGGAGTACCTTCCTAAACCACAACATAGCTCCATTCTGTTTCATGCCACTGTTGCAATATTGAATCAAGTCATTGTTCACTAATTGTCATTTCAGAAAGACCAGGGAATACTACCCCGTTCTTCTAAAATCAAACTATTTGGCCTGATAAATTAAAATAAAAAAATAAATACAAGCAAACCCTGGAAAATATCTTCGTGAAACTTGCAGCATTTCAAGGAGACTTCACAACAAAATTATTTTCATTCTTTTGTAGATTTTTTGAAAATAAAAAACTGGAGAGCTTCTAATCTAGAAGTACATTCTCAACAAAGATGACTTCACATTACAACAAAAAATATATTAAAATATTGATCAAAAATATATTAATAATTGCTACATAAAATTTCATCTCTGTGAAGAGGGGATTTTCAAAAGAAAATAACTTGCCTATGAAATATTTTTACCTCGCTAAAATAGAAGGTAAAAATGAAGACCTGTTGCATTACAGCTGCTTGCTTATTAGCAGCCGGCCTCTCTGTCACTTTGGTCCCATCAGGTACTACCTGAATTCCTTATGTAATCCCACTGAATCCAATAGGAAAGCTCAAGGAGTAAGGTACAACTCTTCTGATTAACAGTGGCAGAATCTGACCTTAAGGTCATTTTAATAAGCATACTGGTGACTCGCTATTTCCTAAGGATCCCTCTTCGTAACGTGTTCCATAAAAATAAGCTCTAGAAAGATATGGTTTCTCCTGCTCCAATTTTCCAGACATTTGGAAATCCTGAAGAGAGCAAAGCACTTCCTGCTTGTCGCAGAAACATAAATGATAATGTCATAACCTGGATCAGGTACCCACCATGAAGGACACCCACAGGGAGTTAAAGTCCTGGTCGCACAAGTTAAAGACCCACAAGTCCCAAACACAACCATTCCCCTTAAGTATCTTTACTGATGTGTCTAAGCACAGATGTTGAAGTCTGAAGTTGCTCCTGGTTATCAAACTCCTTTTTGCCCAGTGTCATGAGGAAGTTTATATTCTGAGATAAAGACAAACACACAAAAATATCAAGCTATTCCTTTAGTACCAATTTAAAGTTCTCCTCTATCAACAAAAAGTATCTCCCAAAGTGTAGGAAGATCTTATGCAGACAGAATTTGTTGATAGTATTTAAAAAGTAGAAAATAAAAATGTGGTTTATTCTCCCTCTGAATTATCTTCTAGTTGTTGTCTTTGTACAATAAAAAAATAGCACATGGCTTATGCATGGACCTGTCTATCATGGAAGAAATGGAAAAGATGCAAACCAACTTGTGCTGTCACTGAAAAAATATTTCAGGTCTTGAGTGCAAACTGTAATATCCTACAGAGATTAATATAAGCATGCCAGGTTTATGGTTATTCATTATTACACTTCTGGGAAAATAGAACAATATATCTTGATAGTTTTAAATACATATTAGATCCTCTGAGTCACTGCTGATTATTCAGCCTATATTTCTGTCTCTGTACTTCAAAATTACCTTAGAGGGAGCATTCTGAATTCGTAAAGTTAGGAGAAAAAAATGGCAAAAATAACTTTCTTAGCCTTTAAAAGGATACCTAAATGCTGACTGAAGCAGTCTCTCATCAGGAGACCAGGCAGAAAAGGGAAAGCAGGACCAGGAGACAGATAGCAATAACTTTGAACTGACCCTCAAGCCTCAGCTACCAAATGATGCTCTCAGGATCTCAGAGATTGTATTTCCCATAATGGGAAATAAAAGTCCATTGTATTCTGCTCAAATGAACAATTTGCTTTTGTCACAAGACTCAGAAGGTAAATATTTCTAGCAAACACAGGTACTTACAAAGTCTTCTTTTGAAGTGTGCTCTTATTTTGGCCTTGGGAGGGCAAGAGCAACTTGGCCCACCCCATTTAAAGTGTAAACAGATCTCTCAGTAGCTAGAGAGGAAAGGGCAAATTAATTAGCCAGCTTTTCTTTTGTCTTACAAAGTTGGTGGGGAGGCAGAAGGGGCTGGAGAGACAAAACTCCCCTTGCATAAGATCCTTTAGAAATACACCTGTATAAGAAAAGATGCCAGATGAACTCAGAGAAGTAGTCTGCACACAAACACTGAGCAGAATTAGAGAGCAATTCATGTTAACTGAGATAATTTTTAAAGCATTTCAGAGGAGCATGTCATGGCCTGGCTTAGAACAGGGAACAGGCATTATCCTGTTAGGCATGGAAAACACTGGTGAGGAGGTCAGAGTTTCAGTAGAAAGACAGAGCATTAGGAAGGAAATGAGTACATAAGATGAATTTTGCAATGAAAAATAGAGGATTAGGCAGAACAGAGGTGGGTGGTTCAGAGGATGTGAGGAAACCCCCATTGGCACAGGTGGTTTCCCAGCACATTCTCCTCTTGCTTTGTTTGGGCACAATGGGGTCACCCGGGGTATCAAAGAGCTGGTCCCTTCTAGAGACCCTGTTCTAGTCGCTGGTGAAACCCTTTGGGCATGCAGCCACCTCTGGGAACCTGAGCCTGTGCTGTCTGCAGATGCAGCTGTGGAGAAAATGAGGTACAGCCTGGTGACAGCACCAGTGAAAAGGTAAACATTTCTTATCTATTGCCTTATTCTTGAACTCACCCCAGCTAAATGATCTTCCTGGGTTCTTGAGGAAGATTTATATGTGATAGCTAAAGAAATTATTATTATTTTGTTTACCACACAGAGCAGCTCTCATTGCAGGGATATAACCAGCATCCCTTGACTCCAGTTCTCTGGGGATTTGTGCTGCTTCAGAGCCCTGAAGCTCTCCTCTTTCAGAAGGCAGGACTCCCAAGAACTGCATGTTTTATACCCAACATCAACATTGATAAAACCATCCACCACCAATTTCATCCTGCATATATGCAAGCTCATTAACCACAACAGCTTTATTTTTATAATTCAGAAATAGTGCTGAAAAAAAAACCAAACAACCCAACCCAAAACCTGTATTAGGTAGGTCACACTCTGAACTCAGCTGGTTTTGCATAGCTGTGTCCAATATCAAACTGTGATTTCAACACATAAGCTTCAAAAAAACCTTTAGGTGGGACCTGCCAGTAACAAGAGGGTTGAGAAGAACAGAACTCACTGAGAGATCTGCTGAAAATCTCCCTGCAGCATGCCCAGCATGCTTGGTAGCTCCTACAGGTAACCATGTGTTCAGATCTCCATCAACAAACACTTAGATTTTTCTGAATTGTTGGTGTGCTAGCCACCAAAGGAAAGAAAAGGAAGAAGAGGAAAAGGGAGAGGAAGTAGGAGGAGAAGAAGAAGAAGAGGAAGAAGGAGAAGAAGAGGAAGACGGAGAAGAAGAAGAAGAAGAAAGAAGAAGAAGAAGAAGAAGAAGAAGAAGAAGAAGAAGAAGGTGGCAAAAAAAAAAGGAAGGAAAAGCAGGGAAGGAAGGGAAAAAAGGAAGGAAAAGAAGGAAAAGAAGGAAAAGAAGGAAAAGAAGAAAAAGAAGGAAAGCAATGCTGGGTTTAAAGTTTCTTAACATTTCAGCCTGGAAATTGCACAGAGGCTAATGAATCAGCCCAGGCCCCCCTCCATCCTCAGCTAGATCTGCATCCAGCATTCCTCTCTATGTTTACAGCTGGGAAGAAATTGAATTAATTACATAGTATTATTTTAGCATAAACGAACAGGAAGACTGCACCAAAATTGATGACCCAGCGGGTGTTGCCCCTCCCTGACTGTACTGTATATGCAGAGCTTTCTAGACTCAAATTTATTGGTTTGTCAGAAACTTTGGTTATTTTCATCAAGTTGAGTTTTACATTAAACATTCCTCAACTTAATTGGAACCATGCGGACGCATTTGGGCAGCATCCATATTCCTGCTCAAATAAAAGGGTTACTTTGTTACAAATTCAGCATACTTTGCTGTTAAATTATATTTTGCTAGCAATTACAATTAAATATGAAGTTCACACTTAATAGTAGACCTTGTAATCGTGTGGGAGTAGTTCTCCTGTGAACATCATGCATGGGTGGGAGAAGGGAGAGCCCTGTAGCCTCATTTTAATAATGAAATAAACAGTTGTGCTGGTGAGTAATTCAGGGATTTTAAGACAGGGCATTGGCAGGATAGAAATCATTTAAGGAGCTTATTTAACCCTCTCACCTGCTACTTCTAGCCCACTCAGGAATCCCTACCACCCAGTTGCAGACAGAGAGGAACATCATCAAGAGATTTGGGAAGGTGTCAGGGGGTTGTGTCATACCTGGTTTTTTCTTGCTTTAAGTCCCCTTGTGAAAATTGTTAAGGATAGCAGAATGAAGTTTGCACAAAGATTTTAAAGTTCTCTTTTTTCCACCAATTGGTTTCTGAATTTAATAACAACGCTTTTCTAAAAATGCTCAGCTTTTCTGGCATTTGTCTTGAAAAACAGGTAATGTTGTTCAGCAAATTGAGATTTCATTCTAAATTTCATTTTTGGTTTTATACTTTTATGCTTGTTCCTGTTAGCCATAAGCATGCCTGTTATGAAAGGGTCTGGAATGGTTTCATTAGAAGATGAAGAGGAGACATTTTGTTATGGAAAAGCAGATTTGATATGACAGTCAGTACGAAGCAGGCTCTTTCTATTATAAAAACAGAATGTGAAATATTTCAACAATTACATGTTATGGTGGTATTTCTACTATCTTGAAACATGTTTCTACTGACACCACATGGAATTACAGAATACAAACAACAATGAAAAATTCGAAATAAAAACCTTGCAGGAAAACTTTCTCATTTCTAATTTTTTTTCTGAAAATAAAGCTTTTAGTTTGGATTTATACATGAGGAAAACATGAAAGATATAGGGGTCTAAGCCTGAGGAGATGCTGGGATGAAATCTGCTTTGCTAAAACAAAGAAAACCCAAGATTAAACTAAAGAAAATATTTCTGCCCAGCTCAAGCTAATTTCCTAGTCTTTGCCCTTTAAAACCTCTTGCTGTCTTGCAAATGAACTTAATTTCCACCCTGTCCATTTGTAGGTAACTGGAGCTTGTCCTTCGTGCAGTTGATGCTACCCAGCTACTGTCACCCATCAGTGACAACCCAAGGCATTCGCTGCTTTCCCTCTGCTAAGCCAGGTTCAGTATGTTTGAAAGAAACCTCCATGCATGCCCAGCTCAGAAGAAAAGTAAATTATGAGACTGAGGCTCTGTCAACAATTCAGAGAAGCTGTCCTGGCCAATGATGGAAACTCCTTGCATTTGTGGACATACATTCACGGCCAGCTGGGGATGTGCGTTATCCTGGTTTTGGCTGGGATAGAGTTATTTTTTTCCTGGTAGCTGGTACAGTGATGTGTTTTGGATTTAGCATGAGAATAATGTTGATAATAAACTAATATTTTTACTTGTTTCTAAGTACTGTTTATACTAAGTCAAGGACTTTCCAGCTTCCTGTGCTCTGCCAGCAAGAATGTTGGAGGGGCAGAAGAAGGTGTGAGGGGATATAGACAGGACAGCTGACCCCAACTGGCCAAAGGGATATTCCATACTGTATGGCATCATGCCTGATACATAAACTGGGGGGAAACTGGGCAGGGGCTGCTGCTTAGGAACTGGCTGGGCATCTATTGGTGAGCAGTAAACAACTGCATTGTGCATCACTTGTTTTGTATTTTTTTACTATTGTTATTGTTATTATTTTCTTCCTTGTTTCTCTTCTTAAACTGTCTTTATCTCAAGCCACAAGATTTCTCACTTTTACTTTTCCCCATTTCGCTGGCAAGGGATCGAGTGAGCAGCTGGGTGGTGTTTAGTTGTTGTCTGGGTTTAAAGCACAACATGCATGTGTCACATGGGCCATGGGGACAGGATTTATGTCCCCAGACACACGTCTTCCACACTAAGCATGCCGCAGAAATCTGCACCGAGCTTCTGCTAGCTGAGGCATGGAATTTAAAGGAGTGTTTTCCTTCTTCAGCCTACACATGTATCCTGTTTTTTGTTTTTTCACCATTGTTGTTCCTGCATAAAGCACACCTGGAGAAGCCAGCTCCATGAAGGCATAAATGTCTCAGTTCCCTAGGATGGGGGAATTAAATCACTCAGAGCTACAGAAAGCACTATCCTACAATGCTATCATCCTATTTCTGGTATTGCAGCAGGGAATTAAACCTACAAGAGCACACTGTTCTCACACAGCCTGCCTCTCTGCTTCCCTGGAGTGACCTGCTGAACTCTCCTGGTCAGCCCCAGAGCTGCCATCTCTCTTGGTGGATTGACCATCCACAGTGTTCACATATCTCTGGAGGGTCCTGGGACATAGCAAACCACTGCCCCAGTTCAGCCTTTTCTTCTTTTACCTCTCCTCTTTGCCCACGCAGCCATTATAGTGGTAAATACTGGAGAGTCCATCTACTTCAATTATAGATGAGAGAACCTTGTGTTGCTTGAAGCACTGAGGGTCTCTTCAAATACTTTGGGGGTTCCCAAGCTAGATCCAAGTCAGAAAACACTTTTACTTGGTATAATTTAGCTTCATTTTTGTCTCACTGCACTGCTTTCCAGTCGCCAATTTCATTTTAAGCTGGGAATTTTTTTTTTTTATACTGAGGCTTTTCTAAAAAAATTACAAACATCACTGCACAAAACCGCACACTGAACTTTGGAATCCGTACTGTTTGACTAGTTTTGAAAATAAATTACAAAATAATGATCCTTACAACGTCCAAGGACTGCCCCCGCTCTGTTACAAAGTCCCGGTTGCTTCCAAAAGACTTCCAAGGCCAGAACCTCGTGGTTTATTTCTCAAAAATTCTCATTGTCATGCTCCATCCAGCTCATGCTTTCTCCGAAGGTGGCCAGATTTCCCCAAATGTGGACAACACAAGAAAAATACATATGAAAAGACAAAACCAGAAACATTCTGCTGAGCCTAAGGCACTGTATTTCTTTCGGGACTTGAACCTAATTCCCCATCATTCTGCAAATATGCCTGAAAAGGCATTGCATGGAAAATGAGACTGCTTTGCAGCAAAAGATGCCTTCTGCTCTTTAAACAATCCCTCTTCAACAACACGTATTCTCATCTGTGCATTTTTAATAGAAGCATAATTTTTGTCATATGTTGTAATGAATAGCATACAGCTAAATGGTGCATATAAGACTGTAGTTCCATCTGGGAGTTTGTTGACATTGATAAACCACTTGGGTTTTGCTTCTGTGGTTCATGCCATTACAGCAGCTCAACAGGATTACAATCCTGTTAGATATAGCTGGCTATCGGCATTATACCATATGATAATGATTATATGTTTTATTAAAGAAAGTGTTTAAAAATGCAACTGAAAATTCTCATCAATGGTCTGATAATATGGCATTAAAAATTATATTCATGTTATTACCTGAGTGGCTGGTTTAGGTTTTTTTTTTAAGATTCTTCATCTCAGGCAATGAAAATACTTTATTTGGATTTAATTATATCTATGCTGCGGGACCAAAGTATTTCCCTTGCAATTTTGTGGCATCACTACTTTATAGGATATGAAAGCCAGAACATTGCACTGACCAAGAAGAAAAGTGAACAGGACAAGTCCAGAAATTTCATAGTCTAAACCAAGTCAAACAGATACAAACAGAGAAAACTGCAGGATTACTCTTTTTTCTACAATTTCCAGTCACTATCAGGGATAGCAGTGGCAGTGCTAAGGCTGGTTTAAAATCTGTAGTAACATTTTCCTTCAATTCGATTATAATTAATAGATCAGCCAATCCATGTATGCATTTGCCTGAAAATGAAGGTTATGTTAAGACATACTTCCCTCTTGTCCACAAGTAAATGTGTGAAACCTGTGTGAACAGGAGCTTTCATTCTCCTGCACTTTACTCCCAGTTTGTCTAGAACACCATGGGTTTTAAAAATTTCAGTCATGCAGCCTGTTTCTAGCATGGCTTCACTCTGCTAATTGCATTTAGTTCACAATGAAATAACTGCACTTAATGACTTCAGCAAAGCCGAGATGCTCCAGGTTGGATGGAAGAGAAGTATTTCTTATACGAACTCTTCCACTTACACAAACCACTGGAATGGCCAACACTGCTTGACAGATGACTAGAGGCACTGTCACATCTGACATCCTGCTGTTTGACTCTGCCCACTGTTCCCTGTGGAAATGTTATCATCTATAACACCGCCTGTACTGGATTTTCAGATTTTGCTTTTTACACCAAGCACTACCAGCAGGAAAATCACAGTAGCCCACAGGCACAGGGCACAATGGGACAGAATGCAGCTACATTTATTGGACTAGATGAACTTTAAAGATCCCTTCCAGCACAAACTATTCTATAATTCTTCCCCTTCCCACTGATGGCTTTACTGAGCTGCTGCTCCCCCAGCACCCACACATCAGCCTCAGGTGCCTTCCTGCTTCTTCCAGATGTTTGCTCTGTTCACACACAGGAACTCTTGAACACTGCCAGAGAGCAGGGGCACTCACACCATCTCCAGTCAGCAAAATTAGGGAATGAAACTAGAGGATAAAGCTGCCCAAAGAGTCAGTGGAAGTTATTCTGCTGAATCCTACATGCTGGATCATTGTCTGGAGGTTCTGCAGGTGATGAGAAGCTTCCAGGCGGAGGCAATATTCACAAAGCAACTGCTCTAAAGGCCAAGCTACCATTTAAAGTGTTAGGAGATACTGGGGTGCCTTTGCCTGTTTATCCCCATTTCATGCAGTTTCAGACTCCACTATAGACTAGGAAAACTGAAATTTCACTTTCAGCATAATGGCACTTCCACCCTGTGGCTAGGACCTTCTCCATAGTACAAAATCTTTGCAGGCACAGCTTTCACAACAAACTCTCCAAGTGGAGATGTGGTGCAGATGTTTGCTGGCAGTGTTTATACCAGCTACCCACATGACAGAAGTTGTACCTCTCAACAGAGCTGTTTGCTGCTATGAGGACATTGACCGGAACTGATGGTTTAATTAGCGGCATGTTTCCTTTCTTCTCTTCTGATGCTCTTAGCTGATGAAGCTGCGTATCCAAAGTGTTTGAATGCAGACAAATCTACTACTCCTGGGGAAGCCACACAATGGCCAGCAAATGGTTCCAGCATTGATGGGGGAGTGGAGGGGGCTGAAGCAATACAGCCGTGACATGCTGATCCATTCTCGTGGATCCTGGGCAACATCCAACAGCAACATACAAGTATCTGGGGTGGGATTTAGGGTTGCAGGTTGCTCCTGCAGAAGTTCTCTGGAGCCAAGGTGGAAGGAAATGGAAGACAGCCACTAATGAATGTAGTTTTGCAGTGATTTAAGATGCCTAAATCCTTTCACTCAACATGTGTACTAAATTCTCATTAGCCTTAAAATATTGTAATGATCAGAAAAGCTTCAGTATATGGTACCTTCCCACCAGACTCTGTATTTCTCATCCATGTATACCTCCTCATTTGACTAAACAATACTGATTTTTCCTCCGTTAACACTCTACAATTACAACAATTCCTGTGAGGGCAAGACAGAAAAGGAGGAAGGCTTGAAGGGCCAGTCTCTATTCCCTCTTGCACATCATTAATAACATTGTCAGCGAAATAATAAAGTCATCTTCATTATAAATGCAACGAGAAAGAACACAATGTGATTCAAGGTGGAATCAGTTGACAACACCATCATTCTTTTAAAATAATGTTTAAAGTAGGCAAACTTGATCTGAAGCTATTTCAAGAAGAAATTTGGGAGACCACCGAGTCATTTTTACAGAACCCCTTTTGTAAATGTAATGGCACTTTGCCCTGGGTTAGGATGGGATAGAGTTAATTTTCTCAGTAGCTGATGCAGTGCTGTGTTTTGGATTTAGGATGAGAACAATGTTGATAAGACACTGATGTTTTAGTTGCTGCTGTGCGGTGCTCACTCTAAGTCAGAGAGCGAGTGGCATTGGGGTACTCAGTTGCCAGCTGGGGTTAAACCACAACACACATTAATGGCAGTTACACTACATACACACATAAAATAGTGAAAATTAGTGTATATAAGTTGTGATACTGTTTTCTGATGAGTACTGAAAAATTCCTGGAAAAACACTTAATAACTATGTAATGTTTCATAATACTGTCAGCTGAGTGATTTCCTGCTCTAAGGGGAAACACGGCCCTGCAGTTAATTTCACTGGGTTTAGAGAAAAGGCCATAGAGAAGATTTTTGGTATTTGTTTTTGAAGCTTAGTTTTATCCTAGGATGAGGAAGCCTAAGCATTTTTACAATAGGTGAACCAGGAATGCTCCAAACTTTATTGGTAGCATCGCTATGGGTAATGCAGCTACTAATAATTTCTTTACTCTGGGAGTCACAAATTAAATAATTCAGAAAAAATTAATCAGGAGGCAGAAAGTTAAGACTGGGTAATTCAGATGGCAGGGCAAGCACAGTACATCTACCAGAACTGTTGAGCAATCTGCAGCAGGAGCTGCCAAGAACAACTAGAAGGTAGTGTCCTGGAAGAGGTACATCAAACACCCTTTAGCTCCTTCCTCCTTCTTTCCCTCATGATCAGAGCTGCATCTTTCCCATACCATGCTGATCTTGGCACTGATGTGGAGTGAAAAGAGTTTAGAAGCTTATCTGTTACACATTTTGTAGAATCACTTTGTTTCCTACATTTAGTGAAAGCAAAATTGTGTGTCTTTCCTTGGGTTAGACACATTTGTGGGTTTGCCCATATTATAGATTGCTATGGCTAGATACAATGCCAACTCCCAGCAGCTGGTTTGTACAAAAGCTGGGTATATGATTCTGATTCCTTTTTATGAAGGAGGGAAGAAATAAGTGTCCCTATGTCTTTCAGAGTAGTTCAGAGGGAAGGAAACACCTTAACAATAACTTTTTTTAAATATACTATTCTGAATAGACATATTGTGGAAGAGATGGCAAGGATCTTCTGTTGTATTAGATGTTTTCATTCCAAATAATTTTATTTCTAGAACTAAATAATGTCCAGACCTGATTTAAGAGTTTCCATATCACCTTCCACTGAAGCCAACAAGAACAAAGGGCCCAACTACGTACATCTAGCTGCTAGTTCTTTCTTTAAGAGTAGGGGCAGCTAATGTGTGCTCACCCTTACTGACATTTATTTAACTGACTTTCAGCATTACCTACTGGCCATGTGGAACTGCAGTCTCATGGATTGCAATTTGAGCTTTGGGATATATTCAGCTTGCACACTGAGAGCAAAACTGCAGCTTTGGACAGTTTTTAGGTGGCTGTGCTAAGGCTAAAGCAGCCATTTGGCACTGTGTACACACTACTTTTAATCACTGACCTTGCCTTTGATTTCCTTCCAATGCCTTCCCCCACATACAGCTCGCTAACCAAGCACAATCCACTTCTTTCTATGTGGCAGTTCCTGAGGTTTTGTTGTTGGTTTGTTAGGTTTTTGGAGGTTTTTTTGGAAGGGAGATTCTCCCTATTCTTACCAAATTTGGAGAACAGACAAATACTAGTGGCTTCTAGTCAGATTCCAGCAGACAAAACCACAGAGCAAGGAAACAAAAGGTTGTTCAACTCAGGCTTTTCCTGTAAAATGTTAAGTCAGGACTACTTAACTGGGGTACTCTGACTTAGCACTGGCCTAAGGTGTCTTTGTTCACAGTACCATGAGGATTCACGCACCACAGGTATGCTGGCACCTGAACTAGTCATCAAAGGCTTCCCTTGCAGTTCTGGAGGAGTAGGTGCTTCATTTTACTCATCATTTAAATATCTGCTTTAAGATGAGATTAAGTGACCCCATTTGTGCTTTCCATTGACCATAAGGAGAGTCAGGAGTGCTTACTGTACCTTGTAGGTAAATAGGTTTGATAAACCTGTCTTGCAGTCATAAACAGAGAAACCAAGGGAGAGATGAGGGACTTTATCAGAAGAAACTCAACAGCTTTCCTAGTATTTTGCCCCATGGACTGCTTCTGCATTTTACTTTAGAGAGTCATTGAAAAAAAATGCAAACAAAGTCTCAAGAAATTACTTGGACATAAAGGACCCAACTTCTTTCTCCCCATTCCCAGTTCAGGATTGTACACACTGAACTACAGATCTTCGTGCCTCCCCTCCTTCTTGCTTCAAGATTTCAATATTTACGCTGCACAGGTCCAATTTCAGCAGGACTGGGGAGACACTGCCTACATGGACAAACAGAAAAGGCTGGATTAGTTCAGAAGATAAACCAGGTTAAAATCACTATTACAGAAACTTCCTAACACAGGAAAAAATTAATAGTATGGATATTTCTTTGCTAGAATAAAAATACACCAAATTAAGGCACTGCATATTTAAAAGTTCTTAAGGACTTCAGATTTTTAAGCGCAAGGGAGTGTGAAACTCTGACATCATTATTATTAAAGTCAAAAAAGAAATGGGAAGAGATAACATGAATGTTTGCAAGCACATTACGTTCTTGTGAGAGGGAAACACGTGTATGCACATGTGCACTTATATGTGTGCAAAAACATGCAGTGGGGGAGTCAGGAAAGGAAACAATTTTATTTTCTTAAACTCACTAGGAAAAAAGAAAAATAGGTCATGGTATATTTTTCCTGAAATAAACAAATTAAAAGCTGAAAAATAACAATGTAGAAATTTCTTCTTTGTATCAGCACAGATTTCTGAAGTAATAGGCTATAATATATTTTATAATATGATGAATTTTTAAATGTCTTCATGACTAAAACAAAGAATATTATCTTAATCTAATGGAATTTTTTTTTAAATACAGCTAAAAGCAAACATTAACTGCTTGATGAAAATGGCAGCTGTTGTCATGACTTTAAGCATACAGCAAATTTGCTCATATTTAAAGCTTTAAGGATTTGTTTGTATTTCTCATAGTCTTCCTGTGAGCCTTAATGTTATCCTACCATATTATCTTCTAAATATGGGAAGTTTACTTGTGAATGTCTATTTATTTTTTCCAGTTCACCACAATTTCTTGAGATAATAGTTTTAACATTGTCTTTATGAGTGGGCTATTCCAAGTCAATGTAGCACATCAAAATTATCTTAAGAGAACCTGCTGAATTTTTTTGTGACTTTTCTCCAAGGACCCAAAACTTTAAAAATGCTGTTCTTTTCTTCCCTGAGGTAATTTTCCAGCAATGAGAGCTACTGGGCTTCTATGCAATCTACCCAAAGCTTCCTCAAGGCATTTTCTTTCACTGTGTTCTTTATGAGTTTTTTCATAGCCACCCAAATAATTTTCAACAAGTTTCAGCACAAAGTTTCACTAGTGGTTGCTCAACAACTATCACTGAGTGGACTCCAAGTTTTCCAGGCCTTTCAGGTGCCTTCAGATCCAGGAACCACTGTAGCAAGAAAAAGCTGGGTCTTTGGAGATAGAGAATGTGCAAGACCACAAGGCTTCCTACAGGGACCAGGGAGACATTGCATGGATAAACTTTGGTAGGTCTGAAGAAAATTAATTCATGATCCAGTTATAAATTAGCTCACCATCTACATAAACCTGTTTTAGGAAACCAGAGTTGGTAAACACTGACACTTCCAAACCCAAAAATTGCAGTAGTCACATCACAACCATGAATCTCTGTTGGCAAATCATGACTGTCAAAGTAGAGGATGATGGCAAAGTCATTTGGAGGTTGATTTATCAAATATTCTGATTAAAATAGATTAAACTTCTGCTCTATTATTACCAGTAGATGGTGAGTTTGTGTACAAATTTTGGATCCATGATACGTAAATCTAACCCAACGTAATCTGCATCCTAAAGTTATGTAGAAGAAACACACCAGAGAAATAAAAAGCCACACTACCCTCACTCTTTGTATCTGGCAATTTGAGGAACAGATTTGCTCTACGCTTCACAGCAGTCACTGGCAAAGCTGGGAAACGATTCAAGACCTGTGTCCTAGCCATAAAATCATGCTTGGTCTACTGGCATAGAGAGAAATGGGAACATGCCAGAGATGCAAAGCAAATGCCAAGTTGTGGAATGGGCCCCTGAAGTATTTTTCTCCCTGGAGAGAGATTAAAATCTTGCAGTACTTATAAACACCTGCCTCATGATGACAGAACTGAATTTATTGCTTCTTGCAGCAAAAATGCCTCAGAAATAAGATACGAGATGCCCTGTTGAGATCATCCAAAACAGCATGTGTTGTAGTTATCACAAACTTCAGGTGATAGCCTAAAACATCTGCAGCACATGTACTATTTGGTGAACACTAAGGCGCAGCTTGTAGAAACTCTGCCTGGGACCCTCCAGAGATTGTAAAGTAGCTGAGACATGATAAGACTTGAAAGAACACCTCACTGCATGATCCTCCATCACTACCCCTACACAGCACCTCCAGTGGAAGCACTGCCAAATGCCTAAGCTGTGCACCTTCTCCTTCAGCTTATCACACTCTTAGGTTAGTGAAAACACATTTCTGAGGCTGGGACAATAAGTTTGAACAGAGATCTTAACACAGAACTGCTGCACCTTTTCCTTTGGAAATCAACTATCCTCCAAAAGCACTTATGTCACGAAGTATTTCGAAAAGAAGAGTGGGCTTCAAATATGTTAATCAAAAGCAAAATTTTAAACAAATCTTTGTAATCCCTCTTGACACATCTACATGGTCAAAAACCAAAGCTGTGTCATAACCAGCATCCGTTGGAACAAGTAACAGCAAGCCTATACAAAAAAGCTTTCCAGCTCTACCATGTTTAAAGTTGGTATGAGTAAAGGCAATGTCCATTAAACTAAATTTGACAGCTATATTAAAGGTGAGGAACTATAATTTATATATTGCCTGTAATATGGTCAAATTCCTGGGAGAAATGGCAAAACAATCTAAACCGCAGTCACCTGATATTGTCGGATTTCTTTTCTCTTATAAAAAAAAGAAAGTTTTCATGACTTTTTATTGATAGAAGATGTAATCAAAATGGTCCCTTTTGACTGGAGAGATTTAATCATGCAGGTTGAGGAGGAACCCTATTTGTAGATCATAAATTAGGTGAAAAAGATCCATGTTTATTTATTTTCATTTCTTCTCTTCTGGACAAAAATCCCTATTTTATTATCTGGGACAACTGGCAAATATTTTAAAATACGGTCCTTACAAATTTAGCTTCACTCCTCAGATCTCAGGCCAACAACAGCTAAAAGAAAAAAAAAAGCAAATAAATCCTTGCCCCGTTCACCCTTTCACCACCTTTACAATTCTGTTCCTCTCAGAAAAACTTAAGAGAACTGGTGAACATTGCAGTGTGCCAGAGAAGTCAGTGCACACAGGCTAATTTAGATCAAAGGGAGAAATGTCTCCTGAAGTGCCAAGAGCTTCCTCACTATTATACCAAAAAAGTGCCAGCTCATCTTTTCTGATGGATTAAATATTACGGAGAGAGGGTGTGTCTAATAAGGGCAGAGCTGGGTGATTAAAGACATTATGGGCTGGACAAACACAACTTTCAACTCCCTTTGGAAATAGCCCATCCTGGCACACAAAGGTGATACACTTGCAGGACAATAGCTTCATGTGCCAGCTTCAGCCCTGGACTGACTTCAGCCAGTAGCAGATAAGTAGATCCAAGTGAAGAGCGATGTAATTCCCAGGACGACAATGGCACAGAAGGTACGTCCACTGCAAAACCAGAGCAACCTCAGAAAGAAAGAACCTCAAGAACATTTTTATAAAATTTCCTACGAGTACCCAGAAAGCTAACTGGATAGGTATCTTCAGGGTTCTCGTATTCTCAACTCAAATGATAATAAAAACAGGTTTTTTGCTTCTTTCACTTCTGAGCCATCCTCAGTCTCTGCTAGTCTTCACCTTTGAGCTGGCTGCTAATCAACCAGATTCCTAAAAATGTTTAACTTCCTGACTTCCAAAGGATTGAAGCAGCTAACTCCTCTTGACTTGCTTTCTCTTCAAGTGCTGATTTCTTTTGTACCTTTTTATGTCTGTGACCTTGAACAAGAGGCTTTAGGCAGCAATTCGAGCTCTTTTAGCACTCCTGAGAGCATGCCCATCTAATCTTTGTCTATCAGAAATGCCCCATTTGGTGAGACCAATGTCCATCCCCCAGGCTTCTGTCTCCCACAGTGGCTGTTGTAGAAGTGGCTTAGGGAGAGCACATGAAACAAGCCACTATCTGAAACCTAATCCTCATGCTCCTCCTGCATCCCACTGTTAGATTTCAGATGTTAGAGGGAATATCACTGCCTTCCCAATAGGATCTGGTTTGCACCTTTTACCCATTAATTTGTCTAATCCATTTTGAAACTCTCGATGTGTTCTGACTTCACACTTTCTTGCAACAGCCAGTTGTAGAAGTTTATTACAGGCTTTGAAGAAAGGCACTTTTAGAAACCTGTTTTAAATTACATCTGATCAGTTTCAATACATGTTCTCTGATCTAGTACTGTAGGATTTGGTAAACACGTTTAGCACTCATCTTCTGCACTGCCTTCTTGATGCCATAAATCAACTTCATCCCTCTTCAGCTTTCTCTCCAAACTGAAGTGAAACCATAAACCTGCTCTTATGTTCTTTTAGCAAATTTAGATGTCCTTTTCCAGATATAAATATATATATATATATATTTTTTTTTTTTTTTCCAGAAAAAATATGCTCTTCCTGAGATGCAGAGACCAATTGTACATAATACTCAAGGTGTGGAGGCACAAAGATTTTTCTGCAGTGGCAAAATATCATCTTTGGTTCTCAGTATCATTCCTGATATGGGCAATTTTAGCTGCAGGTACACACAGAGTCAACACTGGCTGATAAAGAACTGCTAACTCAGCATGGATTGGGCTATTCTAAAGCACCACAGAATTGTTTTGGAGATGCTTAAATCAACTCCAAACAAGAGACTAGATCACACAACAACACAGGATAATGCCATGCAGAGATGCTTGCTTAAGCCCTGGAGGATTTACAACTACACGAAGGCAGTGTGCAAACTCCTCCAAGATTTGGCAGCAGCTTGTCCATCTAGGATGCCTACAATCACAGTGCATTAGGGAAAGTGGGCAGGCCAACAGCCCTCCTGTGCATTCGAAATGTCTTCAGAACAGCACCACTCTTTTTGGGAGCCCTCTCCTCTCTCCCCAAGCTCTGTATGCGATGTGAACGTCGGCAGCCCATGTACTACAGAGCTAATAATTACCAGAAAAAATCAGTGACTAACAAATTCTCCACAACTTAAGACTTGTTTTCAGTCACCAAGAAAATTTACCAGTATCCCATCTGAAGGGCAAGGCACAGCTGTTACGTGACAGCAGAGGATGGAAAGTATGAACTACTTCCTCTTCACCCAGTGCTGCATTGTATTCTCCCTCCCTATGTATGCCACTGATGCACCTCAGAAAATATTTATGAGTTCTCATTCGAATACTTCAGCTGATAAATTTAATATCACATTCCCTGGGGTAAGCAAAAAATAAAATATTGCATTGGCCTTCGCACATGTGGAGATTATATTACTTTACAATGAAACCCAGCAAGCTGCACATTACAGTTTTTACCACAATCTCCTTGGTAGGAATGTTTCAAATACATTGCATATGTGTGAATACAATATAAGCATACTGAAATGCTTTGAACACTGTAATACATCAGACACTTGAGTCAGCGAGGGAAAAAAAAAAAATAAAAACCTTCACCTATCTTGGCTCTTATCTCAAGTCTGTTCAGTCCTTTACATGTTTGACAATGGTGTTCTTTGGTCTGATGGATGGCGCTACTTACAACGTATAAAGTGAACTTCCAAACAACTGGATCCTTGACCACATCCCCCAAACCCGTTATCTTGTTCATTAAGTATCTCTGTGAAGGAAAGCAGACGAGAGTGCTTGCCCTGTGTGGTACAGCTCCCAGAAAAAAACAGATTAAAGGTGTCGCAGCTGTACAACAAAGTCCATGGCTTTAGCAAACACATTTCTACACGCCGTAAAAGCCCCGACATCTGACGTGCTGGGGTTTTACAAGGTTGCAACGCTGGAAAGTGGGCATAGGAACCGAAAGCATTCAAAGGCATTAAAGAGTCACATTCCACGTTTGCTTCCTGCGCTGCGAGCCCGCCGGGATCAGCGCGGCACCTGCTCCCGCCGGCGTGGGCTCCCGGCCGGGGCTCGGCTGCCACCTCCTGCCTCGCCGGGGAAGCGCCGCCGGCTCCCCGGGAATGTGCCCCACACCGGCACGCCAGCCAGCCCCAGCACGGGCACCCGGGACAAGCAGAAGGGAGTTTGGGCTCCCCGAACTCCCAAACGGGACTATTTCCCCATTCTACACTTCGGGAAATTACAACTCATAAGCTACAAGCACCCGTCCACGCAGACCTGCCAATCTGAGACCCTTCTAAACTCTGTTTTTCAGGACTACAGCACGCTTGGTAGCTTTCTATACCTAAACAAAATGTCCATATGTGTGAGCATTAATCATTCCCAAAGAACAAAGCACTGGCAAGCTGGTGCATCCAGGGGATGAAAACAAACCGTCAATGAACATTTCCAAGTGATTCACCAACCTCCACACAGGAACTTGGTGGCACAGACAAATCTTCATCACCAATTTAACTGTAAAACCACAGTCTTCCTTTTGGTTTGTTGGGGGTTTGTTTTAAGGGGGGCGGGGGGGGGGTTGGTTTGTTTTATACACAGCAGGCTTCAGCCCAGTAGAACATTCTGTAGATCATTCTTTGGTTCTGCTGGTTTGCCTTTGAATAAGTTGTCCTAAGACAACTGTAGAAGCAACAGCACACGACTGCACATTTAAATAAAACATACTTGCCAAGAGACTTGAGTAGGATGGCATATCCAACTTTCTTTTCCCCCTAATACTATCTTGAGCTTCATAATCTACCTTTAAAATGGCACACGCATGTGTATGCGTGTAAGTATCTTCTTTCTTCCACTCTTGTTCCTTGACAGTTGTTCTCCCTATACTTTGCCACTCATTTTATGGATTATTATTGGCAAGAAATCAAGGGTGAGAGAGGCTCATCTGGCTCACGACCAGACTGTCTCTGTCTCATTGACCCAGCCTCTTGCAATAGTTTCTCTGCCTCCACCTGCTACTAACCATGTTGACCAGTCTGTCTGTTCCTTCCCACATATCCAATCCTCTCCTATCATCTGGAAGTGCTCCTTCTCTTCCAGCACTTTCCTATTACTTCACAAGTCCATGAATGGAAACACACAAACTTCCCAATGAAAATATTGTAAGAAGTTGGCTAACGTTTAAAAAACAAGTAGTAAATAAACCCCCATCAAATACCTCAACAAGAGTCTCAGAAAAAATTGTGTTGCTTTAGCTAAAGTTAAAAAAAAAATCGAGATGGACACTCTACAAGGAAAAATTTCAGGACATGGAAAATAAGCTTAATAAACTTCTCAACAATGTAATTTGGATCTTATGGGAAGGGCTGGCTAACAGTATCTCCATTCACAACCATACTAGCTCAGTCAATAATGGCATGATGGGATTCATCATAATGACATCCAGAGGGCACTGCAATTTCAGCCCGGTTTCTTGGCTGTAGGCCAGTTTGACTAAAAGTTTTTCTTCTCTTAATAGAAAAAAAATCACTCAAAGTTCACATCGAAACAGTAGTTTTAAGGGTGTTTTCACACAATTACAAGTAGAAGAGGCATACATATTTCCAGTAACTTTCATCTGAAAAGGACACGTAGATGGGCTTGAGGGTAAGATAGAATGATGATGCTGTTCACAATGATCAAAAAAGGATCAAGACATGCTGGTTTTAACAGAAAATGTTAAAAGCTGTCATGCCGAGTTTAAAACAGGGTAAATAACCATGAGGGAAGAGTCAGAACCAGCTGAGATTTTTATTTGGAAGGGTGGAAGTCAGTCTCTGCAGAAACAGGATTTGAATTTACATGTTTTTTTTTCAAGTACAGTAGCATGCTAGGTTCCATGCATGTAAAGGCACTTCTTGTACACGTGCTGACAAACATTCTATTTTGCTGCTCTGAAAACAGCAAAGCTGAAGGGTGTTACTTGAATTTTGTCCATTCAAATAAATGGATGAAAAGGAATATATACCATAGCTCTATTGACATATGAACACTTTTATATATATGGATATCTGAGGGTGTTTCATTTTTTTTGTGGAGGGGTTCTACAAAACATGACCTCAATTCCCTTAAACACATAGTCTTAAAACTAGAAACCTTTTTGTTCCCCCACCCCATTTGCCTTCCTAAACCTGTCCTAAGCATCTGTATTATGTTATCCAACACACTGGCTGCTAACAATACAATCAATACAAAAGGTTACTCAGGGGTCATGGCTTTTTTTCTGTCCTTGAAATACAAAGCTTATTTTAACAGGGATTTGAACTTTTTCACTGAAGAAAATGTCTTTGAACCACTCAGGTGAGAAGAAAAAAAAAAAAAAGCATACTGGAATTACAATTTTTTTTTTTTAGTATGAAAAAAGGTAATTTAACAAACATTTTTCTGCGCATCCACATAAAATACATTTTTTCAGTTTCACAACTTGATTGTAAAATTTTACAGGGCAGGAACATGGTATGCCAGGCACTGACATAAAAGCCTATTTCATCACATTTGGAAAATAGTATCTGTCTGCTTACACATTAGTATATTTTAGAATATCAACATACAAACTCTACTGTTCTGCTTCAAAGAGTAAAACTTAGCTTATGTTAGACACTAGCCTTAGTCAGACTACAGCAAAGACAGATTCCTGACACTGGCTGAGCTAGAGGACAAGCTAGGGTGATTTGTACCTAAATATTTTCCCCCTTGTAGATATACTTTTTATATAACTCTTCTTTGTGCCTAATAATCTTTCAGCAGTATGAAGTATTAGATATCAATAAAAGAAATTTTTTAAACAAACCCATCAGGTATAATCCAAATTGTCTTAGTAAATTTTTTTAAAAGCATACTTATTACTTAAAGTACTCTCATTTCATGTAATATTGTGTTGCTCAGAGGTCTCAGTGAAAATATTTTAAATATTTCTGCTTACGCACCACAAAAAGTCCCCCCAAATTGCTTTTGAATTGCAAGGGGGGAAAAGCTCCTTAAGACAAAGTGATTTTCAGATTAGTTTCCATTATTTCATATAATATAACATGACTTGGACACTTTCAGAATGAAAAAGAGGAAGCATGGTAACCAATGGCTGATATTTGTATCAGATATTTGTATCGTGATTTACATCCATAAAAGATTGCATCATAATTTAGATTAGATCAGGTACATGAAGCAGTTGATGTGCACTTAGAGCTTTTTGTAGTGGACTTTCATACAAAAATAATGCCAGTGCACCAAAAAATTATGAAGGCATGTGGAATCATTACATACAACACATACTAACCACTACATCTGCTCAATTTATCAAAGAGAATCTCAAAACAAACATTTGCTTGCTGACCAATGGCTGAAAACATTTCTATTTACTTAAATGTCTAAAACCATTGAAAAAGTAATTTGCCATTACCTCTGCTTTCCTTAAGGCTAAAAAAACCAAACCACATCTGTGCTCACCTAACATCTACTATCTGATTCAATGGTCTTGATGCCTAAGATTTTTAGCTTTTTTACATTTTTCATATATTTGTAGCTTTGTAGATTGCTAATGCAAGGCTGTAGCTCCTAGTACTTTTCCTATCCTCTTTCCCTACATTTAGGAACAATAAGCTAACCTTCTAAACACATTCCTAAAATATTGTTTAGTCTTATTCCAAGAAGAGAACCAACTACAAGGGTGTTCTGTTTTCCAACTAGAATCTGAACTAGACATAACAAAAGTAGGGCAAAGAAGCCTCTGGGCTGCTTCCAGTGGGGCAGGACACCAGGAATTTTTACCTAACCAACTAACCTTTTAATTGGATAATATAATAGGTATACTAATCAACTAACCTTATAAAAATTGTATAATCACTGTTCCATGTGCAGTTTTCACCATATTGTATACATGAAAGCTTTCAGAAAGTAAAGGTTCGCTTTTAAATTATCACTCTAACACTGTTTGGGAAGATCTGTTCTATTTTCCAGACAACAGTCTAACAGAAATTACAAATCCTACTAAGGCTTCATGTTCCAAACACATCATCTCCAAAAAAGATCTTCAAGGCTGACAAACAGATGTATATTCAGAGTTCTTTCACATCACTGGATGAGAGACCTTTGCAAAGCCTCCAGGAAAGGGAGCAGGTTTCAGGGATAATGCTTGCACCAGCTTCAGGAACACAGACACACAATGAACACTGGCTTCCAGCTGACATAGCCAGGTTTTCCAAAACAAACAAGGAACAAAACCAGACAGGTAGAGGCAATTCTAAACCAGAAATGTCATTAAACAGAAAATATTGGGGCCTATGCCTAATTTTTTACAGGATATTGTGTGGTTTAATATTAAATATATTTTTTCTATATGTGGGGTTAGTTCTCACCCTTCATAAAGTACTTAATGCATTGAATAAGACAGGAAGATATACTCTTCTCTTGGCAACGCAAACAATGCTCTCCAAATGAACGGCTGAAGCTCATAAAAGTGCTTGTGCGGTGTGATTTGCTGCTGACAAGCCCTGATCCCCCAACATTTGTGCTACTGCAAAACACACCAGCACAACAGGACCCCACTGTGAGAGAGCTGTCCTAAAATGAAATTACCTTCAAGTGAGCTCTCAGGTTCACACATCAGAAACACACACACCCCCTTTTAACCAGAACTGGCACAGAGCAGCTGTGCCATTATCCCAGACTCCAAAGGGCCGAAACAGTAAAACATGCACTGTCATGGGAAAGAGGAGGGGTCAGGTATAACCAACTCCCCTACAGGAGCCACAGTCAGGCCCATGACTCCATCAAAGTAGAAGCTGTGCAAATGTGGTGGTGCTGCTGCTGTTCAGACACTCAAGCTTTTGTGACCTACAGCAAAACACAGACAGAAAATCAGTAGTGGCCCAGATGACTCAAAGGTGGTTCTAAAACAAAATGAGCTTAAATGTTTTCAAGACTTTGTTTTAAATTATCACATAGGATGTTCTCCAATGCTTTCTGGAAGTCTGTACTTGACACCTTCACAGTGACTTCCCAGAATTTCTTCAAAGAACTTCATTAGCTTCCTACTTCATGGTGAAACATGATTTAGGCCCAAAAACAACTACCCTTCCATGCAAAACCACCCAATCCTGCTATTTTAGTTCAGAAAAAAAACCTCAATTCTGATGCTTTTGGCCAACCAAAAGCCACAAAACATACATCACTGAGCAAACCATTCTGTATTATCCCACTTTCGACAGGAAAACATGCAAGTGACATTAAATATGATCAACAGCAGAGGAAAAGTCAGGGTCAGTCCCGGACCACTAACTCCAAAGTCTCTAATTTCCATTCCCATGTTTAATGCTGTCTGACCACAGCCATTCAGGACACCAGTAACGTACCTTTTGGGGGGCTGCAACCTAAAGTAGAATCCCCAAGCCTACACCTCCAAAATCTTATCTAAAATCCTGCAGGGCATATCAAAATCAGTAAGTCTTCTACAGTTAAACAAAAATACCCTTGATCAAGAAAGCACGAAGGTATTGGATTGCTTTAGTCTACAAAGCAGAGGCCTCAGAGAAGCATTTGCTAAGTGATGCAGTATGAAGAACCAGCAATCCCTCCTTTGCCTCAGCCAATTTAAAAATAAACTTTTACCAAATACCAAGGTGAATCAAAAGGCTTGGGTGGAATTTGGTTCTCAGGAAGTTTTTGAAAAGAAATCAAACACTAGGGATAATCTTAAGTAAAAAGCCTAAAGCAAACTTAATCAGTTCTCCAATGCTGACCCTGCAGAGGTTCCATGGTCACTTCCTGTAATGTATCATTTCCTGGAAAAGCCCTAATTTAATATCTAAGCATTTTGATAAGAAAAATTAGATTTCAACCTAATTCCTTCTGACAAAAAATATTTAGGAAGTGTTGATTCTATTCCAATGAAAATAACTTTACATGAAAAGATGTCATTCCCTAGTATTAATATTCATTGCTATGTAAAATGGTAAGGTGACATTAAAAAAAATAAGTAACATTCCTGAACATTTACTGCATGTTTCCTGCATGTTTGATGAGGTATCATTCCACCACAGCAAAAGAAACACTGCCTAACAAACTTGCTTGTAAACTACAGCTCTCCCTACCTGAACCCCTTTTCCTAGGAACCCCTTTTAACTGGTCATACTGCAGAGTAATTCAGAGGAAATGTAGTAACCCAGCTACTGCTAATGTTGCCATTCCACTGGTATAAATCAAGCACAAAAAACATTTTGATGTTATTTTTCTCACACCAAGTTACAATGTGTTAAATGGATATTTTGTAAACCTGAACAGTTTGCGTGAGCTGGGCTCATCTCAATTTATCTGCAGGCTTAACATGCATCAATTAAATCATGGAATAAATTAGCTTGGAAGAGACCATACAGTCCAACTGCAAACCAAACACTGCCAAGCCCACCACTAAACCATGTTCTTAAGTGTTACATCTACAAGTCTTTAAACTGCCTCCAGGACTGGTGATTCCACTACTCCCCTGGGCAGCCTGCTCCAATGCCTGGCCATATTTAATACCCAGTCTAAACCTCCCTGGCCATTTTCTCTTAACCTGTAACTTGCTACTTTGGAGAAAAGACCCCCATCTCATTGCAACCTCCTTTCAGATGGCTCTAGAGAGTGGCAAGGTCTGCCAAGCCTCCTCCAGGCCAAACAATCCCAGCTTCCTCAGTGGCTCCAGACCCTTCACAAGATTTCCAATCCTCCTTTGGACACACCCCAGTACCTTAAGGTCTGTCTTCTGAGGGCCCCAAAAGTAAACTTCATGTGAATGTTCACAGAACATCTTTTTGTTTACCCAGCATATCCTACTTCTCCAGAGTGTCAAGATGTGGACAGGAAACCTAGTGATGGTACCAAAACGCATATTTTGAATCAGATTTCTCCATAAATATTGGGGAAATGAAAAAGGTAACTACCTTAAGTAATAAATACACGAGGCATAGAGCATTCCACATGCTCTAAGAAGTAAAATAGTAACAGTCAGACACCTTCTTCAGAACTTTTACTAAAGGTTATCGGCCGTTTACTCATCCATTTCAGTGGTAGTTGTCTCTTCACTCAAAGATCATCATCTTAGAATTACAATTCACCAGAACATATACATTGCTTCCAACAATATCCTTATTTTTTCAATAGCAAATCATAAAATAGTCCCCTATGTGTTGGTATGAAGTGCTTCACATCACAAGACATCAATAGTAGGTGTGAGAAAGCGGATGTGCCTTCTCCATTCTACTCGGTAATTTTTTGTCAAAAATGAAAAGCTATATATTTTTGCCAAAAAGCCAAGCATTTAAAACAACTGTTTGCTTGCACGTTTTTACCCACTACTCAGGAGAGGCTTATTGAATCACACATTTATTACAGTGCATCCAGAGATGCAAGGAATTAAGACTACTCTTAACAGGTAAAAAAATGTCCTAGTAGAGGCATTTTCAGGTAAACGTATCTCAACCTCAGCAACGCACATGCCACTGAACTCAAGTACTGAGCTCCACTTTTAGATCCCAATTCTCTTTGTGATTTAAACTGAATGTAACAGTCAGCCAAGGAAAAGCAAACTACAAATCCCATGAGACTGCTACCACAACTTCAGACAATTCTTTCTACAGAATGTAGATACAAGCATTATAAAAATATGAGGAACAAACTGCAAAACTATTTTATCTAAAAATCCTTGGAAGATGCAGTTTTTAAGACCAGACAATACACAAAGCATGCTTTGGTGTGCTTCTGTATATGAATCAAATATTTAAAATTATTAACCAAACTCACCTGAAAAAGTTCTTTCAATATGTCATTTAACTCTAGTGAAGAAATAATCTTACTATCCCTACTCTCAGTATTGAGAAGCCTCCAGTAGTTAAATGAAATGGGATCTGCAACTAAGGCTCCTCTCTAGAGATTACTCCTGTAATGTCAACTCAACATTCAAACAACTATAGATTTAGCATTCAAGAAACATTTGTACATTTGTGCTAACTTCTCTTAATTTGCAATACTAGCTCAACACTAGCTGTAAAAATTACCTTAATGAAGAATTTCAGAGATGAGACTGAACACGCATAAAGTTTAGCATAAGGATACAGACCTTGCAGACGAACAGGTGACTTCATTGAGTACACCTGAAAACATTACTAGAGAAACCTCTCCAACAACCCAAGTCACCCAGATCTAACTACTATAAAGCTGGGACAGGGCCAAAACTGAGACCCTTTAAGAGAGTAAAGAAGTGCTGTAAGAGAAGTGCAGCTGAGCCCAGCTGGAAAAGATGCCTGCCTTTGCTCGCACACTTATGACCAGGGGTATCAAAAGAAGGGTTACAAACCAAAATAAAAATTTAAGTTGAAGTGCCTGAAAACAGATAAACATTCCCATCTCCTCAGCCACAGGTGCTCAGTCCCACATACTCACATTCATATCTTACACATGTGTGAGCACAACACAGCAATTCCTTATGACTCACTTAAGAGCTACTCTGCAAAAAATTTAGGACATATAAAACAACTTGCAGGAGAGAAACAAACCATACCTTCCAGTCTGAATCCCTCGTTTCTAAAAAACAAAAAACTGACAAAAACTCAAGTTCTGAACATCAGTTAACTACTACAGAAACCAAGACACTGGGCAAGTTAAGAGTTCAACATTGCCTTATCTGAGCAAGTGAGAACTCAACTACTTGGCTACCCTACCTACCAAGAACTACAGAATCAGATCTACATGACAATACTAGTTAGAAGGTGCTATCACTCAGTTTGAAGCAGAGGAACAAGTTAAACACATCTTGTGTCCATTAAGTTCCCTAAACAAATTAAGAAAGCATTTCTAGAAATCCTGCAACATCTCAGAAGATCTGGGTAACAGTTAAGGCCATTATCCTCATTTGTCTCAGCAGAGAGCCAAATTTTTATCACAGATGCAGCAAAACTTTAGACAAGTTCCTCAGAATCCTAGAAATACAGACCAAAGCACTCCCAAGCAAGGAGAGTAATTAAATGTCTGCATTATTGCAACTTGAATCTATGCCATGTTCTAGATGGTAACTTCTGGGGTAGAACAGGAAACAGAATTACCCTAAAATAGGAATAGCAGGGATCCCCATGATCTTTTTAGCAAACTGACAGAGTTAAAATACTAATAAACTACACCAACATTTGCTAAGATAGCATCTTCTGATGCTATCCCTTTGCAACTCAAAAGAACTGTTCCACAGACACCAAATCATTAATCACACATACACTAGACTGGTTCAAAATTTATTTGTCATTCATTTCTTGCACTTGAAGTACTCTTCGATGACATCTTTGGCCTGAGATTCCTTGCCATAGTCCTGTAACACAAAATAACCCATTACTAACATACAGACCCATCCTAAATTTTACAAACTGTTTTCTTTACAAGGAACAAATGGGATTCTGACACTTTAGCACAAGGAATTTCAAAAATTCCACACAAGTAAGCTCAAGCAATCTGCCAGTTTTTTCCTTGTTCTTTAATAAGACTATTCAAATAAAGTACTGTTCTATTTCATTCAAATGTAACATCCATTGACAGGGATGCAAACACAATCTCTTTGGCTTAAAGAAACTCCAGTCAAGTATGTGAAAAAGTAGAATAATTATGAAAACGCATGCAGAAGACACTAGTCTTGATTGTGAAGATGTAGCCATCTCTTGGGACCTCAGAGACCACAAAGTCTTCAAGGCTCGTACTGTGGCTTTATTTTGCCAGTGTTATTGTGAAATAAGCTCCGCAAAACATTTTCAAGTTGAGCGGACATGCTGAACTGGCATTTTTTTTCTGAAGCAAAGCTTCCTATCCTCTAGGCAGGCCTTTGCTTTTAATGATTACTGGCGAGTAGGCATAGATACTTTGAGGACACAACCATTAACTCACAAAATGGATGTGAGTATATAAACATGATAGGGAATATAAAACATGCAAGTAGCTTATGTTCACTATCAACAATATAAAAAACTGTTAAAAAACAATTTAGGAGCTGTATTTAACAGTTCCTTATCTAAAGCAACCTTTGGTTTACTACTCATTTCAGAAGTCAAGAAATAAGCCATAATTAGCAATCTTACTTTGACAACCACACAACTGCAGCCCACCACTTTGCGAGGTTTTCCTTCTCTGTCGATCTTGCAGAGACCCACCCATTCACCCAGCTTCTTGTTGTCATCAACCTGTGCAGGGCATCACATCACATTAGAACTTGCCATTTCTGGCGTACCAGGGCCCAGCCCAGCAGCTGCTGTACTGTCAGAAGCATTGGGTAACGGATGGCTGCTTTCCTCACAGGCATCAGCAGAGGGAGCCAAAGTATCATCATCGTACAGCTTGAGCCTCCCTGGAGTCACAGGGACCGGGACCCTCCTCCCACACTCCACTCTGAGCAACAATTCTATTTCTTATTATACAGGACACCAGGAATTCACTTTAACTGTGCAAAATAACCAATCTACACCCCTTGCCATTTACATCCACAGGTTTATACTGGGGCAAAATGGCAATCACATAGAACTAGAACAATCTGCTGCTAAGAGAAATTCTGTCTAGATAAGCCATACACAGAATTACAGCAGTGTTCTAAAGGTTCAGCCCTCTACATACTGAAACAAGCATAACTGTTCTAAATTTATGTCTGAAGTTGCCACTCACCTTTATTAAGTTGATCTGATGTTCTGCACAGAGTGCTTCAACTAATTTTACATATGTGGGTTCATCACAATTTGAAGCCAGAACACAGAGATGGGCTTGGCGTCTAAAACAAAATGAGAACTGACAGATGTTACTTCAGACACTACTTGAAATTTCTTGATAAACAAAACCAAAAATAACTGAATTCAGCACATGCATTTCTAGAGAACCACTTCCTAAGTTTTAATTTTTGGTTATGAGACATCACAAGCTTCTGAAACACTAAATACACTTTTGATGTGATTTGCCACTTTTCATGTTGGTCATACATACATAACAGGTTATTCATACATTGTTAGCTTTATCTCCAGATTCTATTCCCATTTTGAAAGCTTCTAGAAATCCCACTAAATAAATTCTCAGCCACTGGAAAAAGGTCTAATGACTGGATAAACACCAGGTCCCCTACAGAACTGGTGACATTGCTACTAAGCAACCAAGTTACAAGCTGCTTTCTCTTATTTACCACAGGTTACAGTAATTTAACATTAGAATTGTAACAACTAAAAGCTTGAATTTCCATGTCAAGGTGTTATAAGTTCTTCAGAACAATCTTTTCTACTTACGTTCAAAGAAGCTGTTATGACAGGGCCCCAATTCTAATTAGGATCTTTGTATACTGTGGTACAATGTTAAGATACCAAAGGGATACCTGACAACAGAGAGAGCTGAGTAGGTCTTCTATGCTTAACCTAATGCAATGTGACCTCTGCAAATCAAGTCAGTTTTCCCCTAAGAAGACCTTATCAGGAGTGTCACCAGAATGCCAGAAACATTTTCAAGCAAGAACCATCACACACAAATGTGTACAACCTCATGCATACATCATCCTTTTTAACACACAGCTTATGAAGCTGTAGCTGAACTCAGAAGAACTCATACCAACCAGCTGTCAGATACCTAAGTTGTATTTCTCTGCCCTTGTTTAGTGCCTTGTCCCAGAGGTTTCTGCATACAGGTTTGTCAGACAGCAGTTATCACTCATAGGATGAGTGCAGGGGTATCCGACAAACTGAAGTCATCACCCAAACACTGCAGCTTTACATTTAAGTAGCTTTTTCTTGCAAGGAAAGTATGGATTTGCACATAAACACACAGAGGTGTGTATGTATGCCTATATATATACAGATATACTTTGCCCTATAAAAGACCATAACTGATTACCCCATGACTGACACCTAAGAAGTTCAATACTGTTTCAATATTGCATCTTGACAATTACTTACTGTTGCAACATACCAAAAAAATTTAAGTATAAGAAAGCTATGAATTTAAGGACTTTTTCATAAAAACAGTTCCAGGTTAAGTCTGAAATACATATTAATCCAATTCAAATTTTACAAAGCTTTGAGAAAACTTTATCACCTCTTAAAACTTAAGGTTCTTGAGCCCCAGATTTTCATAGCTACACACAGCAAGCACTACTCCATTTTCTTCACAAAACCCACACACCCAAATGATCACTCGATGGCACTGGGGCCACAAAATGACAGAACCTAATACACCAGATGCTGCTGCTCTTGAATCATCGAGTTTGGTTTCTGTATTTTAAGATCCCACTTTAAGACCCCAAAACAGAGGTTACAAAACACAAAAATTACTGGCAGAAAACTATAGTCTTGAGTAAGTTTTAAACTGAACACCTGGACAAAATGGCCACTGCAGGTGTTCAATATACCTCATCACAAGGTCTCACCCAGTTTTGCTATTCACAGTAGAGAAACTGGTGACACCACACTTACTTGTCCAAGGCTTTGGCTGCTTCACGGATACCGCGAGCAAGGCCATCATGGATAAGTGCGGTCTTCAGCACTTCTTGCAGAGCGGTGTTAACATCCATTACACCTCCAGCAGTAATGCTAAAGAGAAGACACACAATGGTGTGATCGCGCCAACATCTTATAACTAAAAGCAAAAGCTTCCCGTTCACTTGCAAGCATCCGGCCATTAAAAAGTACAGAAAAGCAAGTTAAAGAACAAAGCCAAAGGAATAACTGACAAAGGATGAACTTGATAGAAGCTAAGGCATTAAATCCTCCTGGCGAGCCACCGGGCCGCGCTGCCTCCATGCTCCTTTAAGGGACACGAGGACGCCATACGCCCAGAGGCCCAGCCAGGCGGACCCAGCAAGCACCCATCTCCCGGCCTGCAGAAAGCATGCAGCAGCACCACGCCGGGGCCTGCGCACACGGCACAGCCGGAGCTCCCAAGCCCGACGCGCGACGGAGCGACCCNCCCGGCCGGGCCCCGGCGCCATCGCGGACACTCACCCGGCACCGCCGCGCGCCGCTGCACAGAGAGGGGGCGTGTCCGCCGCCGCGCGCTCTTATACCGCGTCAGGACCCCGGCCCGCGCGCCTGCGCGCGCCGGGGCTGCCCGCCGCGGTGCCTGACGATCAGCGTGCTCACCCCGTGCCCATGGGGGAGGGAGATTTGTGTACGTTTGGAAGCGGGAACTGGGAAGTGGTTTGCAACAGAAATTAAAGGATGAAAGTGAATCGCTATAAGCAACAACTGCAAATTGGCTTTGTCAGACAAATACTCTATGGGAGATACGTCTGCTGTTGTCAATGATTTGACCCCAGCCTGCAGCCACAGCAGGATCTTCAATCAGGATTAAATAAAGCTTCACAAGAAAGTCGGTTTGTTATTTTCCAGGGAAAGAGTGGTGCAAATTAAGTCTCCGAAGAAAAACTATCACCCAAGACGTTCCTTTAAAAAGAACATTGTTCTTTTAATGGAAAAAACACTTTTAAGTCCTTAAAGCATCCATTTGATTTGGGGGAGCAGCCTCTGGGGAGGAAACTAACTTCGACAGCTGGACAGGGGTCACCTGGGGCTGTGTCACCGGCCAGAGGTCACCTGGGCTGCTTCCCTAGGGCAGGAAGTATACCTGGTGCTGCCAAAGCAGTCTGGCCTCACCTGGCACTATCCCTCAGTCGCTGATGGCCAAGAGATGGGGAGCATGGGGAACACACCTTAATTCTCCCCTCTGCCAGCGGGTCACAGCACTGAGAGGTAGCTCGGAAAGCTCACAAGTGCGACTGCTCACCGCTGTTCCTGCCAGGAGCTCACACACACACGGGTGATTCAGCTGATTGAGAGGTCATCACGGCCACCGCGCTGAAACGTGTTCCTTGTTTGGGTGCTGTCAGTCTGACACAGGGCTTTGTCCATCCCAGCTGCCTCAGACTGGATGACTTGACTGTTGGGGATGCTACATGTCACCATCTTTGTAAAAAGTACCTAGTGACAAAATATAAGAGAAATAGGTAACAAATATCGATAGCCATGGTTTGTGGCTAATGCAATCAAACACATTTGTCACCAGCATTGTCAGCCACCTTTTCCACAATATGTTTTCCTGGTGTTGCCAAGGAGCAGGATGTAGGCTAAATCCAGGTAGGGAAGAGACACTGTGCACAAAGCGACTCACCNCCGCCCGCCGCCCCCGACGGCCCCGGCCCTGCTCACCCTTCCTCGGCCATGGCGCTCTCGGTGGGTGCGGTCCCCGCCCGGGTTCCTGCTGCAAATACAGACACAGGCCGCCCCGGTGAGCGGCGCCGGCCGCCCCGGGGCCCCCGCCCGGCCCGCTCCCGCCGCGATGCCCCGAGGACCGGGGGGATCCCGCCCGGCCGGGCCCCGGNAAGCTTCACAAGAAAGTCGGTTTGTTATTTTCCAGGGAAAGAGTGGTGCAAATTAAGTCTCCGAAGAAAAACTATCACCCAAGACGTTCCTTTAAAAAGAACATTGTTCTTTTAATGGAAAAAACACTTTTAAGTCCTTAAAGCATCCATTTGATTTGGGGGAGCAGCCTCTGGGGAGGAAACTAACTTCGACAGCTGGACAGGGGTCACCTGGGGCTGTGTCACCGGCCAGAGGTCACCTGGGCTGCTTCCCTAGGGCAGGAAGTATACCTGGTGCTGCCAAAGCAGTCTGGCCTCACCTGGCACTGTCCCTCAGTCGCTGATGGCCAAGAGATGGGGAGCATGGGGAACACACCTTAATTCTCCCCTCTGCCAGCGGGTCACAGCACTGAGAGGTAGCTCGGAAAGCTCACAAGTGCGACTGCTCACCGCTGTTCCTGCCAGGAGCTCACACACACACGGGTGATTCAGCTGATTGAGAGGTCATCACGGCCACCGCGCTGAAACGTGTTCCTTGTTTGGGTGCTGTCAGTCTGACACAGGGCTTTGTCCATCCCAGCTGCCTCAGACTGGATGACTTGACTGTTGGGGATGCTACATGTCACCATCTTTGTAAAAAGTACCTAGTGACAAAATATAAGAGAAATAGGTAACAAATATCGATAGCCATGGTTTGTGGCTAATGCAATCAAACACATTTGTCACCAGCATTGTCAGCCACCTTTTCCACAATATGTTTTCCTGGTGTTGCCAAGGAGCAGGATGTAGGCTAAATCCAGGTAGGGAAGAGACACTGTGCACAAAGCGACTCACCAGAGCTGGGGAGGGCAGGGGAGGACAGAGAGGGAAAGTGGAACCTGCTCAGCTGTCTCAGAGCCGCCCCACATGCCTGCAGCTCAGGCAGCACAGCCTTTCGGAGCCTGCCTGGGGGAAAGGCGTGGCTGGGGGGCTGCAGCAATTCCAGGCTCCAGTTGTGACACACAGCTCATGTCAACTCTGAGGCAGTCACATACATTTACATTACAAAGATCTAGAAGGGGCAGAAGCCAATGTCTGAGAAAGTCATGGAGCGAGAAGTGCAGTACGGAGGCTCTCCTCTCCCTGCAAGCTGAGCTACCAAGGACAATGTGGGTAGGAACAACACTGCCCACTGCTAACGCGGGCAGCCTCTGAGGTGCGTTTGGCACCTCCAGTGCTGCTGTATATTGCTTGAAACTCTGAACTGCAGCTCCTGTTGCAATACCCCAGTGGGTTGCAACCACTGCAGTCCCGACACAGATACTCTAATTTAGCAGCTCCTGTGAGACACGTGGTCCTGACTTCTTCCCTCCTTCATCCACAAGAAGTGCGAACATGTAATTTCCTTTATTCTGCTCAGACTCCAGAAAGCATGCAAGCACACACAAATTATACTGCCCACTTTTTTCCCCATCTCTTCAGGGAAGAATGTTTTTCCCTATATCCACCCATCACTTAATCTTCTTCTGCCCTTGAAAAGCCCTAAAGGCACCTAATCTATAGAGTAGTTTTTGTACTGAGTTGAACAATATACCATTATCTCCTCTAAAGGTTTTGAAAGGATAAGAAGTCTGTATGCAGCCTAAGACACATCAGTATCCCTAGGAAGAGCTATATACATTCAGCCCAGGAGATGGAAGTAGGCACGTCTGAAAGCTTTGTGTTACAGCAAAAATTATAATAACAGTCAAAGTATAGTCTAATGTTCTAGCAGCAGAACATTCAAAAGCAGTTTTCCTTGCACAGTTGCAAGAAAACAAAGCTGAGATAAAAGTTATATATGTGTAGAGAGGAGGTTTTCACCAACACTGAACTCTGTGTGGAAATGTTGGTATAGCCTATTAGGAGCGTGTTATTTGTGTGTAATAACTAATGGAAGTGTGTGATCCTGTTGCAAGGTCTGCTTCACTGCACAGTGTGAGCTCAGCGTTCACGTGAGTATTCTGCATGCTGCTGGCACTACTCCACCTGCTCCACCTTTCTGTCCATATTCCTAGAAGGAGTAGCTAGTTTCTTTAGCTCTGCATTTTCCCTTGGAGTTATGTTCGTTGAGCACCCTGCATTTCAAATGCTGGCGTACAGCCATGGGGAATGACATGTTTAAGCCAAGGATTGCAGTCCTGTGCTAAAAGTACTTCTAGTGCACTTGAGGTTGGGTGAGTGGTGTAACCAGAGTGCTAGAAAATGAGGAGCTGCCAGATGCAGGGCAAGAGCCTGCCTGGATTCGAAAGGGCTGAGGTGATGTCAGTGCAGACACTGACCTGCAGCTTCACTGAGCAGCCAGCCCCAGCAGAGGAACTTGGTTCTCTCGAAATTTGGTTATATTATAAACAGCATAACGTGCTACCTATAAACTTCGATTTGGGGAGAGGAAGGCAAGCTACTGTCACATGGCATTCAGGAATTTTGATTCTCTCCAGCCTGCTGTTCTGAGTGATCCATTTGGACTCTTGCTGCATATATTTTAAAATCCCTTGGTTATAGCTACTACCCTTTGTGCTTGCCATTCAGTTCCTTGACTCTCCCTGACTGTCTCCCTTTCCAGGCTGGCAGCTTTCCTCTTTTTTTCCACTCTGATCAAAATGGGCACTGAACTTGGGGACTTTTTCAGAAGAGCAGTACTGCAGTGAGGGTCTAACATTTCACTCTTGTCTCAGCCATCCTCTTCCTGCTCCTTTTTCCCATTATCTATTTTTCTCCTTGTCTCTTGCTCTGGTAACTTTTACCTTTCCCTTTAGCTCACCCTGGCAACCACAACCCATATTTTCTTCAAAATGTCAGACTTCAAGGGTAGTTTAAGTGCCATATTGTAAACTGTGGAGACTCAGAAAGTGAGTAATGAGCAGTACAGACAGTGGCAGAGTGTGGTGAGGCCGCCACATAGGCAAATCAAAGTATCAGCTATTGCAAACTCCCAAGAGAGGTCCATGACACTGCTAAACTGAACAATCAGTTTTGAATTTCAGTTCTGAACAATCCTTGCAAAAATGTACTTTCATCTGACATCTGTCTCTAGAAATACAAAACACAGGCATGTGCAATAAATAAATGTCATAGGATAGAATTATCTCATTTTCCTTGCAAAACAGAAATGATTTCTCAGTCTTCTTGTTCTATATCCACGGTAGTCCTGCTCACCAGCCTAGAGGGGAGAGATATGTATTTCCAAGTGCCTCCAGATGAAGAAAAGAGCAGCCACCCATGTGCATGAGATGTCTGTGTCAAGTTTCAAGCACTTGGAGGAATTATGGAGAGACTGTTCTGGCGTCTCAGAGAGAGGACAAGCTAAGGTATTTCAATACCAATTTGAAATGAAGTAAGGCCTTGATTCATGATAACTGAGCAAAACAGCTTGCTGGTTTCTGTTGCCTTCCACAGATTTTGCATTAGATGCTCAAAGGATGTGGTTATCGTGTGGTCACATTAGAGTAATTTTAAACTATTTCCCAAGAGCATTGTGCAGCTGCTGACAAAAAACATTAATATGATGTAAATACACACTAAGGATTTCTTGATTGCAACGCAAAAGTCTTTCTAAGATCTTTACAACTATACAGAGCAATAATAAGGAATATGTATTCCCACGTGTGCTGAGTATTTCATAATGTCCTGGATATCCAAGAAGGAAGCCACTCTTAAAGCAATTGTCCTCAATATGTTTTCATCTTGTGGACATAAGCCATGAATTTGATTCTATGTCTAGTATTTATAGAGAACTAGTGCTCTAAGCCTTGACTTCTACATACAATTTGGGATCTGAAAGAAAAAATACATTTTATTAAAGTTGTTGCAGGTGTGACATAAGCAAGAAAGGCTTGTATGCTTTAAAAAATATGTATCTTTGTTAAACTTGATAAATTGATGTAATAGGCTGGTAACAGGTCCTGGTTCAAAGGTTAGCAAGTATTTTTGCGGTATTGGTTTTGGCTGGGGTAGCATTATTTGTCTTCATGGTAGCTGCTATGGGGCTGTGTTTTGGATTTGTGCTGTAAACAGTGTTGATAACACTGGGATGTTTTAGTTACTGCTGAGCAGGGCTTGCACAGAGTCAAGGCCTTTTCTGCTTCTCAGCCCACTGCAACAGTGAGAAGGCTGGGGATGCACAAGGAGCTGGGAGGGGATTCAGCTGGGACAGCTGACCCCAGCTGACCACAGGGATATCCCATACTGTGTGGTGTCCTGCTCACCATATGTAGTAGCTGGGGGAAGGAGAAGAAAGGGGGGGACATTTGGAGTGATGGCATTGTCTTCCCAAGTAATGGTTACATGTGATGGAGCCCTGCTTTCCTGGAGATTGCTGACCACCTGCCTGCCCATGGGAACTGGTGAAGAAATTCCTTGTTTTGCTTTGCTTGCAGGCGGAGCTCTTGCTTCACCAGTTAAACTGTCTTTATCTCAATACATAGGTTTTCTAACTTTTACTCTTCTGATTCTTCACCCAGTCCCACTGGGAGGGAGTGAATGAGTGGATGTGTGGGGCTGAGTTGCTGACTGGTGTTGAACCACAATGATAGATTACTAAAAATATGTGAAGAATTAACAAATGTGTTCTATCAACAAGTTTCTTTTGGCAATAATTAGCAGTGCATAAGTAAGGAAGTTCATAGCCATGTTTCATTATTGGAGTCATGCATCACTGCTGCTTCCCACACTTCAGCCTTCTGCACACACTGACTTTGTGGCAAGAGACTAAAGCATTCATTTTTGTGGCTAGAGATGCAGTCAACTATGTTCAGGAGATGAAACAGTTCTTACTCCAACTACTTGCTCTTTCCAGCCTAGACTCTTAACTCTACAGCTTCCNACCCAGCGCTGTGATTTTTGCTTTATTATCTTTGCCCCTTATTGTCCTTTATTAAACTTTTAAATCTTAACAGGAGAGTGAACTTCGTTTTTCACACAGCTACTTCCAAAACCCAATCCTCCTCTCATTAATTACATATGAGTAATCCAACAAAGCCCATGGAGTGAGATTTCCACAATTTTAATCTTTCTCTACAAGTTTCTCTTATTCACTCTGTGTGCCATACTTTGCATATATCATGTTTTTGTTATTATCCTTTTGTGAACTCATGGTGACTTGCAAGTGCTCTTCCTCTTCCTCTTTTTTTTTTTTTTTTTTCATAGAAGGGGGGTAAGGCTGCCCAAGAGGCAATATTTATGGAAAGGATTTACGTTTATGTCTTTTTCTAGAAGCAGACAGGAAAAGATCAAGGTAGTTCTTAGGGACTTTTCAACAGCCATAATATATGCCACACAAAATATATTCTCAAAACAGGCTTCAGCAAAGGAACATGTTGCTGTTTTTCTTTGTGGCTGCTAAATAGCTTTTAAGTTTTCTAATCTTGTGGTAAAAAAGTAGTTCTGCTTTTTTCCTGTCATGTAGAATGTGAGATTCTAAAGTTAGGTACATGGCAACATTTGTTCTGAAATGTCCTTTTTAAGCATCTTAATATTGTAACTGGTGACTAGATAGAATACTGATAGCTTAGTTAAAATAGTGCTTTTCAGATGTAATTACTGGTTTTTTTCTTCAAGAAACAGGTGGTCTGTCTCATACTATGTTTGGAAGTGATCCTCAGCTCACACTTCATCTCCTTCCTGACTTGCCCGCCCTGTGGGTAGGAACTTGTGCCAAATACACTGATTATACCACCTCTTCCTCATCTCCAGCTTGAATTTACTCCTGGCCAGTTTACAGCTATTCTTACAACGTTGTCGTGAAGCCCTTGTGTCTGTTTCATGAGTCCTGCAACTTGCTGGAGGCTGTGTAATAATCGGCGATCTTGCTTGGTCTCCCAATCCTAACAGTGTATCGCGAATACCCTGAAGCCAGGTGTGCATCCCCTGGGCCAGGTGCGCAGCGTACGCCGGCAGCCGGCAGGTTCTCATCGGCAAGCCCGGCGCTCTCCCGGCCCGTGGGGAGCCCCGGCGGCGGCTCCGGGCCCGGGGCGCGGCGGCCGCTTCCGCAGGCCGGGCATGCTCAGTGCCGGCGGCCG